>CM053622.1:700341016-700365725 GCA_028646595.1 Phalanger gymnotis | reverse complement strand
TTTTGCTCTGGGCCCTGAATAAATTTTTGGATGCCTTCTGCTTGGAGAATTCTGTATACCCATAGATTTCGAACCATTCTGATATTTATATGATCCTTTTTGAGATCATAAATTCGGCCTTCCTACTACAGGGAGCTATTCACAGGAATAGCAACTAGAGAGATAAATTTCCTGTTTTACTTGAAAATGAATGGCAGCAGCTCTGGCAGCTGACATCCCAGGATACAGATTTCTTTGTGGCTCTTCCTTTATCTATTCATGTCTATCCCAATTCCTAGAACACATACGAAAAGTGTTTCTACCTTAATAAAACCAAGTTGGTGATTTTCTCCACTACAGATACGGATAAAGGCAAACATGACACAGTTATTGCCTTCTATTTCAGAATTCTAAGGGAAGATATTCACAATTTAAGGATATGCCCAGGTCTCAACAGAACAACAACTGCTTATCAGAGGAAAGTGCTAACAGGTAGGATGATGGCCCAAATGGGCAGAAGGAGATTGAAGAAAAACAGAGACCAGATGACCAGCCTTGGAATAACTGAGCCTTCGGATTAGCTCTAGCATGATGGTTGGTCACCTTCAGAAGCTGTGAATTCGAACTTGAACCAGTCCCAAATATTAAAGGGTTAAATATTGCTTTTTATTTCTGTTATTGAAAGTCTGCTCAGACACTCTTCAAATACCAGTTATTCCTTGTTTAATTTGAGCAGGTTATTTCTTTCAAATAAAGATATTTACTGCTACTAAAACTAGACAAATCTTAGTAAGGACTATAACTTGGCTCAACATCTCTTACATATTGACAAAAGAATGTCAGTGTCATCAGGCCTCATGTCAAAGTTCATTAAATTTGGTGAGACTTGAAACACATTGAACAAAACGTGCAACAGGTTCGAAAGGAAACAATTTCTTCCTGATACCACTGGTTCTTCTTAGCATGTTTCACTTGCAGTAGGGATGACCTTATGAAACAGTCCATGAAGTGAATACTATCCTCTAAAAAGGAACTTTTTAACATCATAAATTATTCTTAGTTCAGGCACGCTATGCAGACATTATAAAGAATAGCTTCATTAAGTACTTAAGTACTTTTATGGAAAAGGTCAACTTTTTGAAGAAACAAAAACAAATCAACCATAAGGAAAATGTATGTGGGGTTTTTTTTTAATTTTTTTTTTTGTCAATGCCAGAATCACATACACGTTTGGTAAAGAGTTTCATTAAATCTAAATACTGCTTTTTGAAGATATCCCATCACAAAAAAAGTACAGAACATCTTAAATAAAACAATATAATTAATAACACCAGTTTATCAGGCAGTTCATCTCAATACTTTCGACTCAACTTTTCCATTTAGAAAACACTGAATGAGAAAAACTTAAATTCTACCTGTAAGCACACAGAGAAGGAATAAAATGAAATTAACAACCTGAAATAGATTCCATTTTATACCTTCTGCAGGCGTTTGTTAAGGGTGTTTGGCATTTGGTGGTTGACATATATTTGCACATTTAAAAGAGGTGGGTTAAATTCAACACAGACACAGTAAAAACAAACAAAAACACTCTTTCCCAAAAGATACAACCTGCTTTATGAAGGGTGGCACAGGTTATATGGAACAACATTTTGTTGTTCATACGAAATACCTTGACAGAGTACGGGAAAATCTGGTACACTGTCTGAGAAGTAAAAACTTTAGAGACCGTGTTTACCTAAACTAAAATATATAGATTTTCTGATCCCAAACAATGAAGGGCTTAGGGAGAAAAAAGTTTTTTATACTTCGAACACACAAGAACATTGGTTTTTAACAAGTAACAAACACTGAGCGTAACAGATATTAGAAGAAAAATAATTGATCATTACACAAATAATCAATAGCACTGTTTAAAAGCTAAAGTTCTGTACCAGTACACACTTGTAACTATTTAAATAGATAGGCAATTTTAATTTTTGTATGAAAATAATGTCATACAATGTAGTACAATTTATAAAGCACTGTGAATGAGAACATTTTCTAATATGTTTCTGATAGTGCTAATGCACTCAAAATGACTCATGACCATATCGGAGCACCACTCACCAAAGACCACAAGCACAGCCTACATTAAAGACCTAGACAGGACAAGTCTAGGTATGCTTTGTTTCCTAGAAAAAAAATACACACGTAACCAATACATTCATATTATAGCTACAGTTAAACTAGTCACTATTTTCACATCTTAAAGATCTATATATGTGCAATTTCAACAATGGATTTGTTTTCCTCAAAAATGTTCTTTAAAGATCTGCTGTTTCTGCAAAGCACAAAACAGGACATGAGTGTGACTTATCAACATAGTTCCTATAATAATAATAAAACAAACTGAACAGTTTTTTTAAGCTGGATTTTGGGTCCATATGGCCTATTAAAAATCAAAGGAGAAAAAGAACTACCCCCATTCATTATTATTAAAGCTAGCATGCTTATCAAGATGTCTTAAACATCTAAAATATTTTTATTATTTTTTAGAAAATATACAGAGCACTTTTAGTGGTGAAACTTCTGCTAGTTAAAAACACATACACCAAAACAAGCTTAAAATATATCTGATAATCACTCAGTATGACCAGCTGAAGAAAGTAAATCAATCGAGGTGATTTAAACTGCATTGAAACCTCTTTGTTAAAATTAAAGTCAGCAACTATAACAGGTTTAGGTACTTTTTAGTGGCACTGGAAATAAAATTCTTTCTTATTAACAACATATCTAGAGTCCTATGCCCAATTTGCTGATTATTTCTTATTTCCTGTTAAAGAGACAGATGCCAATCTAAAAGCCTTGGTGTAGAGTTCTCTATTTTCACCAACATCTTCTTTTCTGACATGTATTGTTCCTTCAAATTTATTTGTTGGCACTTACCTTGAAGGATTAATTAAAAATGATATTCTATTGGCTTTGTCTGGAATATAAATACTCTATTGTGGCTCATTTCATTCGGAAATTCTCATAGAATCAGACCTCAAGGCAACAGAATGAAATGACTAGAAAAATACATATTTACCTGTATTTAACATCGTTATCTTGGACAGGGAGATTGACCAGAAGTTACGAAATTAAGATTAAGCATATAAAATGATGAAAGTCAAATGCGTGTTAGAAAAAACTTCACAAAATAGCCTTGTGTGTTTTCCTCCATTCAGGAAAACTATCAGAGGTCTTAAAAAAAAAGCGATAACTATCACAAAACTCTGAGGTGTGTTTGTTAGTTTGGAAATATATATATATATATGTATATATTACTGTATATGTACATATAGATACACACTCGCAAGCCATGTTAAATAATTATTTTTATAATTGATAAAATTTTAAGCATTCTTTGTTTTAAAATTATGGTTTCTGCTAAAATTATTAAAATAATTCTCTAAAAATACTGGGAACAAAATCAGAAGTGTTGTTCTCCTTTCAACTGTGGCCACAAATCTCATCATCAAGCTTGGACACCTAAAGCCACATAGCTCAATCAGAGCAAATTTTGGCAATCAATGTTAAATTTTCCCTCCCTTAATTTTAGAATATATATCTTATATATATTATCTGTACTCACACTTCTTTTAGTTATATTATAATTTTTCATTAATGAATTTACATAAAAACACACAGCTCGAGATTCTACAAGTACTGAACATTTTGTACAGGTGCGTCTCTTCTTCAAATGTTTGAGATCTACAATGAACTCCATCAGGATTTCGAGATCATAAAAATGATACTGCACACAGCATACACTAAAGATGAGGAAACACTCAGGGCCAATCAATATAGTCTGGGCACTTCCTCCATACTAAAACAAAGACTATGAACTAGCACATCATTGCACGATACAGTCAATTCTCAATTATTCAGGGTATGACTAATCAGTATAGACTTCTCTTTTCCCCTCATGGTGAACACTCTGGGCCGTTTCACTTTTACCATTTCATGTTAGCACCTCACTACAGGGTGTTCCAGAAATCCTCACCTGAAACTGCACATGGACTTCTGGGATACCCTACTGAGGGTTATGACAGGGAAAGTGAGAGAATGTAAAATATCTTACTTCAGTTTGCTATTGATTAACTAGGTCACTTGAAAATCTGGTGGGGGGGGAATCTTTGAGTGAGGTGTGAATTTATTTATTCATGAACTACTTTCCCCCCATTTTAGATAATTAAGAACTGACAATAACTAAATATTGCCAAATAACCCTTGTTCTTACACCCTGCAAAGTAACTCTGATGCTTTAATACAAAAGGAATGCTCCACTTGACAGGAGAATACTGCAACTTATTCACAATTAGTTGTTATTGAAGAATTCAGCACGGGTAGCCCAGATCTGTTCATTTCAGGACATTGTTGTAAGCTATACTACTGCTTTCCTATAGTTTCAACCATGAGGCCAAACTAAAGCAGCCATTAATATGCAACCAATCTGTTAACATCAGAAAACCACAACGAAAATGTGATTGATATATGTCTTATATCTTTCACTTTAGAAGATATTCAAAGCAATCTGGGATAGTTTGGCAGACAGACAAATAATTAAAATAAAGAATAATGGAAACAGAAAGCACAAATAAAATCACTGCTACACTAAGCTAGCCATGCCTACACTATGGTGTAGTATTTAAAAAGTGTGGTTTCATTAAAAAAAAACATACAACTTAGATAAAAGCCATCTACATACATAACCCTGTCATTGGCACTGAATTAGCCTCTACATTAAAACATGTTCTACAGATAGTGACCAACAAATTCAAGGATAAACATTTTCACGAGAGCAGAAGGTGTCTCCCAGACACCCCTCAGGAGAGTTCATGTAGCATCACCTATGTTATTACTGAGTACAGATGAATGCAGATCCCACCCTCAAAAACAACAGTAAAAGCTGTATAGAAGAACACGTTCCTGAATTAGGTTTGCTGAACACGGTTCAGATTATTGGCTATGTCAATAAGCACAATGCCTTGGAGAAGCATTTACAGTATACCCAAATCCTACTCCATGCAACACACAGTGTCACACAAGTAGGGGAAATGTCATCCTAGTCAAAGGTGCTTGGGCGTTATTTTCAGGCAGCATTTTACCTTTATTTTTGTTACGTTCACACTAGATAAGTTTTAGGAGAAAGAAAAATGCCAATAGAGTGATTTTAATAGATACTTATATATTATATAAAATTGAGACAGACATTTTAAATTACCTAAACAAATTGTTACTTTTATTTTTCTACCCTATTCTAGATCTCAATTCTACTTTTCTTTTTTAAAAAAATTTAAATAAGGGATAAAATGTTGCCCAAAAGTCTAATCATAGTTACGCATTTGTGTTTTAACTACATCTACAAATAAAAATGGTTCTTAGAGTTAAAAAGATACAATTTGTATCAACAGTAAAAGGTACTTTCTGGTTTTTCAGGGTTTTACTCCGTCTTGCAGCAAGCAGAATAATCAACACTAAATCACAAACTACGGTGCTGTCCCAAAGCTGACTGACCTGAACAATCCCATCACACTACGCGGGGCTCTACAACGCTAGGCGGTAGCCCAAGCTGTGCCGACCAACTGTTTACTGCCAAGGGCAAGGCCTACTTTCTAATCCATGAAGATGGAGCTAGCAGAACCCATGACTTTGAAACCAGAAATATCCCTTACTAATACTAGAACAGACTTTAGTCTGTTTCTAAAACTACTCTATTGTGGCAAGAATCAGGCCCTAATAATATAACAGGCCAAAAAACTACCTTCAAGAAAATATACAGTATCTTACAAAAAAAACTTAAGTTACCATTTACATTTCCTCCACCACCATCCCTATAGTGCAGTATCAATAAATGTTGCATATCCTCAACGCATAAAACCATCTCAGGCCAGCCTTGATAAATAGCAAGAAAACTGAACAGTATATTAAATATAAAAGTTGCATTGAGAATAGATTCATTTAAAAATAGGTAAATATTGTGGAACCTGTGTGCCAATACAAAGAGATAGACACACATAAAACAAGAGCTTAATGGAAATCTGGGATTTCAATTCCATTTCTATTGTTTAGAAGCACAAAAGAGCTGGATAATGACACAGATCTAAATCGAAGCTTTTCAGGCCTTTGCCTTATCCATAAGGAATGGAAACTAATTTGTTTTCCATTGATTGCATCTGCTGTCCTTTAAATCAATCATATTAAATCAACTATTTAACTAATAGAAAACAAAATTAAAACAAAACCAAAACAATAAAAAGTGCCATATATTGTAAATCACTCTAATATACTGTTACCCATTTCAAGAAAAACTGGTAACTTACATTTTGTTTAAAAATATAAAGTCAGTGCTGTATTATATCTTTGTTTTCTATAAATAATGATTCTAGCACAAAAAAGCCCACTTCCCCCAAATAAAAATAATTTTAAAAAGCTGTAAAAGACTCAAATTAAGCTTGGCTTGACAAAAGTATTCTAATCTAATCAAATGCTCTCAACTTTCTGAAAGTATTGTAATTTCTTGCAAATGATAGGCAAAGACCCAGTTAATAAAACACAAAACAAGGATTAAAAAGTGCTGCATATAAACCCCTGATGCACCAAAAATTATTATCAAAGATCACAGATACATCTATCAAACCAACCTGGAAAAATTTCCAGTTGTGAATATAGTTTTAAAAAAAGGAAACATTAAAAAAAAAGTCAAGTTTGAAGGTAAAATAATCCCGTGATACTTCCAACGCATGGGGCTATACATACAGATACCATGATACAGGATTTCACATAAAGGGATTACTAGAGAACCTCCTTGCTGAGAAGGAGATCACAAATGCTACTGTAGCAAACCTCCCTCAGCATCTGAGCTGAACAAACAATGACTGAACACCACAAAGATGCGTCATTGCTCAATAACCCAGCTGTGATTTCTCCACTAAAATAGCTGCAGCAAGTTGCTGAGCGTCAGTCATGTGTGGGTTTCTTTTCATGACAACTCTCACAAGGTCAGATGGGAAAATGTTGCACAGGTTGATGTACACCTTTTCTCGGTTGTCCTGGTATCTCGGAGCATCTTGTGGCAGGCCACAGAAAGGTACCCGCCACGTCTGGTCCTGCTGCTCAGGTAAGCTTTGGAAAGTAAATGGCTCATAGCATGGTTGGGTGGCGTTATCAGGCAACGAGTATGTCTGCCGGTAGCCATATGCATCAATGCCATAATTCTGCCTCTCCCAGCTTCCCAGCCCCTCTTGGCGGGAATAAGGCTTTCTTTGTCTAGAAGGAGAATTTTCATAGAGCCGAGAATCTGAAATGCTGTCTATCCTTGTGGACACTAAAGATCTCCCCAGGTGTAGTGTCTTAGAGTGTGCTGAATTCTGAGGAGAGGGATAATCGCCAGGGCAACTGGACCGAGCCCCCACAGCTGGATGCTGCAAATGCACAGCCATGTATGGAATTGGAGGCTTAGGATGATGCTTTGGTTCTTCATGACTGTAACTTTGCACTCTACTTAAGGGATCATGGAAACTTTGTAGAAAGGGCTGGGAATTAAGGCGGCCGTGAGGGTGCATGTGTTGACACTTTAAGTTCTCGTCCAGTTGTGGGTCAGGAGAACTAACGTATGATCTGTCATTGTACCCCACGTAGGAATCGCTGCTCCCACAACTCATGCTCCCTTCACTACTGCAGTCAGAGGCTACAGAACTGATTCTGTAATCCGTGTCTAAGGAGAAACGCCTTTCGGGACTCCTGGGGCCAGAGACACTAAGATTTGAGTATGCATTCAACATGGAATAATATCCAATGTCAACAGGTGAATCACATTTTGGGTACTGTTCATAAGGCATTGGCGTTCCATGATTTTTGGTTGCCATCATCATTGGAGGATACTGACCCTGGGGTCTTTGATCCTGAGGTGGGAAATGAACTCCAGACGGAAGGCCATTGCTTAAAGGTGTAGTACTTTGGGGTTTTGCAGCAGAGGAAGATGGTATACTAACTAAAGAAGGAACAGACCTGGTTTCCAATTTGTTTTTGGTGGGAAGCTTTTCCTCTAAGTCTGGGTAGACTTGAGTTCTTATGCTAGGATCTGATTGCCTCTTTGGAGTAGCACGCTTGACATCAGAAGTGCTATCAGTTTTGGTGCTACAAGGAACACTGTTGCTTTTCACTAATCCTCCTTCATTTGCAGTTTTAGCTGCTGTATTTCTAGACATGGCACGAAGTTCATCAGCTACTGATCTCTGTGGCTGACTTCCCCTTTCAGGATGGTAGTATTTGCACTTGTGTCCATAGGTACATTTCTTTCCTAGGAAAAGCAAAACAAAATGAACTAGGAAGCATCAAAAGGGCCTTTAAAATCCAAATAAACATTCAACTATAATAACAGAGACATAAAGAAAAGAAATTTGATACACATTAGGAAACATCCTCTTTCCTCTGGAGAGAGATCACCTCAATTCACACATCTTCTCTGTCAGGAAGGCTGGTTTGAGTAGATGGTTTAAACACTTCTACAGCTCTCGGCTATGATACTACAATCCTATCTCACAACACATTGTTTCTTTTCCCCTAAAGTTTTACATCAGGCAGAAACTACCACTCTGTAATGTTATAATCATGTTCACTTGAGTTGTACTTTGGCATAAATGCAAGTTTTTAGGAGGGGAAAAAGAAAGCTACTGAGTGGAAACTAATCCCACGTGGAACACATCTTTGACTTTTGGAACCACATGTTAATTCAGGCAAATTTCTTCATGACTAACCATGTTAACAAATAGGTAGTTGGCAAGTAAAAACCTTTTCTTCTTCCAGAGATCAACTCAATGCGGGGCTGAGCCAAGACACCAAAACATTTTAAAGACTCATCACAACGAAGAAGACTATGTACCATTCTAAGTTATACTTAATAAAAAATAATGACCAACAATTACATAGTCAACTAAATGCAAGTGTACATAATGCAAGTTACCATAGGGACATGGCTGTTTCTTATGTTCTGGAACAATAGGCTTTTTCCTTAGAAAGTTGTCCAAGCTTGGGCCATGCCGGCCAAGAGGATCATCAGGGGGCATGAACCTAGAACATACAGGATAAAGAATTTCAAATTAACAAAGAAGTGGATATGCTAATTCCAATGCACCTGTTTTGTATAATAACTCAGTCACTGTATGGTATTTTAATTATAGATTTAATCTAAGGGATTTTGCTTAAAATTTTACAAAGCAAATACTTAGTAACTGAAGCCCAGTTTTCATTTGCAAACCAAACTTAGGTCCTCAAGATGTACATAAGTTTGGTTTGCTCCAAATAGTATTTGAGATATAAGATCTTCCAATTACTCACTGCTTCCTTCCTCTTAGTTCCTCTGATGTTTTGTAAACATACAATTGAAGAATATCTTGGCTCAGAATAATGTGTTTTGGCACAATGCTTAATTTAGTAAGAATGTTCCTATATGAATGAATATAGTGAACTTACACTCCCATCTGTCTTTAGAAGAATGTGCATGTTTTTTAAAAAAGATCTTTGTAAATATTAACATTGTGAAATATATAACTGGCAAGTATAAACTCCCTTTTCCAGACAAAGAAAATGATGTAGAGACCAACTCAATGAGTTGCTGATCCACAAGGAGACCTTAGGATTACTAAATCACAGTCGAGGGACTAGTACTAAAGAGTGGAAGGCAATTTATTTGAGTAAATTCCTGGGAACACTAGGCAGACTATGGATAAAATCAAATAAGTCTGAACACATTAAAATATTTTGTCTAAATTGATCAAGAAACAGTTAAAATTGGGCCCCAAATTAGATTGTTTCTCTTGTCTTGCTCCTGTACCCCCTGCTATCCCAATTCAAGGACATGCTAAGACAGGGAAAAATGTTTTAATGTCTCCCTTGGGCAAACCCTCAAAAAAGAGGGGCAGTGTGACTCTTTAACCTGCATAATCAAATGAAAATTAGGACTCAGTTCTAATTCTAGCTTTGTCGCTGTTTGACCTAAGAACAAGGCAAATCATTTTACAATGCCTCGATTTCTTCAACCCTAAAATGGGGAAATCTGTTAAAAATAGACCTCACTTCGGGGTGGGGGAGAGAGTTTATCTAATTTAATGAGTACAAAACTTAGTAAGTACAATGTTAATTGAAATGTTTTTTTAAGAGGGCTTTGACATCCTTAAAGTTGGCCCCGATCTTGAGGTAAGGAGGGACAAATTAGACGCTGAATTTAACTGTTTTTTGTTTTCATTAGCTTAATTTTAAAACTTCAAAACAATTCAGATCTCTAATAAATTAGCAATGTTCCAGCATGGCTTTTTGTTTTTGTCCATAAAGTTCAAAATTCCATTACTTACTTGTCATTAACAAAGGAATACATCAGCAATCGCTCATCTATAAACTTCTTCCATTCTGGCTTTTCATTAGCCAGATCCCTGTAGTTATCATTGGACACAATGATACCATCACTCTCAAAAGCCAATTTTACAATGAATCTGTCATCATAACATACTACTCTTCTTCCCTGAACACGTCGGGATGGAGTGAACACCAGAATTTTCTCCTTCTCCAACTTACGCAAAATTTCTTGATCTGGGAACAAAAGGCAAACAAAATTTCAGTAACGGGGGGGGTGACATACATACACACACACAAACATATATGCATATCATATATTACATATATGCAAACTTACATATGTATGTGTGTATAAACACACACATATGTATGTAAAAGATATTCGCCAGTGTACACATCAGCAGTAGGATCTTTTTAAACAATCCTTTCTGATTGACAAATCAGATTTATCAAGCTACGCTTTAAAAAAATCTTTTCTGCAAGGTTATATAATTTAAACTGTATGTAAAATGAAACAAATAAAAACACAACTTTGAATTTTAATTACTACTCTTCTAGAAATAAATAGGTGATCATTTGGAAGAGTGATCTGACAAAACTGTAAGTTGAGAGAGAAAAACACTATCATTATTTTGGAAGAACCACTGGCATCTTCTTTGAGAACCTAGAGTCAGGATTATTTTTCTTGCATGAATTTGCCTATTTTTTTTTAACTAATGAGGAATCAGTGAAGGAAGAGAAGTGACAGGAAAGAAATGTCTCAAAAGACAATGGAAGACAGACTTCCTCATATCTATCTTAGCAGTGTGATAATCAAGGCTCAAGGAGAGAGGCAGAAGAAGAGCTGCAGGTATGCAGGTACATAGGCCTGCTTACTCTTAAAGAGTGGGTCTTTTCCTTCACAATCTTCATCTTTGTTTATGACTGAGTGAATGTAGGACAAGAGGAAATTATAACAAGTGAAACTGAGTGGGCAGGGGAGAAAAAACAAAAAGCTGGACCAAGAAGTGCTTACAGTGACACTTTTCTTCATCATTACTTCTCTGGTACCAATAGCCAGTTGTTCCTGAGATTATGAAATCTCTGGACTGCCCCGGATCAAACAGAAAATCTTCTTTCTGGCATTTAAGAGCCCTTCGCAAATGTGGTCCCTTCCTAACTCTGCAGTATTCTTACACTGTATTCCCCTTCAATCACTCTATGATCATACTACACTGGCAGTCCTCCATGCCTGGAAGGTTCTCTCTCCTCTTTTCTACCTCTTAGCTTCCCAGGTCAATTCTTTCTGCTACCAGTGCCTTCTGAGATCTCGCTCTTCTTATATGGTCTAAATCTAATTACTTATATTACCACATCATAGTAATTTGCGTCCTCTTTTCCCCATTAAAGTGTGAGCTCCTTGAGGGCAGGAACTGTATTTTTCCTTTTTTTGTATTTTCAGCACTTATCATAGTTGCTTAGTACTGAATAAATGCTCATTTACTGAACTGACTGTGCTCCATAGTGGTGTGCATATAGGGTGTTATCAGTGTGTGTTCTGCTTATACAATGTACAGCTGTGGCTCTGGAATGGACTCAACAAACCAGTCAGTGGCAAAAGAACCAGGTTTCCTAACTCTAAGGCTAGTTCTCAGGTGCTGTTAAAAGGTTGAAGAGGAATCTTAGAGAATTAGTCAAAAGGTTCTACAATGAAGCAATATTTACTTCTCTAGTTAACAGAGGACAGAAGTCCTGAACCAAGGTCTTCCTGACTCCAAGATGGACCCTCTAGACATTAGGCCATGTTGCCTCTAGAGCTTTCACTTAAATTCTGGTAGAGTAGGATGGACCTTTCCTTGTCATGTACTGCGTAAGTTGCTATCTGGCTGCTATGTTTTATTTGATGAAAAAAAATCAGTCTGCACTTGGCAGGTGTGTGATTGTGTTTGCTTGACCAATGGCAAGTTACTTAACCTCTCAGTGGCCCAAGCAACACTACAATGATCGTGGCAGATCGGCATCAACGAAGGGAGTTTCCAAACCATGAGTTCATTACCCAGATGAAATCACAGGGCCAGACCAATCTATCCTACTCCAAAGCTTACCGGTGATGAGAGCATCAGGTCTTGACTGCTCTTTTCTCCAGGCAGGAACAAACACTGTAATATCTTTGTGGCCTCTTTCCAAAAACCAATCAACAGCCAATTTTATTCCACGGCAGGAAAATACTTCTTTGTTCCCATGGCTGAAAGATATTATTTCAGAATACTCAAAACATTAAAGTCCACAAAATTTAAAATTCTTACTAAATTTAAGTCACTTTGCCAGGCTGTGAGGGCTAAATAAAATAGCCTCTGCCTTTAAGGATCACACAGTCTAACAGAACAGAATAATAAATGCACAAATAAAAAGTACATTAAAGGCACAAGTAAACTACAACACAAGTCCACTGCAGGGAGGGAACACTTCTAGATGAAGGACACAGGAAAGGCTTACTTAGAAGAGGTAGAGTTTGACAGGTCTTCAAGGAAGAACAAGATTTTCAGTAGAATGTAAGCTCTTTGAGGACAGAAAAGTGTTTTTCTTTTTTCCCCTTCATTTCTCTAGAACCTAACACAATAGTGCTTGATAAATACTTGCTGAACTGAATTTCAATTGGTGGCAATGGGGGTGGGAATTGGCATTAAAGGACACGAGAGTATAAATGCACAGAGGGAGGAAAGTGTGTTAGAATGGCAAATAACCAGATTCAGCTGGAATATAGCGCTCAGGAAGGAAAGTCACTTCTTGCCTGGCTCTACCCCAACTCTCTACTCTTCTGTCCAACTCCTGGTTTAACTCTGCTCCAGCAGCCTTCACACCCTGGAGATGCCTCTGCCCCTTTGTCTTCCTCCTTGGATTGTTGAGTTTTTGCCAGATCTGCCATTTAAAGAAGTGCCCAGGCCACTCATGTTCACTTCTCTCCCAGCTCTGCTCCAGAATCCCCAAACTTTGACCCTGTGAGGGTACCCTACCCCTGCACCTCCTCTATAGCCCTGCTCCCTTTTCTATGTTGTTCTCTGCCAGTGGAGGGCAGGAACAGGCTTTCTTTTTCCTTGTATTGTATTTCCAATGCTTAGCACACAGTTCTTGGCATAATAAATGCCTTATCCAGCTACAAAAAGGCTGGAAACAAAATAAAGTATTTTTATATAGTCCACCTCTCTGCCTCCAGAAGTCCTTTCCTTATTTGAAGGCTCTATTCTGGTGCCATATCCTCCATGACCTCTACTCCTTTCCCCCCACCCAGTTAGAGCAAAATCCTTCCTTCTTGCTTTTTGTTTGACCCCTCCCTCATATGTACTTAAAAGTTGGCAAACAGGACAAGCTGGGAAAGACCAAAAAAGGGGGAACTTTTTACAAGAAGGGAAAGAGATAATTTAATTATAGCTTTCAACTTCAGAAAGGGCATTCTCCAGAGAAAGAAGACAAACTTTTCTCCATTGTCATTCAAGACACAACCATAGAAAATGGGGTGTTAAATTGCAACATAAAGAATTTAGGTTTGCTCTAAGTAAGAGAATTTCCCTTGGTAAAAAAAAATGCCAAATAATGGAATGGAATACCAAGAAAAGCTGTGGAATCTTTCCTTTGTGCGAATTTTCACTTTCATCTTACGGTACCCTGGAGTCATTCTACGAGTCCATGATTAATGTCAACAAGTGTGGCAATGCACCACCCAGCATCACGAAGAGACAGGTTCCTTCTCTTGTGGAGTTAAATCACTGAAACATCCTTTCAGCTGTCCCTTAATGAACACACTTGGTTTCTGTTCAGTAATGTAATTTCGGCTGAAGATCACTAACAACAAAAGAATATCCTGTATTGCACTGACACTCCAGGTAGCAAAAGAGAAAATGCTCCGATCAAAGAAGGGTCAGCACAAATTGCAGACTTTCAGAGCCGGAAGGGCCCTCAGAAAGATCCCACAGTCCAACCTATGCCCGAACAAGAATCCCCTCTATAATATACCCACTTAATGGTTATTCAGGGAAAAGCTACCACTCGAAGCTGCCCACATTCCTTTTGGAAACAGTGCTAATTATTAGGAAGTTTCTCCTTGCATCAAGTCTAAATGACTTCTTTCCAGCTTCTAATGGTTGTTCTTAGTCCTCACTGTCCAGGGCCAACCAGCAGATTTGATACACATATGCATTTATGAAAGCATTTCTTTAGCAGTATAAGCTATGAATTACTAAGATTAAGAAAAAGCCTTTTTCTCTGATCTAAAGTTTGAAAGATAAAAGGATGTAATATTTTTTCAAATCCAAGACACTTGTTTGCTGTGTAATGATTCAGTCACTATCTTAAGAGTTTAATGTACCATTACGGAGACCATTCCAGTAATGTTCTAATAGTAATGTACTCTATGGGAGAACACCAGAACTTTCTAGTGAAAAGCCAACCAAATCTATAAGAGGCTAGCCAGCTAACAGGCTACATGGGGTCTCCAAGCGTTGAGCGGCTATAGGTATAAATACAGAGCCGAAAGGTCCCCTGAACCATTCTAAAGATCCAGGGCGAGGTTAGCTGTTATTGCCAAAATTTCACAGTCATTCTGGGAGGAGCGTGAGCTGAGGGCAGTGAACGGAGAGCTCACGGTGCCTTCCAGAAATAGATAACCGCTATCCATCTAACGTCCAAGGGTAAAGTTAGTATTTACAGAATCCTCTGGAAAACAAAGTAGAACCAGGCCACTGCTGCTGGAAGAGAGCTGGGAGATACTGCAGTGGAAGGGGCTCTATCTGGAGGGAGAGCCTGGGTCTGCCACTGACTACTTGTGGCTTTAGATAAATTATGCCATATCCCTGCACCTCAGTTCTTCCATTTGTAAAATGGGGAGAGGGATTTAGATCACATGACTTCTAAAGTCCATTACCGCTCCACAATATATGACCATTTTACAGAGAAGGATACTAAAGAACAGGTGAAATAATCTGTCTGAGGTCACAAGGCCATTTAGCGGCAAAGTGGAAGCTAATCCAAGGTCTCTTGACTCCCTGGAGTTCAGGGCTCTTTATACCACGTCTGCTAATTTGTTACTATTCTTTTGCCAGAATGTGGAAGTAAGAATGATCAAGGGTTTTAACTAGAAGAGACCACTCATAGGTGAGCCAGATGTCCCCCTACAAAACACACTAACTCTCTGAATGTTGGTAAGGGACTACTGTCCAGTACCTATGCTGACACTCAGTAGCTGTGTGCAATAATGACTTCTGGGAATGTTTCCTCATCTGCAAAATGGGCACATAAAATCTGCAGTACTCTTCATAAACATTAAAGCCTATGCTTTTTAATGTACTATGTAAAATAAAGCACTGTACAAGGCAGATAATAAGCAGTTAAATGCCTTTCCACTCCATAAAAAGCAGGGAGTCAAGTAGACACTAATTTAATACTCATCATTTATATTCATATACACAAACTCCTTGAATAATAAATGTAGATTTATTTACTTTAATTCCCAAAGATTTTGATAGGGTCTGAGGCATATATTTAAACATCAGGATATACTGACGCGTGGAGGCACATTTTCCTTGCCTTTAGTAGTGTGCCTCTCTTATTCTAAGACTACTAACATATAACATGATCTTCTGGAGATAAAAATTGACTTGCCAAAAACTCCTAACATGCAGACCATGAGTAGGACATTGAAATCCAGTTTGGTGTGTAGGGGTTTGGGAAGGGGGTAGTCAATTATTTAACTGGGATTTCTGTGGGGAGAAGGGGAGAAAACAGAGGCTTGTTATGCGGTTTCATTCCTGTGGGGAATTCCCCACACTGAAATTTTGACAGACAGGTAGCACAGTAGATACAGCACTGTGCCTGGAGCCAAGAAGACCCGAGTTCAAATCTAGCCTCAGACACTTAACTGGCTGTGTGACCTGGGCAAGTCACCTAACCTGTTTGCCTCAGTTTCCCCAAGTGTAAAATAGTGAGTGATAAATGAGATATCTGTTTGAAAAAGGGCTTAGCACAGTGTCTGGCACACAGTGGGTGCTATATAAATGCTTGTGCATTACTGTCTACCAGTCTGCAACAATCCAGTAATATGAACACTATAACTTACGGACAGGGTTGCCTGGGGCATTAGGTAACTTGACATGGTCACACAGAGGAAGCCTTGAATGTAAGTTTTTCTGATTCATACCTCAGAAGGGATCTGAAATAATTTATGTGAGCAGTGACTCTGGAGCCCCACTCTCCATGTTTGTTGGCCAGGGAATAAACGAATGAATGGGTTTTGCTGCTGTATACAAGACTGTTACCCTCTCCCTCTACTCTGCTGTCAACAGGACACAGTAATAAAAGTCATCATTTGGTGAGCATGCAGTTATTAGGCACTGTAAACTGCAAATAACTGAAATGGCAGGGGAGGGGTGGTAGTGATTGTCAGACCTGGCTTAAGTCAGAAAGGATCTGAAATAATTTATGTAAGCAGTGACTAATGACCTAAGGCTCTTGACCAAAATCTAGGCTAACTGATACCACGAATGGTATGTAAAGATTGAACCCTAGGTCAAATTCTATTTGGAGTCAGAGGAAGTGGGGTTTGAATCTTAGCCCAACTACTTACTACCTATGACCAGGGTCATTATCATACAGATGGTTAACCTATGTGTCTGGGCCACATTTTAATCATCTATAAAATGAAGGGCTGATGATTTTGAATATTCTTTTTTCCTTATTTGGCTCATTAGGGGCTGGGGGAAGGGAGGAGAGAATGAGAGGTAGAAGAAGAGAAAGAAAGGAGAAGAGACTGACCTCGTATAATGAAAAAGGCATTATACTTCAAGTCAGCAAAGGTAAGAATTCAAATCCCACCCCTGCTCCTCTTTAGGAGTTTTATCATAGAGAAGTTACTAAACTACCCTGAGATTTGGTCTCTTCACCTCTGAAATAGGGATAATAAAACCTGCAGTATTTACCTCTAAGTATTAATGTCAAAGGAGACAATGAACTTTATAAAGCAAGCACTTAATAATAATAGCTGACATTCACATAGCTCCTTAAGATTTATAACAAATTATTATCGTTACAGACTGTTTTGATCTACATATGACTATGAATTTGGAGCTAGCTTAGCTTTAGGCCTCAAAACGACAGTGTCGGGAATGGTAAACACATACTCCTATTAAGCCTAATGAATATATTTCTACTGTCTTTTGACAATCTTAAATTATACTAAAAATTCACTCTGACTCAAGTAAAGTGGACAAAATTAACTTAACTCAAATCAGCTGCAGTTACCAGCCTATATTTATTTTGTAGTTAGAAATGTTTGATGTATATGAGATCTTGATTTCTGTTTTATTAGTAACTACTGAGAGCCAAATTTTGAAAACAGTTCTGATAATTATATGAGCAATTATGCTATATATTAAGATGTTATCTATATGCCCTAACATGCATCAGGAGAATAAAAGTTAATTTTATAATAAAAACTGTTTAGTTTGTTAATTTACTATGAGATTAAGAGCCCTATGAAGGACACAAGACAGGACTCATATTTTGGTACCATTTTCAAAAGAGATAATCGGACCATTTGCATCTCATGTTGAAATGGCCATATTTTTCAATACAACTACTTCCAAGAAAAAAAACACCACTCAATATTACAGGCGAGCCTTTCTTTCAGTTATACATTGTCCTTGTCCTATAATGGGAAGTACTATTTCAAAATTATCACCTATCCACTTCCCTGTGGTAGTTAAGGAATACTGATTGAAAAACAATTTGAGAAACCCAGGCAAAAAATTCAGTAAAAGCATCCTTAATCGGACTATTATAGAGAATGAAGGAATCTGTTAATGAGAAGATTATCAAGGTTTCTAATATTCCTCTTTGATTTTTTTTTTACAATTTGATTTTGCCACAGATACTGGAATACCTGCTCCAAATTTAGTATGTTGCTTGTGGTATTCTAAGAGAATTCAGCTGAAACCTGATCACAAATATCATATAAAATGATTTTTGAAACCAACACAATCCAATAAGCATTTACTGACTGCCTACTACATGCCTCAAAGAACTGTGCTAAGAATTATGGAGCAAAGGAAATATGAAAAATAATTCCTGACCTCAATGAGCTTACATTCTATTAGAGGAATACAACATGTAAGAAGAAAAGTCTATACATGATAATTTGAGACAGAAAACAGCACTGAGGAATAAAGAGCAGGCAGAGGTGAAGGAGTGCATTTCAGGCACTGGCAACAAACTATGCAAAAATGGAACATCAAGTTCTGGTAACAGCGCTTAAGTCAGTTTGGTTGAAATGTAGATGATGTAAAGGGAATGGACATGAAACAAGTCTGGAAATATAAGACAGATCATTTAGAGCTTTAAATGCCAAGCTGAGGAATTGTTATTTTATTCTAGAAGGAATGGAGAAGCACTGACAATTCTTGAGCAAGTAAATACGATTCTGGGGGCTGCTGCAATTGTTCAAGTGAATGGAAACAAGTGCCTGAACTACCGGGGTAGCTGCATAAGTGCAAACTGAATGGAAAAATTTAGACAACTTGAATAGCTATGGTAGGTGACAATGAGGAAAGACTCCAGAATGACTGTTTCAACATGGGTAAGTATAACAATGGTAGTCCTCTGCTAGGTCTATATCCCAAAGAGATAAAAAATAAAAAAGGAAAAAGACCTATATATAAAAATACTTATAGCAGCTCTGTGGTGGCAAAAAATTGGAGATTGAGGGGATGTCCATCAATTTGTATATGATTTTGACGTAATACTAATGTGCCATAAGAAATACAAGCAGGATGCTTTCAGAAAAACCTAGGAAGACTTACATGAACTGATGCAAAGTGAAGCGGGTAGAACCAGGAGAACATTGTAAACAATAACAGCAATAGTGTACAATGATCAACTGTGAATGACTTAGCTGTTCTCAGAAACGCAATGATCTACGACAATTCCAAAAGACTTATGATGAAAAATGCTATTTACCCCCATAGAAAGAACTGAATGAGTCTGAATGCAGATTGATGCACTTTTTCCCTTATTTTTTCTTATGGGAGAGGTTTAGAGGAGTCTGTGTTTTCTTTCACAACATGATTAATATGGAATTATGTTTCCCATGACTGCCTATGTATAGCCTATAATTAAATTGTTTGCCTTCTCAATGATGAGGGAAAGAAGAGAGCAAGAGAATTTGGGAATCAAAATTTTAAAAAACTGAATGTAAAAAACTGTTTTTACATGTAATTGGAAAAAAATACAAAAAAAACTCCCAAGCGGTCATAAACTTGTAGACTACTTAGAAGCCATATGCCTACGTACCATGAATATTTTCTTCAAAGAAGAGAACTTGCTGGATATAGCAAACACTATAAAATATCACAAGACCAAAAGAAAGGAAATGACTAATTATTAATGTGGGAGATTTATTAAAATAAGGCCATCAATTAATCAGAATGAGGGCCAAAATCAACATTAAATAAAAATTATAAGAAGACTAGGCAAATATTTGCAACATGTTACCATGACTTAGTTAAATAAGCTGCTGACCCTATAATGGGAAAGGGACAAAGAAAAAATATGACTGCAGTCATCACCATTTTCTATACAAGCTTAACCCATGAAAAGCAGTCACCATAATAACAGACAACTACAAACATTCATCTTTCTGCAAAGCAGAGATACATGGCAGCCAAGGAGAATGAATATTGGTTCAAAATACAAACTCATTTACAAAACTCCATGTAGAAGGCTGGTGGAAGATTATAAACAGTTTTGCCACATAAACACCAAAAATCAGAAGTAACAGAAACAAATCTACACAAATTTGGGCTACAACATCCCAAGAACATTCACAAAAGATATGGAAATAGGACAGCACATTTATCCATGTTTCCATAATGGTATCTTTTTTTTTTAATCCAAAGGGACAGGTGAACTACCATATTTAGACTCTAACACTTTAGCCCCAGGGTAAAAGGTGAAGTCAAGGAAGAACTGCTAATGATAGATCAAGTACACCTCAAGGTGCTAAAGGCAGAATCACTTGGGAGCTATTTTACAAAATATCTCAGAGAGAAGTAAAATACCAAAAGCCTCAGATAATCCTCTGCACAAAAAGACAATGGAAAGAAATTCAGTAAATATGGATACATATGTCTACTTCCTCAGCTTTTATGAGCAGTATCTGCACATCTACAAGCATACCCTTAATGAACTCACCTATGATTCTTTAGAGTTAAGTGCACAATTGACTGAAAGGTGCAGGGGACTATCATTGTTTTTATTGCTATCAGAAAAAAAGATGAATTCTGTGGAATACAGTCTTAAAGGAATCTCTCATGAATTTGTTAAGCATCTTTAAGATTCCTTGAGAGAGATATTTTTTGCTAAAGGTATTTTCGTCAGTGATGTCAAATACCAGATAAAAATGGAAGATGGACTCCTTATGTAAGGTGAGGTCCTCCAGATGTGTGTTAGTGGGTTATGCTGTGCTGATTATATCAAGACTTAGAGCATGACTGGGCTTTATTTTATAAGATAAATGATTAACCAAAAGATCATCAGAAGAATCCATAGGAGGAAAAGTAAATGGATGAAAAATGACAGTTGTTCAGACGTGCATGTCCAACACATGGTTGACTGGCTGGTCAGCTGAGTTAATACATCCGGGACAAGCATGGCACATGAACAAATGAGTTGGGCCCAGAACTGAATGGGAAGAAGAGAGGGGTTAGACTGCATTAGGTAAATTGTGCAGTGTTTGGAACAATCTCAAGCTGCTCCCCAGCACAAAAACTTGCTTTTTAAATGCAAATATTCTTCTGGCAATAATACATGGCTATGAATTCTGGAATACTATTTTTCCAATAAATCGAAGGCATGTGACCCAAAAGGCAAAGCAGTGACTGACATATAGTGAGTGAAGGTAAGCTTCGGCACATTTTCAATGAAGACCTACACGAAAGAGGTAGTATAAAGGACATCTCTGGAAAAAATGCATGAGTGGATGCAGAGGTGTGCCCAGTCATGCGGCAAAAATGTGTGCAAACAGATGGACTTCTCTGTTAAAAAAAATGTAAAGCAAGCAACATGCTGATTGAGGCCTCAATGGATGAGAGAAGACCCTGGACAGAACCGTGTAGGATGAGAAGGTATTGATGGATGGTGATCTATTGCAGTGACACACTGAGCACCTACATTCCTACAATACCCAGAGTTATGGTGAAGTACTGAAATTCTGACAAAATACATTTTCTGGTGGTAGAGGGGAACAAAAAGCCCATACTTTCTACCTTCTTTGTGTGTTAAAAATTAGGCTGGCTTCCTCTATTAGCTGGTGGAGGAGAAAACTTTTTCTTTTTTCATAGTTATTTGAGAAAATGCTACTGGATGCAACACTATTATTGTGCATCTATTTTTTTAAACTAAAACTATCCAAATCCATTGCTACATCAAAAGATTGCAGTGGATAGTATATAAAATGGTTTTGGATCAAAAGGTATGGGCAAAGCTTATGGTTTTATATGAATTTTCAATAATCCTAGTAACGGCTATGTTAATTTAAAATTGGGGTGGCCAGTGGCATCTGAATGACAGCTACCCCTGAAAATGCATTTCCATGGACTAATTTAGACTTCCCCACATTGCTACTTGGTAGTTCACTGGCCACTAAACTTTTGTCCACCAGTAATCTCGGGCCAAGAAATTTCTTAATTTTTCCTGACCATCTAAATAAAACAATATACACCAGAGAACAAAATATTCTCACATCTGCATAACACTTCTCAATTAACTAGGAACATCTGAATAACTTCACTGTGGGAAGCAAACTCATCTAAAATGAACAATTCAAAGAATAATTCACAAAAATTAAGCCATCAAAATATTAATGCCTTTTCACTGGTGGCTTACCCGGTTAGTGTTCTTAGCGTTTATTCAGCTTTTCCAGTTCCCAAAGATGCTATTCCTTAACTATAGTTCTTAAGATGGATTAGGAAACCAAAAATAGTTGCAACTTCTCCTCACATAAAGAAAAGTATCTAATTTATCTTCCAAGAATTGGGGTTTCCCCAATGGTTATTAGTTCTCATACAGAAACAGGTAGTTGATTCCACATGTTGTTGCATAGTCTCACAAAATTTTCACTTCTAGCATACCAGTGGTTAAAATTGATATCCTTGAAGTATGTGTACCAATAAGGGAAAATAAGTAAAACTGGTGGCAAATCTGAGAATGTATTTGATGTTAGGTGCAAAGTAAGGAAAAAGAGTTTAAATAAGTAATAAATGAGCTTGTTCTGGATCAAGAGGAATGGAGAGAGAAGTTAAATCATTTTGCTATGATTACGTAAAGGGTCACAAAACAAGAAATCACTTTGGCAACAGTGAGTGAAGAAAGATTTCCTACGTACCTCATTGCCACGTTGCTGCCATCAATAACTACCGGTCTCAGATTCTCACCGTCGTCTGGCACCATATCCTGAAGTGGGGAGTCCGATCTCTGGGATTCTAGGGAAGATGTTTCTCTAATTGTGCTACTGTTAACTGTATTAACAGTTGGATCAGTTTCACTTTTGTTTCCGAGTTTGACCAGTTCTCCTAAGATATCATTGATTAAAGCATCAGTACCAAGTTTGTTTAGCACGAGCTGAACTTGCTCTTCAGAATAACCTAACTTAAGTGCAAACTCCAGTTTGGCTTGGTATTCTTTTACCACATCAGGGGGCTTCTTCGCTTCCTTAGGCGTTGTCTGTGTCTCCTCTGCTTTTAGGTCTTGCAAGATTTCATTGCATTTGAAGATGTGAGGCTCTAAACAGGGAGACCTACATAGCTGTCTATGAGTCTTGGTTAACAAGGACGGCTCTACTGCAATGCTACCCAGCTGTTCTGAATCATTATCAGAATTTGTATTTTCTTCTGAGTCACAACTGGAGCTTCCAGTATCTTCAGATACTGCCTTTTCTGCATCTTCCTTCCTGGAGTTAACTTTATCCATTGTTGGTTTCTCCACCATGGACCAAGGTACAATAGCACTTATGTGTGTGTCAGTGCTCTCCACGTAAAGGTGGCCTAGGTCATGCCCCAAGTGATCTTTCAAGCCCATGAAGCTGCTGCATGTACTTGACTCCACTTTGCTGTTTTTTCTGTGTTCCTGGAGATAACCTGCCCTATATTCCTAGAAAAAAAAAAACAAACCAAATTGAGATATTAGGCAACTACCTTCACATACTTGAAATTTCACATAAAAAATGCAGTTTAACTTCAATCGAGATAACTGAAAGGCAGATGGTCATTTGCATACATAAAAATTTTGTCTAGAGTTGACATGCAGAATATTCAAAACAAGAAAAAAATCTTAGGCACTATATTAGTTGTGTTTTGATATTAAGGTAGTGAAAACTACCTTCCATTTTCTCCAATATAGTTTATAAAAGCTTTAATTACAGAAAGACTATTTTTATTCCTTAATCAATTGAAGACACATTTCTTAAGAGCTTACTAATGTACCAGGTGCTGGGAAGGCACAGACAAAATGAAGCAGTCCCTGCTATTACATTCCATCAGAGGAGGCAACATATATACATACGAGAAAAAACCAAAGCAAAGTAGTTGGGTGGATTAGGAAAGGTCTAATAAAGGAAGGAGAATTTCAGCTGAGCCTTGAAGGAATCTTTAGGTTCTGAGAAGAAGAGGTACAGGAGTTTATTCTGGGTATTTGACACAATTTATACAAAGCCACTAAGGTGGGAATACTGAGTCAGGAATAATAAGAAGGCCCATTCAGCTGAACCATACAGTGAATGAATAAGAGTAATATACAGTAAGGATGGAAAGGTAAGCTTGGTAGCCACTCTATGAAAGGTTTGAAAAGCCAAAAGGTTGTATTCTATCCTAGAAGTAATAAGTTTGACTTTTTTGTGAATGCTTTAATATTTTTAGTTTTCAGCACTGATTTTCACAAGAGTTTGAAATACAAATTTTCTCCCCATTTCTACCCTCCCCCACGCCAAGATGGCATATATTCTGATTACTCCATTCCCCAGTCAGCCCTCCCTTCTGTCACCCCACTCCCTCCATCACCTTTTCCCTTACTTTCTTGTAGGGCAAGATACATTTCTATGCCCCATTGCCTGTATATCTTATTTCCTAGCTGCATGCAAAAGCAGCTTTTTTTGAACATCTGCTTTTAAAACTTTGAGTTCCAAATTCTCTCCCCTCTTCCCTCCCTACCCACCCTCCCTAAGAAGGCAAGCAATTCAACATAGGCCACATGTATATCATTATGTAAAACTCATGCTGTGAAAGACTAACTATATTTTGCTCCTTCCTATCCTATATCCCTTTGTTCAATTTTCTAA
>CM053622.1:700292997-700340516 GCA_028646595.1 Phalanger gymnotis | reverse complement strand
GCGGATGCGCTGCCTCACCAGCACTCTTCCTTCCCCAAGAACCCCCTACCAGGACTGGGCTTAAATCTCCAGCAGGCTCTGTACTCCTGCTCTGATCAGCCACTTAATTCCTCCCACCAGGTGGGCCTGGGGCCAGAAGCAACTGCAGCTGAATTTCTAAAGCTGCCCCGCCTCTGTTGCCCCAGGGGTGGTAGGTGAACGCAAACAGCTTTTCCCACTAACCTTCTCATTGTCTTTGCTGTTTGTGGGTTGTGAGGTCTGGTACATGCCACAGCTCAGTAATTCAGCATGCTAGGGCACTCTCCACTCCACTCCTGGTCTTGTCGGTCTCTGGTCTGCCACGCCGCGCGCGCTGGGCTCTGCTTGGCTCAGCTCCGCTCCCCTCAGCTGGGGGCTGGGAGTTCCGTTTGGGACAGACCTTACCCCGAGACCATCCAGGCTGTCCTGGGCTGGAGCCCTGCTTCCCTCTGCCACTTTGTGGGTTCTGCAGTTCTAGAATTGGTTCAGAGCCATTTTTTATAGATTTTTGGAGGGATTGGTGAGGAGCTCACGCCAGTTACTGCTTTCCAGTCGCCATCTTGGCTCCGCCCCCCGAAAACTCTTTTCAATTAAATAATGAACTGATTCCAGAGGACTAAGAATATTGCCCAAGTCATAAAAGAAAAGATGATGGACTAATAAGCAGAAAAAATGTATTTCTGGACATGACTAATATTGGAATGTTTTACTTGGCTGTGCTTATTGATACAATGGTTATATGGGAAAAAATGAATGCTTGATAAGTGAATTTTTTTTTTTAAAGAAGGAAGAACCTTCGAGGCATGGAGGTGGGGGTTGGAAGGCTGGGGCAGCGGAAGAGGTCAATGCAAAGACATTTTAGTTTCATGTGTGAGAAAGAACAAGTAGGCCTGTGCAGCTGGATTGTAGTCTACATGAAAAGAACTCTAAAGACTGGAAAGGTGGGAAGGAGCCAGGTTGTGAAGAGCTTTAAATGCTAATGAAAGGATTTTACATTTGATCCTAGAGGTAACAAGAAACCACTGATGTTTATTGACTAGGGGGATGGACATGGTCAGAGCTGCACTTTAGGAAAATCACTGGTATACCTACAAGAGTAGTGGATTTGGAGTTCAAGGGCCTGGGTTCAAACCCAGCTTAACACCTATGAGACCTTGGGAAAATCTCACCTCTTCTGGGCTTCAGTTTTCTTGACTATGAAACAAAAGTGCTAAGACTAGATGTTCTTTGAGGTCTCTTTTAGTTCAAAAATTTATGATTTGAGGTTGAGCCTATGAAAAAGATAAATACCATGTATTCTCTACTTAGTTGAATTGTGTAGCAGAAAGAGACTGATACTACACGGAGAAAATTAATATTCACAGGAGTTTATAATTTCTTTTATTCTTTCCCCAAAGGAATTTTTTTTTTGCTTTAAAACATTTAAAAGTTATGTATTTTGTTCATTTTTTCCACTTTGAGTCTCTTGGAAATTTTATTTCTTCCAATAATCTGTTTTTGAAGTGAAATTACTTTCTCATGCATCTCACTGTAACAAGGTGTTCTAGCTCTGCTATTAAGGTAATTACTGTGTTGTACATCAGAATGAAATGAGTGAGGCAGTGGGTTTAGGTGAAAAATGTCAGCCAAGTATGTGTAGGATGTTAGAAGACTGCAGCTTCATTTGAGATAGTCACAGGACAGTGACTCAAATATTCTTTCAAAGAAAAGCACAGTGTCAAAAATTGAATATCTCTTATTTAAAGAAGTTATATATCATCTTTGTAATTGGTTATAATAAATCGCTGCACCTTATTTTTTGAAAAATCAGTCATCTATATCTTTGTGAACCTTCTGTTTACCAAATATGGTTGAGTTTCTTCATAAATGTAATGGTTCATGCTAACTCACACAGATGCAGATAAAAAATGCAATTGTTAGTTTTTTAAAAAACACTTAAAATTCTTTAAGCACAAAATTTTTCTGTGCTTTTATATAGTTTTGGATTAGAATATTGTTTTACTTGGTAACTTGCCATTCTTTAGTTCAAAGGGAATAGCAAATTGTTCCTGACACTTGTTCTGTGTCTAAAATAAATAACAAGGTGGTATATGTGTGTATTCATACATATACACATATATGTATACAGTTGACCATAAACATTTATCCATTTAATTTTCTTAATTTAATATGGGAGCATAAGTGTAATAATTTAGATTTAATGCAAAGAAATTTAAAAAGCAAATCTTTATACTCAGTGATTTATTAACTACTGTAATATACTGACAGCATAGTGCCAGTAACAATTCACAACAGCATCCTAATAAAGGGTTACAGTTAAAAAGGAAAACCTGCCCTGTGGCCTTCACAGAGCTCCCACCAAAAGTATCTTAAACAAGAAAAACCTATTGGAAGCTAGGCTGCCTGGCAACCAGTCTCTTGTTGCTAGGATGCACTCCTTTAACATGCCATCATGAATGCTAGCACAGTGAAAGTATAATTTGGTATGAACAAAAGCCTATGAAAGAGACTGAGACTTAAGTGCGTCTGGTTTACCCTCTGAGAACAATGCAGCTGCCAAACCAATCTGGAAGCTCCGACATCATTGTTCTGTAAACCTCACAATCTGCTCTGACTGGAGGAAGTATATTTAATAGGCAACATTTTCGATCTCCCCAGAAAAGTTTGGGTTGATACACGCACTACTATAGCAGGATACTTCAAAATAAAGAATCATTGCTCCAATCCATGTGTTATACTGTGAAATGCCATTCTTATATCAAACTAGAGTGTTTTTCTTTGAAGCTATATCAGAGCATGAAAAAAGTACTAAGAAGGTAGTTGCCGAGAATGCATTGTTAGCAAGATATCAAATTATATCAAATTTGTGCATTTAATTGAAATGTCCCTAAAAATTGCTAAAACACAGAAAATACCATATTTACTAGTAACCTTCAAAATGATATTCATCAGGAAAATATATCAATAGTGAAATTAACAAAATCTGATATTATAACAAATTAATTTCTCCATCTTAAAGACAAAATATGAAGAAATTTAGAATTTTCTTTTTTCTGATACTTAGGTGAAACATATATTCCTAATACAGAATTTACAGTACAATTAAGCTACAGTAATGTATCATTTGTAATAATGTGTAATACTGCCTCATGACTTGGGATTTTGATGCTACCAATATTTATTTACCAAAGTCTGTAAATAAATTACATTTTTGTATGAACATCTCTTTTCTAATGTATAATTCCTGGCTTTTCATAGCTTATTTTATCATATGTACAGAACTTTGCAATCAATAAAATTAAATTTTCTAAAATAAACTATAATTTGGATTATTCACTAATTTCATGTTTTCTTTCCTTTCTGTACTCTAAATTATTTAAGCTTTATGGTGTAACTCTCAGAGATCTGTGCAAAGACGAGCATCATAATTTATTAAACCTGACCTTGTAATTCTCATGAGTCTTAGAGCTAGGAAAAGGATAAGCCATTACAACGAACAGGCCACACATGGGAAACCAGGTCAAATTATCAGGAAAATGCATTACATATATGTTTTACATCAAGTTAAAGAAATTTTAATCTAGTTTTTCAGGAGGCAGTACTTAAGATAAATGGGAAGGGACTTTCTTTTTCAGTGTCTTAAAACTTTAGTTTTTAGCATGCCATAAAGCTTAATGATGTAACAGATGCAAATGTAATGTATTGTAAAACCAGGACAGCCTCCTCCAAAAAACACATGCTTCTGTGAATACATTTCTTGAAAATATTCAGTAAAAAAGGAAATTGGCAGTCATTTAAAGTTTACTACAAAAGTATATTTTTATAATAATGAAAAGAACTTGTTGCTAATAAAGACTTATTAGCAAAGTAGTTCTAAAAATAACTAATCATTAGGGACTTTGAGAAGTTTGTATGACCATAATTCATGCTTAAACAATTGAAAATGAGTAATCAATGTAGAAGGGAAAAAAAGCTGACTAGAAAAAGGCTGATTAGAAAAAATAACTAGATTCTTGGTTCTTACAGTAGGGAGGAGATAAACCTTTTAAAATCCTGAAGCTAAATACATTTCTATGAATACTTTTAGACAACTACAAAATTATTTTATGCAATATTAGTTACCTTTAAAATAAAGGCTAAACAATCAATTCTATTTGTTTGGCAATGTAAAAACATCACCTCCACCACTATTTCTTTAAGAAGTGTTCATTTTTCAATTCTCAAACATCAAACAGGTCTGTGCTTAAACACTCTAATGTGTGGAACACACAACACATGTGTACATATACACACGCTCATCTCAAAAGAAATACAGATTTTTAACCTTAATTTCTAGGGCTCATTTTGGCTTTGATATACTATTCTCTAAGAAATAAATTCCTTAGCAACAGCATTTAGAGATACAAGGGACCTTAGATTAAATATAACTATTAGTATATATATATATGTATATATATATTGTTTCTCTATTACATCATGTTTCCTCAGATATAGTACTTCGTATTAAAAATTTTTAATGAGCTTTTCAAAGTAGTTACATGAGAATTAGAAATCAGCCTTCTTTGTAGAGTTCCAATCCTGCCTCTGACATTTACTAGCTGTGTAATTCCAGGTAAGCCATTTAACTGCTATCTGCCTCAGTTTCCTTGTCTGCTAAATAGGGTTAATAATAGTATCCTTCTCCCAGGGTTATTGGGAGGATAACACATATAAAGTGATTTGCAAACACTAACGTGATATATAAATGCTAGTTATTATTAGTGCTGTTGCTGTTATGAATAGCTAAATGGTTAAATTAAAGGGGAAAAAAATCTATCTTTATAAACTGACCTTTATTAAGAAACTTGAAATGTTAACTGAGTGGTTTTGACATATGCAATAGCTGGAGGAAAATTTCTTGTATGGTTCTAAAACTTCTCATCAATGAATAAACCATGCTTTCTAAAAACTGCTTATTAAAATATAACCTGTATAATGTCAAATCAAACTACAGTCAAATGATTTTTTAAATAGTTTTCACACTATAAACAAAATATGAATCAATGCTATATAGTCTTATTAAAACAATACATTTAACATAAAACTAGGCCATGAAAGTAGGTACTGGTTAGTGACCCAAATGGTAATGGTAAGAGGACAATACAGAAAAATAATGAATATGTAATAAATACCTACTGCTGTAGTTTCTATGTATTTAATTACCATTGTGTTTCAGTGAGTGCTGTTGTCTGCATCCCCCTAGCTAACAAAGGGAGGATGTCCCATTGAACAGATTGGTTAATGCTCTGTGGCAACAGATGTCTACTGGAACTGCAGGAGACCAGCAACTGGTGGCCTGCCCATCTTCGGAAAACTTTCAATAGACTTATGCATATGTTCACACAATAGGGCATGTGGTAGAAATGAAAACCCCCTTTTAACCCTTTATGTCCTCTCTCTCTCAAATGATATATTAAAGTCTTTGAGTTTTTCCCCCCATCCTTGAGAAGGTTCTTGAAGACACTGGTTCATGGAGAATTACTTTGGAAATTCTTCAACCTAATAGTTGAACTAATGAAGGGAGAAAAAAAAACATACGACTTCACACTAGAATGACTATTACAAAGCAGTTTCTGAAGTTGCCAGGAAGTGCTAGAAGACAGTTTGTTACCACCTGACACTATTTAAAGTCAATTAATTGAGCCACAACAACAACAATTTGCCAGTTTTGCCTAAATCAATCCAGGTCCTAGCCTGGACTCTTCTAAACTATGAGGGGGGAAAATAATCTGAGAAATCTTATCAGAATTTGTATGGCACCCAGAGATGATATAGACACTCGAAAGGGTTATTGAAGTCTATGCAAGATGGTCCTATTTAAAAATTCATAGCTCGTCACTGAAATATCAAAAGATCTTTTAAAAAGTTTTCTAATTTTGATCACCTTTAGAAGTGTCTAAAGCACTGCAGAATATCACATCATAAAGTGTAATATCACTCTAGAAAACATAATCCAAAAGACAGACGCTTGATATTTTAGAGGCATGCAATTTGGGGCATTTTGGAGATGTGGGTATATTTCTGTATATATGATACATATTTATGTGTATATGCACATTTGTATACACACATAATATACACTCTCAGAATGTAAACACTGATATGAAAAATCTTTAGACTTTTCACTAGTAGTGCTTACCATTCTCTCCAGACTTCAAAATGATATTCCGAAGAGTTAGTAAAGTTTAATTTAAAAGATAGTCGGTAATCCAAATACTCACGTTAGCAGGAAAACACAAAGACATTGGTTTCTGTATCAGCTTCAACAGTAACTCCTTAACCCAATTTTAGCTGCAGACTTCCAGGCAGGCAAGAAGAACAATGAATGGTTGAACAGATGGAATGGCAATGTCTTTGCTTAACCTATTACTGAGTGGAAGAGCAGCCAATCGTAGGCCAGAAAGCTCACAATTAGTTGGCTAGGCAGATGCAAGGCAACCTCAGCACCCTGCGTCAGGTTTGTAGGTTTCTAAGATAAGCAAGTTGATGTCATTCTCAGGGTCTGCCCGGGGCAGCATGTGTATTAAGGAGGGGTGTGTAGCAACAATAGGCCATACAAAGAGGACTAGCAGGCAGCTGCTGTATGAGAGCCAGAGTCATTAGGGAGCAGGCTGCCAACAAGAAACACCTGGCTTGGGCAGACTTCAGCTTTCTCTCATTGTTTCTAATTCATGAAACAAAGAAAAGGAATTATTTTTTATAATAGTAAAAGTTGCTTGTTTCAAAAAAAAGTTTAGGCTATACTGTTATTAAAAACTTCACATCTACTGCAAGAAATAAAGGAAAATGTGTATCACAAAAGCAATTAGCTGCACTCCCTCTGCTTTGAAGATAAATAAATAAATCACTGATACAATAAGACAGGATGCTACCATTAAAAAAGGAGCCTATCACAATAAAAATGTTTACTTTAAGAAATCTAAAATGTCTTTTCTTGCCTCATATCTAACACCACATTAAATAAACCTCATGCACAAAATATGATTCAATAAAATTAAGAATAAAAGAACCATCAGAAAAAAACCAATAAGCCCACTAAAACCCAACAAGTGTAGCCCTTAATATGTGAAAACTATTTAAACTTAGCATTAAAATTTGGGATATCTCCCTTCAGAAATGACAAAACTACTTAAAAGTTTAATTAAAATCAGCATTAACCTTTTTTCTATTTTAAATGGCAATGTAAAATTATGTTATTAAGTTTTATAAACTTTTAAAAGGGGGCTAAAAAGAATATCTTTAAGGTATGTTATGGTACAATTTTATGAGAGTGTTAAGTCTGCAAAAGCTTTCACATTTCCTTAATCATATGCCAGATTCAATAGAAGTCCACACAGGAAATACAAGTTGTCTTTATCAAAGGTAAAAAAACCCATAATAATAATGATTATTCTTTAAGTGCTGGAAGGTGCAAAAATAAGAAGCCTCTTGTGTAGAGACTATTTTTCATTTAAAAAAGTTTTAAAGTTCTCAAATAAATAACATTTCTAATCTCTACTAATTCTGACAAGAATTAGTTCCTTCAGGAATTTCTTTTTTAATCAGCAACAATAGTATTAGAAAAAATGCAGTAAGAATTAAAACATTAAAACAAAATTTTCCAAAATAGGCTTTCTCTAAAGAAAAAAAAATCCTCATTTCCTTTTCCTTCTGTTCCAGTAGAATGAATGTTCCTTGAAGGCAAGTGCTAGTTTTTGCTTTTGTCTTTGTATGCCCAGTGGACAGCTCACTGCATTGCACCAACATGTGCTTAATAAAATGCTCCTTAGAATGAACTGAACCAACACCAAATAAAAAAATAAAGAAAATTAAAGAAATAAAAAACCCAAACAATCCCTATTAATTCTAATGTGAATTAAATAGAGGAAGGCTCAGAAGTCCTAAAACACAATTTCCTGACAAGGGCTGGTTTATAGTCTAAGCCTTTATACATTTTTATTTTAAAAATTGTGTTTTATGCACTATAAATTGGAGAAATAATTTTTAAAAAAAGATTAGTTCATTTGTACTAGTACCCAAAAAAAGCAGGCTAGTTCGGGACCCATCGCGATATTTTTGTTGTAGCAGGGAAATAAATGCCATGAATTTTTCTTTTGTTATAAAAAGAATTTCTGTACTATTTCAAAGTTTTCGGTTGCTTGATCCTTTAAATAAAGTATTCATGATTTCTCATTTTCTAAACAATTCTAGACACCAATCAGTATTTCCAAAGAGAAGAGAAAAGCAAATTAGAATTTTTAAGTTAGATTTAAGTATTATAATAGCTTAATCATTTATGGAGCTGAGCCCCTCTGCTCCAAGAGTATAACACATTGCTCTAAAATAGTTTAAATAACTAAAAATCAGTCAAAAAGTTTTCTAAAATGCTTTATTGCCCTAAATAGTTGTAAAGACCCCCTCAAAATAAAGTCAACTAATTTATATAAACAATAAAACTTTCAATGAATTAAAAAAGCATTAACTGCAAAGCACTGTGCCAAGGGTCAACTAGATGCAGTAAGCAGAGTGCCAGGTTTCCTGGAGTCAGGAAGATTCATCTTCTTGAGTTCAAGTCTGACCTCAGGCATTTACTAGCTGTGTGATCCTAGGCAAGTCATTTGACTCTGTTTGCCTCAGTTCGTCATGTGCAGAATGAGCTGGAGAAGGAAATGGGAAAACTCTTCAGCACTTTTACCAAGAAAATTCCAAATGGGGTCATAAAGAGTTGGACACAACTGAACACTGTGCTAAGATCTATGTATTATAAAAATAGAAAAGTCGGACAATCCCTGCTCTCAGTGAATTCACATCCTCATGAGGGAGACAATACAGATGAGATTTCTGCTGTGTGTCAGATGGATAATCTGCCTAGTCCTTACAGGTATGCAGCAGCGAAGTTGATGAAAACAAGTGGAAATAAGTGACACAGTCACAAAACTATCAAGTTAATGCCAAATCTACTCTCATGGAAATTTAAGATTCATAAAGTTTACATGAGATGAGACTTCTTAAATTTTATTTAATTTTCAAGTTAGCTAATGAGGTTTTTCAATTTCATGTCTTGCAAACAGGCCTATGAAGAAAAGAGGAGTTACAGAAGAAGACCTTAGTCTTTTAGTTTTTTGATGGTCAAGAAAACACGGTTAGCATTTCCAACCTAAAGATCAGGAACAATGAAGGGACCATTTTCAGGGACGGCAAATTTAATTATACTAAAATGTAAGCTCCATGAGGAGAGAGAGATTATGTCTGATTTAAACCTTTTATCATCTCAGAAGCTTGGCACAATAGCACATTTCACATAGTAAGCAGATGTTCAATCAAAGTTTGCTGAATTAATCAATGTTACACATAAATTAGAATTTAAAGAGTTAAAAATGGAGAACACACCATAAATCTTTTTATGGTAGTTGGGTTTAATGGCATCTGTTCTTAACACAAAACATAAATTACAAGTGAGGTTAATATTTTTAATTGATTACATATGTACATTTTTGATGATTTAAAAACATTTTGTGGTATATATGTGTCATTTAAAACAGACAAAAAGGAAACTTCTTAGAAGGCGGTGTCTGTCTACTTTTTCATTCAGCTTTCTTTTCACTCTCATGTGCAGCTACTATAGTTACTACTTTAAAACTTTTAATTCAGAAGGAAGAGGAATCTTCTCACTAATTCCTGCCACCGTGAACACAGCGAACGAGAGAAAGCTACCCAAGAGCCCAGCAGGAAGCCTGATCTTCAGCAGTGGATTAAGCTTCTTTGCAAAGAGCAAACAAAGGCAGTGATCTGAAAAAGCTAATCAGATCCTGCTGCGGTATTTAGACTACCTCCGTTGCTAGTATTGGATAATGTTAAGCACATTAAAGCATCTGCAGGAGAAACAGGGCAGCAGTCTGGTATACTGAGTCACACAGCCCTTGACCTTTTCTCACTGCAACATGAACGACAACTGCAAGCAGCAGCGTCTTGTTACTATTATTGTAATAAGTTATAACAGGTTCAATCTCTTTTAATGAAATAATGAAGATGTTTATTTTAGAATATAATGATAACATGCAGTATTCCAAGGAAGGAACTGCAAATGTAACACAGGCTTATTTTACTTTTTAAAGATTTAAAGTATTAAAATTTTCATTATTTTTACAAGTAGAAAATTTCCCAAAGTTTATTCATTTGGAATGTGTATAGTTGTTGAAGGGAAGGAGAAGAGTAGAGAAAAATCAATGGAACTAGTTCTTAATAATAATTTTTATTGTGCATACACATTAAGGAACCATACACAATATGCAAAAGGTGATACCGCCAACCACTAAGTTGGTATATTAATAAGGCAAGACTATTTGAAGTGGCTGCTGCTCCTTGATACAAATTACTCGAAAAATTTATCAGACTAACTTAAACTACCTTCAAGTGATGCTAAGGATACAAGGTTCAACAGATTCCACTCAAAATGAAAAGATCACATAAATGGGGTAGGATCTAAGAAAAATAAGTGCGTCCCTGATCCTTCCTCCAACTAAGCCATAAGGAAGGTACTGGCCCCTTCAGTTCATACATTGCTTATTTTGCTCCTTCTCCATTCAAAGTACTTTCAACCTCCAGTTACATAGTTATACAGTTATACAGGGCCCTCCAGGGCCTGAGAGGATATTGAAAATTTGATAGCACAGTGGCCTACATGTAGACCCCATCCTAAACAGAGACCATCTTCAGAAAAAAGCACACTAGAAAAAACAACTTACATTAAAAATGGAACTTGCGTCATCTTCATCGTAATTATGTATAACCACTATGTTAATAACTTTGCTTACATCTTCCTTAAGAACTTGAGTTATTCTTTAAATGAGTCATCAACATTTTACTAAATCATGTTCAAGTGGAGAGAAAAGTATTCGTGTTAAAGTTTTAACAAGTACTTTAGATTTCCTACTGGGAACAAAAACCTTAGTCAGAAACAATGTGGATCCCTTGTCACATTTGTGAAAGGCTTTAAGAGCATGAACAGACTATGCAGTGCACAGGAACAAAGCTCTAGACACTTCTGATACTAAACCTTCATCCAACAAGATGGCTAGCATAGCTATCTCTATCACTCACAATACTGAAATACAAATCGGGAAAAGCCAATGCAATAGCTATAATAAAGAAATGGCTTCTAAATGATATAGAAGAGAAATAATGCCATTTTGATATAGAAACGATATAGAAGAGAAATGATACAGAAGAGGAATAAAGTTATTGCTTGCTCTCCCTAAGATTTTGAAATTTTGTCTTAGATCATATCACTGAAATATTAAATTTCCTGTATCACTTTGGCTTTCAAACTGAATGGGCATAGAGCTAAGACATTGCAAGGCCAAGTCAAGGTAAAAAGAGGATTTTCAATAGAACAAAACGATGAAAACTAGAATACATATGAATGAGTATAGAATTAGTACAAATAAATAAGAATAGCTTAGAAAGCAAAAGAATTCGAAATAGTCAAGCAAAGAATGAATAAAAAGGCTGGGCAAACCTCAAGGGCATCAAGGACAATGATCACCACCACATGAAAATATTGACTAGAGTTAATCTTCCATAATTATGAAAAAAGTTTCAATGTCATCTACTTTCCTCCTAAACAAAGGTAAGATTGAATCCTAAATTACCCTCTATTCTAATCACCCTTTCTATTTTTATAAAAATTATCTTCTTTCCTCCTAAACAGCCATTAGCTCCAGAAAGGCCTTCACTCTTCTGTTTCACAGACATCACAAATAATCATCAGACAGGTCCTTATCCTCCAAACATTTTCTTTAGTATCTTTCTTAGCCTTCTGTAAGATTGACTATTTGTGATCTGTAGATCCTATGCATGTGCTAAATAAATATGTACATAGATAGCTATGTGGAATTTGTAGGGTTCCTTGGTCAATCAAGCACTTTAATATACTGTATATCAAATGAATAAAATAGGAACTAAAGAGAACATTCATTTTTGAACAAAAGATAGGGAATTCCCCAGAGTCAGTGTCCCAAGACTTTAAAACACTCTGGTTTTGGCAATGTTTGTGGTATGATGCCATAATAGAAATAGCAGTTACCCACTTTTAGGATCCCAAGGCAAATAAAAAGTGGCTGCAAATATCGGAAGGTTAAATTCTATCACAAGTCAAAATGTCTCATTACATGGGGTACAACTATTGATCAATATCAGTCATATTCACAGAAGTGGAGCACTACCAGGGAGAAACATTTTTTTGTCTGTTTAGTTACATATTTTAAATAAAAACATTAAATGAAAGTCAGTCTAAGACAGATGATAGCCTTATATTCTTATAAAAATGTTCATTCATTTGAGAATAAGTAATAGTAGATAAGCTAAAAGAAGTATTACCATTTTACGTTTCTTAAAAAATGAGAGAACACTTCTGGGAAAATAGATGATTTATATATATGTATATATGTGCATACACACATATATAGGTATGTATATATATATGTATTTAGGTACATGTATGTATGTGTATAGGCACTTAGGAGCACCAATGTTCAAACAGCAAAATCATAGCATGTCAGAGCTGAGTGGGACTTTGGAAATTATTTAATTCCACTCCTATTTTTTATGGATGGGGTAACTGAGCCCAAGGTGACTTGCCTAAGATTACTTGGCTAATGACAGAACTAGGGCTAGAACACTGTGATCCTGGCTCCTCCTTATCCAGGGCTGTTTCTAAGTTGGCAACTACTCTAAGTATAACTTAAATGATAAAACTTGTACAAAAATTTCACAATTATACAAAACAAACCTATCTGAAATTTTCCCCCTCAATCATAAAATAAATTTACAATAAATTATGATACCATGCAGGTATTACCACACTGAGTAATGTTGCCTATTACTAGACCTGTTTTACGAACATCTTTATCAGTGATCTAGAGGAGAGTAAAAACAGAATGTTAAAGACATATAGATAATGTATATTTTAATATATATGTGTGTGCATCACACATACACAAATATAATTAGTACAGACGTAAAAATGGCAACACAAAGATCCTCACAGAGTTTTTACCTAAAGAAAGAGGTAATAATAAAGATTCCCTGTAGAAAAAATCAATGTACATAATACGTGGCATATGTGTGTGTGTGTTGTGTGTGTGTGTGTATAAAAGAACCCAGAAAGTACAGAAAGAAATCCTTTAAGTTCCTTTTCCCTTCCCCTCAAACCTGACCATTTCTGAATGGAAAGAAATTAAGTAGAGCATATATAATTATATTAAATTCTTATAAGAAAGAATAATGTAATATTTGGGTTACTAACCTCACTATCACTCATTTTAGATAACTTAAGAAAGTGTTGTTATGTTACGAGGTCAGAAAATAGAAGACAATAATTAAAAAGATAAACTTTACACAAATTTATTCTAAAACCTTAGCTGGAATTTCATCATTCCAAATTCAACTCAACAAACATATTATGTGTAAAACACTATAAACATAAGAAATAACCTAGTCCCCAGAAGTTTACAATGTAATAATGAGGACGTGACAGACACAAATAGTATGATTTAAAGCACAATGTGACAGAGGCAAAGAAAAGATTATGACAAATTACTCTTAAGAAAATTGAAAGATCACTTTTAGGTAAGGGGAATCCAGAAACACTGATGAAGCTGCTGCCTGGGCTGGGCGTTTAAGAGAAAGGATTTAATAGCTGAGGTAGAGAGTGGTTTCTAGATAATAGTAGATGGCAGAGAGCAAAGCAAGACTGAGAAATGGCTGGAATGTGGGCAGATTTGTAGGAGAGTTTAATATATGGCTAGAAAGGAAGGAGTCAGATTATGAAGGGCCTTAAATACCAGGCTAAATAGTTTGTAATTTTCCTTCGGACAATGGTGACCCATCCGGTTGTTGTGAAGGGAGTGGCTTGGCCAGCCAAAGTTCACCACAATGTTTTTCATACAATCATAGTTGTCATAGCTGAAAGGGAGCTCAGATAACATTATTTCAGAGCTTTCCAAAGGGCCCTAAGAAGCCATCTAGTATATCCCCAAACTGAGCATTAATCCTCTCTACCATACAAGTGGTTATCCAGCTTTTGTTTGAAGACTTTCACTGGAAGGGAACCTATTATCTCCAAAGGTAGCACATTCCACTTTAAGCTAACTCTAATTGTTAAAGGTTTTAATTTAAATCCTGCCTACTTTTCCCCCTTCTTTGCAACTCCCGTACATTACTCTCAGATCTGCCCACTAAAGTCAAGTAGAACAAGTCCATTTCTTCCTCCATGTTAATATAGCTCTTCAAGTATCTAAAGGCAACTATAATGTTATAATATTCCCCTCCTCCCAATGTCTGCCTCTCCCCGCCCCCAAATATCCTCTCCTTCAGACTCTCTCCTTCTTGCTATAGATATTTTAATTTTATGAATGCAACTTAAGTTAGAACTAGCTATCCTAGGCAATCACATCACACTCATATTAATCCCTAGGGCAGGGGTGGGGAACCTACAGCCTTGAGGCCACATGTGGCCCTCTAGGTCCTCAAGTGCAGCCCTTTGACTGAATCCAAATTTCGCAGAACAGATCCTTTTTTTAAGGGGTCTTCTCACATCAACTGCTTTCTAGTTATGCCTCCTCTATCCTATACTTACAAAGTTAATCTTGTAAACTCCAGTGTGAGATTTAAGCCTATTAAATTTCATACTTTTAGGAGGTCCACATGCCTTGGTCTCCTTGTTTCCAATCTTTGTTCAATCCAATTCATCCAGTACACCACTACTAGTACACATATCTCCTGTACCCAAGTACTTTCAGTGGCTCCCCACTGCACACAGGCCAAAATCCAGACTCTGCATTCCCTCCATAATCTGGTCCTTAACATTCTGACTTGGTCTCACTATTTGGCTCTGGAGTTAGAAGCCCTAAGTTCAGATTTTGTCTCTAACATTTACTGCCTGTGTGACATGGGGCAAATCCTTGGTATTTAGGTTCTTCATCTGCAAAATGAGAGTGTGGACTAGAAAGTCAACGAGGTCCCTTTCAGATCTAAAACTATGATACTATGGGCCTATGGATTTTTCACTCCAGCCAAACTAGTTTACTCACTCTACCTTACAGATGTCTGAACTTTCCCCCTCTCAACTCAATGACCTAGGTTCATGATTGCCTTCCTGGATAACCCCAACCAGAAGTGATCCTCCTCTGAAGTCTTAGAAGAGCAGCTGTACCATTTGTTAGGCAATGTAGCACATGTATTCCCTTTTCACATCATTTCAATTATCATTCTAGATTGTCATTTAAATATCTTTTGGAGGAACCAAACCACATTATATTGTAAACAAAACCAGAAGCTATAAAGAAGAGGCAGTTAAATGGAAGGATGGCCTACAGGTTTTACTTGTAAAGGAAAATAAAATGGGCTTAGCAAACAGTTAGTTTCACAAGATAACCAAAGGCACTAGGAAATATCACTTCATAAGACACCTCATCACCTTGCTTTGTAGTCCCCCAAAATAAAAGAGGAATAATAAAAATGCAGTATGATCTTCTACTTTAAACTTGGTGATTTAAGTCCAAAAGTAGGATTAGGGAAGGAAAGTGAAAAATGTTGGAACATATGTTTTAGGAGTAAGAAATTAAAGAAGTCAAAGGCATGGAGAAGATTACACAGAAGCCTCATGCTGGAACAGCATGAATACTTTTTTCAAAGAAGAAAAGTGTAAGATGTAAGACATGGCAACTGCTGAACGATGTCACAAAAAAATGAAACTGACTATATCTTAACAGACAGGAAAAGGAAGTGATTATTTACTAATGTGGGAGTCATTTCACAATATTTTGGGTATAGTTAGAACATCAATTTGTTAGTATAAAGATCAAAATCAACACTTAATTAGAAGGATAAAGATGAAAAATATGGTGTGCAATTATAACAGTTCCAATAGTCTCATTCAAATAAGCAACTGACGCTGAAAATGATAGGAAGAGGAAAAGACATCAAGTATCAACATTTCCTGTAGAAATTTAACCTAAATAAAGCAACTGCCATGATGAAGATACCAAGAGAGTCTAGAAATAGAGCAAGAAAATAGAAAATCATCCCATTGTGCCTATTTTTTTGTGCCTTAATCAGCAAATACTTGATCTTGCCAAACATACAGATAGACATGGCAGCCAAGGACAATATAGATTTGGGATGCAAATTATTTCCCCAAACCCTATATACCTAGTTGATAGTAAAGGTCTCCAGATGTCTGCAAATGACTGTGTTGACTTCATCAAGCCAGAGAATAGTATATTCAAACATTCAAATGAATCATAAGGCACCATTTGATCGCCATCAGAAAATTTACAATGCATGTCCTTGGGTAATTAGTATTGTCCTCACATACAAATTATCATACAATAGCTTTAAAGTAATAGATTAATCTTTAATGTTAACATAAACAGTACTTCAAAGAGATTAATTCTAGACAGTAATACGAACTCTTTATATGTTTTCCTTTTAATAATTTTCCCCAATTAAATGTAAAAACAATTTTAACACATTTTTTAAAATTCTCTCCCTCTTTCTCCTACCCTCTCCTTGAGAAGCCAAGAAATTTGGTATAGGTTATTTTATGTGTTTCTAAACTGAATTGTTGATACTTTTTTTTACCTCCTTTATCTTAATGATACTATTTTATCTATCTTATTTTGCTCTTACTGGAAGAAATAATAACCTATATCAATTCCTAACCAAGCAATAATAACAATTTTTATTGGGTACCTACTACATGTAAAGTAGGCACTACCTAAGCTTTTTCAACTAATAGCAAAACGGATGTAATAGTGACTATATAAGGTATACACAGTCAAGTATCAGCTTTCTAGTCTAGTAATCTTTTCATAACTACCTCTAGTCTAGTAATCTTTTTGTAACTATCAGCAAGTCATACCACAACTCTCCCCATTTCTTAATATTTCTAGTGCAGGGGGATATAGCAGTAAGGCCAAACACTTCACCATAACATGAAATGCATACTCCCCGAATGTAAAAGATAGAATCTCTGGTGGGTGAACAAAAGGGGAAATCCAATATCAAGATATCGTTAAAATAGCTCTTCAGAGACAAATGGTAAACCATTGATGTCATCAACGATTCTGAGTAGTTAATGAAAATGGTTGAAAAATCATGAGAATATCCTTAAAATAATTTTTCATTTAAAATTAATCAAAAGGAAGAAATAAATAGCATATATAGCTATATATATATATATATATAGCTATAAATAGCATATATTTCATTTCCCCACAAATTATCATTTAATCACAATCTTTAAAAAAAAACCAACTGGCATTTAAAAAATACATACCTAATTTATTTGAAGAAAAACAAAATTTGTCACAAGCCTGAGAGGGACAGTTGATATATAGGAGATAAAATGAGGATCTCAAAGATCACAAGAACAGTGACAAAAGCTGAGAATTCACTAACAGAAGGAATTCTCCAAAGAGGAAACTCCCTCTAGCAATGCAGGCCAGAACCTTTTAAACAGCTTAGTCTTAGAAAGTTACATAGAGTACATAGGGAGGTTAAAAGACTTGCCCCCTAGGTCTTCCTTGTTTCTATCATGTTGCCTTAAGACAAGATGATAATAGGCTAGAAAAGGGCTAAATTTATTTATAGGGGAAAATGTAAAGTTCGATGGTCGGGTTAAAAAAATAAATTTAATGAGTACAGGATAGAAGAGATAGAGCTGGACAAAAAGATCTGTGTAATGGCCTTCAAGTTTTAGGAGATTGTGAATGAAGTCAATTAGGGAGCCAAAAAACTTAATGTGATAATAAATGTATAGTGTCCAGAATAAGGAAAACAATAGTCTCACTGTAATCTTCTTTGGTCACAAAACATTTGTGTACTGTTTAACTCTGGTGACACTTAGGGCCAGGTATTGCTGAATCACAGAGAAAGACAACCAGGAGATAAGAGGACCTGAAATAATCCCATATGAAGAACTAGCTTGATGAACTAAGGCTGAATGGCTCAAAGAGAAGACTTAGGGGAGATATGAACACCCTCTTAAAGTATCTGGAAGGTCTTCATATGGATAAGAGATTTTACTCAATAGAAAACTGAGAGGGCAGATGCTAAGACTAGAGGCGTTACTTAGCAGTCTCTAATTATTATTTTCAAATTATGGTGTTAAATCTCTGTAACTATTTCAACACTTTTTTAAAAAATGAAAAACATTTATTTTTCCATTATTTAATGTACAAAAATCTCACATTTTATTGCTGAAGGGTTTAAAGTTACCAAAAATATCCCATAAGGAGCAAGGAAAGGGAATATTCCCTTCTGTACATCCTTGCAATTTTCTCCTATTCTTGGCATTTGGTATTTTAAAGGGTCTATGATCCATTCTCAACCAGATTTGAGAGGACCTTAGTGGTAAGTCATTCCAGTGCTTTTGCTAACTCTGGACTCTGGAGTAAAGTTGGGGCTGAGGAAGGAATTATTCTTTTCCTCATTTTTTTTTTTTTTGCCCAAGAATTTCAGGTCCAAAGCTCCATTTGACAAGGGACTCAGCAACTTGGCAATCTTTATTTTGACATCCAGTTAATTCAGAAATACACTGTGTATGTAGTAGGAAAAAGGGCTATAGAAGCAGGAAGATAGGGGTTTGAATCCTGCCTGTCGATGCTTATTAGTTACGTGACCGTGGACAAGCAATTTAGTTTCCCTGAACTTCAGTTTTTCCACCTATAAAATAAACATAATAGCATCTACCTTATTGAGATGAGTTTAAAGTGCATTGTAAACTTAATGAGTTTTTATGAATGTCAGCTATTATTATCTGCAACAGATTAGACTTCCTGTCAGGCAACAGTGGGTAGAACTAGAATAGATGGAAGGAAGCAGATTTTAGCTAAACATAAAGAAAGAACTTCATAATAATTATAACTATCCAACTATGGAATGTGGTATTTCTGGGGATTCCACAAAAATAACAATATTTGTTAAGCCTCTATTATAAGCAAAAGCAGTGTGTAAGAGCCTGAGCATATTTGATATTTCCATGGATCTATAAATGAATAAATGAAAAATGCATTAATAAGCATTATGTAGAAAGCACTATGCTAAGTGCTGAAGATACAAATGAAAAAGCAAGGGAGTCCTTTCTCTCAAGAAACTCACATTCTAAACAAGAGGAAACAGCACACTGAGAATCTTCACAAGTGTTGCTTTCCTGGTCTGGGGGCAGGCAGCAGGGGGTTGAGGGAGTAGCGTCGTTTCATGGCTCTTAAGATAAAGGGTCCTAGTGTGCATCTACCTGGATCTGAGGAAAAGCGGTGGCTATCATTTGGTCTGTCTGGCAAATGCAGCCCGGCCTTGCCTGAACTGGCATATAATATGGTCAATATGGCAGGTCTATCTCCAATAAGCTTACTGCCAGGAACAATGGCTGCAGGGCCTGGGCTAGAAGGAAGGACCAATAACCTGGAATGAGCAGTGCTTTTCCCAGGGCCCCAGGGCTCTTGGGCACTAGGTCATAAGCTGCCTCTCCTGGGTCTGAAGGGTCTGTGGTTTCAGTATGAATGTTTACTCCAATGATACAGATTGTAACCCACTGACACGCTCTCATCCTGGGTGACTCTTGCCTCAGCAGGGAATCCACCCAATGTGATGAGGGGCCTTCCTTAAGGCATCTTGAAATTCCATGAATCCTATGGAACATTGGTTGTCTCTCGTTCCAGCTATACCCACCTCCTCCTTCCATTACATCTCTGTGATTTCTTACATAATATACCTGTAATAGGATACAACCTCTTTATGTCTATTGTGCCTTTCACCATTGCCCTTCGTGTGGGCACAGCTTTAATCCCTTACAGATTGTTGTGTTACATTACGCAGTCATACAGCATCCCTGGATATATATGTCAAAAAAAGCCCTTGCTTTGGCAAGAAGCTTGGAGTCATTAAAAGTAATGCACAATTCCCAAAGGCAAACAAACTCATTCTGTTTCTTCTGTCCAATACTGGATCCAACTATACAAGATATTTGGTCCATATTAACGGACCACTTCTATGACCTGTCTGTGGAACTATATACATCACAGTCTGGAGAATAAGAATTCTTCATCCACTTGTTTTTTCTCCTTTGTAGATAGTTAAGCTAAACTCTAAGTGATTATGGAATTCATTCAGAAGCCTTGGTGATATTCTAGGGCTTGACCGAATCAGAGCAATTCTTCAAATTCATCACCCCTTACTGCACAGAAATATTCCATTTACATTCATACATCATAATTTGTTCAGCTACTCCCCAACCGTTGAGGATATTTTCCTCTATATCTTTTTGTTATAATAAATAATACTATGAATAATTTTATGTGCATAGGTCTTTTCTTACTATCAATAACATCCTTGGGCTAGAGTCACAGAAGTAGAAATTTCCAAATCAAAAGATATGAAAAATTTAATAACTTGTTTGCATAATTCCAAATTGTTTTCCAAACAGTAAATTAAAATACTTATTACATGGTTAACTTTCTCCTACAAATGAAGATATATGTGTGTATATATACATATATATGTATCATGTGCACAATTCATATAAAATATATATACATACAACACACACACAAGTATGTTTACTGAACAGTGAGAAGGAAAACATAAATTAGGTAAATTCTTTCCCAAAATAACCTTTTAGTTCAGAGATTTTATGAGTCTCATTTTTTTTCCCTTAGGACACTTTGAATCACCTTTCTACTAAGTTATCAGATTATTTAAATGATCAAACGTTGTTTAAAAACTTGGAAGGAAACAAGGGTAAACCCTCTACTTGTTCAAGTGATCCCATTCCAGACCACCCCCCCGCCACCCCGGCATCCCCAATCTTACACTTATTTTTAATCTCTCCCTGTCTACTGGTTCCTTTCCTACTGCCTATAAACATGTCTGTCTTCCCTAGCCTGAAAAATATTCACTTGATCCTTCCTCTTCTGCCCTATCTAGCTGAACTCATCAAAAAGGCCATCTCCAATAGGTGCCTCCATTTTTTCTTCTCACTACAAACCAGTCTGCTACCTTATTCTACAAGAACATCTCTCTCCAAAGTTATCATCTCTTAGCTGCCAAATCCAGGGGCCTTTTCTCAATCCTCATTCTCCTTGACCTCTCTGCAGCCTTTGACACTGTTATTACTTTCTCCCCTTTGACACTCTTTTCTCATTAGGTCTTCAGGACACCACTCTTCTGGTTCTCCTCCTATTTTTCTGACTGCTCCTTCTCTGTCTCCTTTGCTGGATCCTCCTCCAGATCATACCCTCTAAAACCATAGGTGTCCCTCAGGGTTCTGTCCTAGGTCTGCTTCTCTCTTCCCTCTATACTATTGTTCCCATGGATTTAATTACCATCTCTATGCTGATGACTTTTAAATTTACCTATCCTGCCCAAACTCTCTGTTGACTTCCAATCTCATATCTCCAACTGCCTTTCAGATATGTCAAACTGGATGTCCAGCAGACATCCTAAACTCAATATGTTCAACATGGAACTCATCAACTTTCTCCTAAGCTCTCTCCTCCTACTACCTTCCCTATTACTGTAAAGGGAACACCATCCTCCCAGTCTCTCAAGCTCATAACCTAGGAACCATCCTGGATTCCTCACTGTCTCTCAACCTGCCCCCCTGCCCCGTCCTCATCTTGCAATATCCATTCTGTTGCCAAGATCTGCAGATTTCACCTTTGTAATATCTCTCATATATACGCCCCCTTCTCTCCTGACACTGCCACCATGCTGGTGCAGGCCTTCATCATCTCACACCTGGACTATTGCAACAGCATGCTGGTGGGTCTGCCTGTCTCAAGTCTTTGCCCACTCTGACTTCGATCCAGCCTCTGTCCAGTCACTAAAGTGATTTTCCTAAAGCACAGGTGTGATCCTGTTGCCCCCTTACTCAATAAACTCCAGTGTCTTCCTGTCAGGAGCCTCCAGGATCAAATACAAAATGTTCTGTCTGGCATATTCAAAATCCTTCATAACCTAGCACCCTGCTACCTTTCCAGTCTTCTCATATCCTGCTCCCCCACACATATTCTTCAATACAATGACATTGGCTTTCTGGCTGCTTCACAAAGATACTCCCTTTCTCAGCTCCAGGCATTTTTTTCTGGCTGCCCTCCATGCCCAGAATGCTCCCCCTCCTCTGCTCCAACTACTGACCTCCCTAGTTTTCCTTTAAGTCCTAACTAAAAATCGTATCTTCTACAGGAAGTTTTCCACAACCCTTCTTAATTCCAGTGCCTTCCATCTGTTAATGATTTCCCACTCACCCTGTTAGCTTGCTTTTAATATATTTGTTTGTATGTTGTCTCCCCATGAGCCACAGGGCAAGGACTGTCTTTTACCTCTTTTCATATCTCCAGTGAGCACAGTGGGGCACAGAGTAATAATAATAACTTAATAATAATTCATACAAATTATTTGGTAATAATTTGTTATTACTTAATAAATGTTTAGTGATTAACTGATTGAAATCTTCAAAGCCATCTGTGAAAAGGCAGGGAGATCAGTTTTGTGAACTGTCATGGATAACAGGATTATAGATTTAGAGCTGGAAGGAACCTTTGCTGCCTTTACAGAAGAGCAAACTGAGGACAAGAGAAGTTAAGTGACCTGCCCAAGATCACACTAATCAAGTATCAGAGCCAAAACTTGAACCCTGGTCCTCTGACTCCAAACCTATAGTGAGAAAAGGGAGATGATCCAAATATACTAAATCAAATCAAATCAACACGAGGTACTGAACGTAGTACATAATTAAACTACTTAAATACTAACTATCCAAAGAAATGGTTTTTTTGACCTAATAAAACTAATTGGTTTTCTACACTGCATTAATTTATAGGGTGACTACTTTTTCTTCATTCTTTACTAAATAAACATTTGTTAAGGACCTAATATGTGAAACAAACAGCTAGGTACTAATAGTCGGAATCCCTGTTGTAAAACATTTTATAATTTAGTAAACATGGCCAAGGAGAGGTAGAATCAAATGCTAGCAGCAGAGGTGTATCTTCTACCTCAGGTCATTTAGACCAATGAATTCCAATTTTATGTCTACATAATTGGTATGTGATAAAATATAGATATGTTTTTCCATTCACAAATTTTTTAACATTGGATTGGGAGTCAGGCAGTCCCTGGCTCTGCCACTAACTAGCTCTGTGACCTTGGAAAAATTACTTAAAAACTTATGGTTATTAGTGTCTTCACTTATTAAAAGATGCAGATTAATCTAGATGATTTCTAAGATCTCTTCCAGCTCAAAATCAGATTGTTATCTTTTATAAACAGCAATTTTTTACTCATTGTACATGCTCAATAAACCTATTATTCCTACTATGCAAATATGTCCAGATCCAATTCCATCTGTCTAGTATAAATCTTACTAATATGCTCTCTCTAGCCTTCAAAAAAATGCAGATTTTCCTGCAATCTCCACAGTGCCATCTTTTGGCCATAAGAATTATCACATAAGCAACCCATATTTGGTATGTTTTATGTCCTTCGAAAAAATGAAGTGTAAGCATTCTACAGAATCACTTATTAAAAAATAAGTTTAACACCAGTAGCACTTCTTGATAGGCCCAGCATAGTACTATGGAAATCATTAGGTCAAATCTAGGTCAAATTTAGTTACAAACTGGGCTACCACTCCACGCTCCCCCACCCCCACCATCTTGTCCTGATTATCATCCTCAGTCTCTCACTATGCCCCATCTCCTTCAGTCTTCCATTGTCTGGATCCCCAGAAATTTAGAAAAGCAGGAAAAGAAGAAAATTTTTTCAAATGGCAGAGATTTTCAGCGGCATACTAGTTACCACCAGGAACATGAGAAAATCTGCTAAGCAGGAAGGCTTTGTTCTTCATCTCCCTTTTGAAATTCCTCCTCCAGCTCCTACTGTGGTAGAAGAACAAGGACTGGCTCAACAATCAAATGACCTGTTTTCAGCCAGACGCCTATGACGAGTGCACACAAATGAGGACAAGGTCACTTATTCTCTCTGGACCTCAGTTTTCCTATCTGTAAAATGGAAAGGAAGGACTAGCTAGCCTCTAAAGTTCTGCAGGTCTTGATCATGACCCTAGGTTACCTTCTTAGTCTCTAGAAATTCAGTGCTCTTCTACAGCCCTCTAGTTGTCTATTATCATACTCTGTACAACTCGGCAAATTTAAAACTTTATCACCTCAATCCCAATCAAAACACTTATTCTAGTCACTTAGGCAATGATTTGATTAATTCTGCACTAAGACATATCCTACGTGGTACAGCGGACAGAGTGTGGGCCCTGGGGATAGGAGGACCCGAGTTCAAATCCACTCTAGGACACTTGCTAGCTGTGTGATCCTGGGCAAATCACTTAACTCTGCTTCAGTTCCTCATCTGTAAAAAATGATCTAGAGAAGGAAATAGCAAACCACTCCAGTATCTTCGCAGAGAAAACCCTAAATGGGGTCACAAAGAGTCAGACACGACTGAAATGACTCAAAGAAATTTCAGAAGAAACTGTAGACCCAAATCAATGTCTTATTTAGGAATTATAGACTTTAGAACTGAAAGGAATTTTAAAAATTATCTAGCCCAATTTCCTTACTTTACAGATGAGGAAACTGAAGCCCTGATTGGTGAAGTGGGATTTTTGGACAGGGGGCTTTAAATGTTCTTTGCCACCTTTAACATGAGTCTGGCTGTGAAGAAAGTCTGTGGAATCAACAATGTAGATGTATGCCATCCACTTGATTCCATCACACCAACCTCCTAATCTTTGACACCACTAAACTATATAAAAAATATTTATATAGCAGCTCTTTTTGTTGTAGCAAAGAACTTAATGTGGGAAGGACTGAACAAATGATGGTGCATGAATTGAGCTGTAAAGAAATTATGAAATTGGTGGTTTTAAAGAAACCTAGGAAGATTTGTTCGAACTGATGAGGTAAACAGAACCAAAACAACACTGTAAAATTTTAAAAAATCCTAGTAAGACTTAAAAATTATCATCAATGCAATAACCAGCCATGATTACTGAGGATTATGAAGGATGTTACCCACATGCTAACAGAGGGCTGATGAATTCACGATACAGAATGAAGCATGCATTTTTGATTGTTAACTGTATGGGTTTCTCTTGTTAGAATATGCTTATTGTTACAAGCATTGTGGTTTTCTTTTGGGGAGGGCTTAGGGCTAATGAGAGTGCTGCCAAAACAAAGAAGAAAAGAAGAGGACTTAAGCATTTAAAAAAAGCAGCATAGAAGAGGGGGGAGGTGGAGCCAAGATGGTGGAGTAAAGCCAGAGACTCACCTAAGCTCTCCCCCCAAACCACTCAAACATCTTTAAAAATGACTAAACAAATTCTAGACCAGCAGAACCTACAAAAAGATGGAGTAAGACAAATTTACAGTCCAAGACAACTTGGAAAGGTCTGTTGTCTGGGGTAAGAGAGGAGCGCAGTCCAGTACAGGCTGTGCCAATGCAGAATGGGCCCCAGCAAGCCTGGGACAGGTCTCACGGCGACTGAATCAGTGGCAGCACTAGCAGTTTCCAGACCTCTCAGCCCACAGACAACTAAGAAGGGCAGCAGGAAAGGTCTATCACATTTGGGTAAGAGTGGAACACAGTTTGGTGCAAGCTGTGTCAGCACAGACCCAAACATAGCAAACCAAGAACAAGCCTCAGGAGTGACTGAATCAGCAGTGGTAGAAGCTGCTTCTGGAGTTCTTGGCCCACAGATGGTAAAGAAGGAGATTACAGGGGACTCTTTGCTGGCACTGAGGCAGGACTCTGTTGCTTTGCCCATACTTAGATCTGATGGCAGTTTTGGGGAGGAAGAACACTAGCACACTAGAGCTTGCGGCAGCAGTGGAGGGGGGACCCTCTTTACAATTTCAGGGCGAAAGAGTGCTTGTGGTCACTCACAGACCAGAGCACAGGTCAGGAGAGGAGTAAACACCTCTCCTTGGATCATATCACTTTGGAAGAACTGAAAAGTTACAGGTTCTTAGAATATCCCTGAAAACAGCTGCATAAAACCCCTGAAGCTTGGGACAATGTGCCTTCCACCCTGGAAGCAGAGCCCTACTTTAACAAAGAGGTAAAAGTCAACTAATAGGCCAGGAAAATGAGCAAATAACAGAAAACAACCCCAAAACTGACTATTAAAAGTTACTATGGTGACAAGGAAGATCATAACACATTCAGAAGAAGACAACAAAGTCAAAGCTCCTACATCCAAAGCCTCCAAGAAAAATATGAATTTGTCTCAGGCTATGGAAGAGCTCAAAAAGGATTGCGAAAATCAAGTAAGAGAGATAGAAGAAAAACTGGGAAAAGAAATGAGAGTGATGCAAGAAAATCATGAAAAATGAGTCAACAGCTTGCTAAAGGAGACACACACACATACACACAAAAAATACTGAAGAAAAAAACACCTTAAAAAACAGACTAGGCCAAATAGTAAAAGAAGTCCAAAAAGCAAATGAGTTGAATGCCTTAAAAAGCAGAACTGGAGGGAGAAGCTGAGATTACATTGATTTGAAATACTGGAAATGGATAGAAAAAGGCTTCTGCAACACAAACTAAGTAGTATGTTGTGGATGATATGCCATTGGTAAGACATGTCTTCTGATTTCATATACAACAAATAAATGTACCAATGGTAATTGACAGCTATGTAGTCATGGTTATGACTGGTGGAGAGCCATATGCTCTTGGACTGTTTGATACTGTAGGACAGGAAGGTTATGATAGATTACTACCCCTCAATTATCCACAGACAGATGTGTTTCTTGTCTGTTTTCAAATGGCATCCCCAACCTCATTTAAAAACATGAAAGTCACTTAACTCCAATTGCCCTGCCTTCCCCCCTCCAAAAAAAATGTGAAAGAAAAGTGCGTACCAGAGATTACTCACCACTGTTCAAAGACTCCTTTCTTGCTTGTTGTGACCCAAGTTAATCTCAGAGATGACACTTCTACTATTGAGAAACTTGCCAAGAACAAACAGAAGCCCATCACTACAGAGACTGCTGAAAAGCTGGCCCAAGACCTGAAGGCCATCAGATACGTGGAGTGTTCTGCGCTCACACAGAAAGACTTAAAGAATGTATTTGATGAGGCAATACTGGCTGGCCTGGAGCCTCCAGAACTGAAGAACAACTGCGGGTATGTGCTACTATGAACATCTTTCCAAAACCCTCTCTGCAAAGCTGGTGTTGGCATCATCCTAAAAGCTATGTTAAATCAAGCTAAAGAGAATTAAAATTTGTTTTTGCAATAATGAAAAAAAAGCAGAATCGGCCAAATGGAAAAGGAAGTCCAAAAGCTCACCGAAGAAAATAATTTCTTAAAACTCAGAATGGCACAAATGGAAGTTAATGACTTTATGAGAAATCAAGAAACAATAAAACAAAACCAAAAGAATGAACAACTAGAAGATAATGTGAAATATCTCAATGGAAAAACAACTGATCTGGAAAACAGATGCAGGAGTGATCATTTAAAAATTACTGGACTACCTGAAAGCCATGATAAAAAAAGAGCCTAGACATCATCTTTCAAGAAATTATCAAAGAAAACTGCCCTGATACTCTAGAACCATAGGGGAAAAGATTTAGCTTTCACTGGATTCAGCTTAAGGAGGGAATAACATACACATTCAATTGGGTATGGAAACCTATCTTACCCTACAGGAAAGTAGGAGAAAGAGGATAAGGAAGGGAGGATGTTAGAAGGGAGGGAAAATGGAAGGAGAGGATAATCGGAAGCAAACACTTTTAAGGAGGGACAGGGTCAAAGGAGAGAACTGAATAAATGGAGGGTAGGATAGGATGGAGGGCAATAGTTAGCCTTTCACAACATAACTGTTATGGAAGTGTTTTGCATGACTATACATGTATAGCCTATATAGAATTGTTTGCTTTCTCAATGAGGGTGGGTGCCTCAATGAGGCATTTTTTTACTTTATTTTTCTTGAGTTTTTTTCTTGTCCACATTTTCTTTCACAACATGACTATTATGGCTATGTTTTTTTTTGCATGACTATATAAGTATAACCTATATCTATCTAATGCTTGCCTTTTCAATGAAGGGAATTGGGGAGAGGAAGAAGGGAGAGAAGGTGGAACTCAAAGTTTTAAAAGCAAATGTTAAAATTGTTTTTCCATGCAATTGAGAAATAAGATATACAGGCAATGGGGTAGAGAAATCTATCTTGCCCTACAGGAAAACAGAAGTGAAGGGGATAAGGGGTGTGTGTGTATGTGTGCGTGATAGAAGGGAGGGCAGATTGGGGGAAGGGGTAATTAGAATATACATTGTCTTAGGGTGGGGTAGGGGAGACATGGAGAGAAAATTTGGAACTCAAAATCTTATGGAAGTGACTGTTGTAAACTACAAATAAATTAATAAAACAAAGAAAAAAAAGAAATTATTAAGGAAAATTGCCCTGATATTCTAGAATCAGAAGATAAAACAGAAATTGAAAGAATCCATCAATTACTTCCTGAAAGAGATACCAAAATGAAAACTGCCAGGAATATTATAGCCAAATTCCAGAATTCCTAGATCAAGGAGAAAATATTGCAAGCAGCCAGAAAGAAAAATTCAAGCATCCTGGAGCCACAGTCAGGCTAACATAAGATTTATAAGCTTCTATATTAAAGGACTGGAGGGCTTGGGATATGACATTCCAGAGGGCAAAGGAGCTAGAATTACAACCAAGAGTCACCTATCCAGCAAAACTGAGTATAATCCTTCAGGGAAAAAAAAGGACATTCAATGAGACAGAGGACTTTCAAGCATTCTTTATGAAAAAACCAGAGCTGAATAAAAAATCTGACTTGCAAACACAAGACTCAAGAGATGCATAAAAAGGTAAATAGGAAAGGGAAATCATAAGGAAGGTAATAAGTTTAAACTGTTTACATTCCTACATGGGAAGATGGTATTTGTAACTCATAAGAACTTTCTCACTATTAGGGTAGTTAGAAGGAGCATACATAGACAAAGGGCACAGTTATGAGTTGAATATGAAGGGATGATATCTAAAAAGTAAAATTAAGGGGTAAGAGAGGAATGTATTGGGAGAAAGAGAAAGGGAGGGGTAGAATGGGATAAATTATTTCACATAAAAGAGGCAAGAAAAAGCTTTTACAGTGGAGAGAAAGAGGGGGAGGTAAGGGGAAGTGAGTGAACCTGCTTTCATCAGAATGGCTCAAAGAGGGAATAACACGACACTCAAATGGGTATAGAAATCTATCTTACTCTATAGGAAAGTAGGAGGAGAGGGGTATAAGAGAAGGGAGGAGGTAATAGAAAGGAGGACCGATTGGAAGAGGAAGTAGTCAGAGTAAAACACATTTGAGGGGGAAAAGAGTGAAAGGAGAGAGAGAATAGAATAAATGATGGGGGAGTGGATGGAGGGAAATACTGTTAGCAATAGTATTTGTGAAAAAGAATTTTTGAAGCAAGTTTCTCTGATAAATACCTCATTTCTCAAACATAAAGAGAAATGAGTCAAATTTATAAAAATAAGAGCCATTCTCTAATTTATAAATGATCAAAATATATATCCACTTTTCAGATAAAGTAATCAAAGCTATCTATAGCCATATGAAAAAATACTCTTAACTCACTATTGATTGGAGAAATGCAAATTAAAACAATTCTGGGGTACTACCTCATACCTATTAGATTGGCTAAGAGGAAAGAAAAGGTAAACAAATGTTGGAGGGGATGTGGGAAAAGTGGCGCATTAATGCACTGTTGGTGGAGTTGTAAACTGATTCAACCACTCTGCAGAGCAATTTGGAACTATGTCCAAAGGGCTATAAAAAACACACATACCCTTTGACCTAGCAAAGCCACTACTAGGTCTACATCCCAAAAGAGATTAAAAAAAAAGGAAAAGACCTATATGTACAAAAATATTTATAGCAGCTCTTTTCTGGGGGTAAAGAATTAGAATTTGAGGGGATATCCATCAATTGGGGAATGGCTGAACAAGTTGTGGCAAGTGATTATGATGAACAAGATGCTCTCAGAAAAACCTGGAAAGACTTGCATGGGCTGATGTAAAGTGAAATGTACTGCGTACAAAGTAACAGCAATATTGTAAGATGATCACCTATGAATGACTTAGCCATTGTCAGCAATACCATGACCCAAGACAACTCTGAAGGACCTATGATAAAAGTGCTATCCATCCCCAGGGAAAGAACTGATGGTGTCTGAATACATACCGAAGCATTTTTTTACTTTATTTTTCTTGAGTTTTTTTTCTTGTCTATGCTTCACAACATGACTATTATGGTGATTTTTTTGTATGACTACACAAGTATAACCTATATCTATCTAACTGCTTGCCTTTTCAAGGAAGGGGAGTGGGGAGAGGAGGAAGGGAGAGAATTTGGAACTCAATGTTTTAAAAACAAATGTTAAAATTGTTTTTACATATAATTGGGGGAAAATAAAATAGTAAATAATTTTTTTTAAAGCATAGAAGAGGACAAAAGGAGTTCAGGAGGAAATAGACAAAAAGCAAAGCTTTTAAAGTAACATGTTAAATTTATTACATACTCAAAAAAGCAGGTTCCATATAACAGAAAATCAAGTTTTCACATATAATCTTTTTTTTCCATTGTTATTTCTTGGTGTTTGCTAAATTAAGAATAAAAATATGTATTTTTTAAAGGTAAAGCTTTAATTCTCTTCACATCCATCAATCCTTTTTTAGTGATAAACTAACAAAAATAAACATTGCACTGGGAGGCAGCCTTGTTTGGCAGAATCAACCATTATAAATGATATGAAATAATACAATTAGAAACTGAAATCCTATATTAATCATTCTTAAAAAAACTAAAATGTTTCTTGGGGAGAAATACAGGACCCTGCTGTTTATGTTATTATATCTTCTGAGAAAAGAAATCACAAAAACTAAGTCATGGAGTAATGATATAAGTTATGCATTACATGTGAAAAGATTGTACATATCAGAATTATAAGCTAAAACTAGTATATAATTCTTTTTATGCAAATCCACTTAAATATACTTTTGCATATTTGCCCTATCATGTTTAGAAGGTCCTTTCTACTTCTAATTAGTACAGTATATCAAATAGATAATTTACAAAAACATACTTAACAAAGATGTTTAACACTTATGTTAACAAGGCAGCAGACATATAATTAAGGCTTCAGAATCATTATAATTACATAAATCTTTGCTATGCTTGAAATGAGGGACCACCTCTTCCTTTTAATTTTTTTTTTAACTAGACTGGGTCTCCCAATCTTGGCTAGGTTGGAAATGCAGGAGCTACTCACGGCCTACTCTGATCAGCAAGAGAGGTTTGACTTGTTCCATTTCCAACATGGGAAGGTTTACCACTTCTCAGCCAAACCACTGCCCCCCCCAACCCCCATGATGCTGAACTCAGTACAGATACCCAGTAGCCTTAGTCCTGTGCTGATCAGAGCTGCCAAGCTCCAGAGATCCACCAGCCTCTCCCTCCCAAGTAGCAGGGTTTCAAGTTGAGCACTCTAACCCAGATATCCCCTCCTTTCTGAAGCACTCTTTCCTGTTTTATCTTCTTTACTAGCTCTTACTTCCTCCTCCTACCCCTTTAATCTCTTCTCAGAATTCTAACCTCAGGATTGTTCCATTCTTTCTACGCTCTCTCCCTTAATAACACCAATCTATGGCTTCAAGCATAACTTCTATACACGTGATTAACAAATCTTTATCTTTAGCCCCAAATTGAACTTCAGTCTCACATTTCCCATTGAATACTAGGCAAAAAGCATATTAGACAATAAATAAGCATTTATTAAGGACCTACTATAGGCCAGGCACTATGCTAATGGTGATATAAATACAAAAACAAATCAGCTTATAATCTATAGGGAGAGACAACACGGACACACATAGGGATATATAAAATACATACAAAATAAATACATGGCAATGGGGAGGGGGCATAGTCAGCTGGGGAAATCAGGAAAGGCTTCATGTAGGAAGTGCTATGTGAGCTGAATCTTGAAGGCAACTAGGGATTCTAAGAGTAGAGGTGAGAAGAGAGGGCATTCTAGGTATGGGGGACAAAGGCATGGAGACAGGAAGTGGAATGTCCTGTGTGAGGAACAAGCAAGAAGGCTGCCTTGGTAGAACTGAAGAGTTAAAAAACTGATGTCTGGACCCTCAAAAAATCAGTATGTCCTCAATTCATCAGCTTTCCCTCCAAACCTAGTCTCTCCTGATTTTTTCCTATCTATTAATGCTACTAGCATATTCCTTACCACTGAGGTTCTAAACGTTGGCATACTCTTCAATTCCTCCCTCTCACTAATCAGCCTTCCTCACATCCATTCTACCATTAACTATGGCTAGAGCCATCTTTGTTTCTCTCGTATCCATTCCTACCACCACTCTAAATGCTACCCCTGTCTCTAATCTTGCTCTGCTCCAATCCATTCCTCAGTTCTGCAGCCAGATTAATCTTTACAAAATCACAAAATATTAGTATTTTAAGTGACCTCACAAGTCATCTGGTCCATTCCCTATCTAAACAGTACATTCCCCAAGGTCACAAACAAGTGTCTGCCCCATGAGATTTATCTCCACTTTACCCTATCCATGTTTTTTGTACAGTTTGTTTGCAGGTGGTGTCCCCCAATAGACTATGAGCTTCTTAATATATCCATGTCAAACTGACTCAGTCATTTAGCATCCACCTGAAGGCCTCCAGTGATAGGGAGCTTATTACCCCTGCAACAGCCATTCCACTTCTGAACAGCAATTAGTGTTAATTTTCCTTATACTGAACTCAAATTTATTTCTACTTCTGCCTATCCTTTCTAAAGCACAGCTCCAATCATATTATCACTATTGGAAAACCTCAAAGATACTCTATTTCCTACCAAATAGTCTGAACTACTTACCCTGGAGTTTATTTAAGATCCTTTATGACTTGGTCTCAGCTCTTCTTTCCTTCTTTGTCTTTCAGGAATCTGGACTATCCCTGTTTTCCTCCCCTTTTATACACACTAGATGTCTAAGCACCTTTCATTCACTCAACTCTCTTTAGTTATTTTTGTTTAATTTACTTTAAGGTAATATTGTTTCTATCTTCTCTCATTTCCTCACCTTCAGCCCCCTTTTCCTCCCTCACTTATGATCTTTTTCTCTTGTTTTGGAGTTTTGCTTCATTTATTAGTTACTTTTTATTCTTTCCTTCTATCTAGTTTTCTAATTCTTCCCCTATTTTTTCCTAGTTAAGTAGTCAAGCAAAATCCCCATTCCCCTCTTCCTCATCAGCCTGTTAGTTCATTTAATTTTCTGTGTCTTTTTCTAAAAATGATTTCTTGGTCTTGTTCTCTTTATTATTTCTCTTTCCTTTATGTCCACTCTATACTTTATCCTTTGACTCAAGGCCTTATACTTCTTCCTTCTTCAGTCTCTATTCCTCATAGAGTTAAAGCTTCTAATATAGCTATTTTGAGTTCCCTCTTCTAAAGTATTTATGTTGTTATCTTGTAGCTCTTCTCTCCTCTCTCCCTTTTTCTGTTGTCTTACTCTTAGAAATACCAATTTCTGCAGGAGATAGAAGAGGTAGAATTATTGCCTCATGGTAGGATTTTCCTGTCTGTAATGGGGCAGGTCATTACTATTCCTTATGATCATTCTCCCCCACCCCTAGTTTGCCGTGGCATCTCTTTGGGTCCATGGCCTTCCACTTGCCTGGGTGTTACCTGCCCCCAGGTGCTCTGAATCCTCTTCTGATGAAGGATGCTATGTCCATAGAGGCACAACACTTGGAGGTGTAGTGATCTCCCTAACTACTAAATCCTTGATGATCATCCATCCTACAATGCCTGTCTCCCTTTACAGAATTTCCTTCTTTCCTTTCTAGGAGCATTTCCTCTCTGGGAGCCCTTCCTACCAGTGAATCAAGATTTTCCCTTTTCTTTCTCCTTGTTTAAATCCCTTCCTTTGGCACCACATGTGTTCCTAGAAGAGTTAACTTATTAAACTCTTGTCACTGACTTCATCAGCATATTTCCCATATTCCTTTTTTATCTTCTTTCTTCCAGCTTTCCTTTTATAGACCTCTTATTCTGAAGGTTAGTCCCACAAAAAATTGATTTACCTGTAGTTGAGTTATTGTTAGTGTTTGATCCCAGATGTTTCAAGTCCATTCCTCCACTATCATTTTTGTTCTATTCTACTTTCATCTCAGTCTCCTTTTTTCTGCTTTTAATAAGTTAACATTTATATAGCACCATACCACGTGCCAGGCACTTTATAAATAATAACTCATTTCATTCTCATGTTCTCACTGCTTGGGAGGTAGATACTATTATTATCCCCATTTTACAGATAATGAAGCTGGGCAAACACAAGTGAATTGACTTGCTCAGGATCACACAGCTTTTAAATGTCTGAGGCTGGATTTGAACTCAGGTTTTCCTGACTCAAGGCCCAGTGTTTTTTCCACTGAGCCATACATGATAACCTTGTGTTATTTCAGTTTCCTTTTTTCCTTTTCAATTGAAAGTCTTTCTCCTGTCACTTGCAGAATTTGTCATTTAAATTGCTGAAATCAAATACTGTCTTAGAGTTTGCAGCATTAGGTTTTGTTTTGTTTTTTGCTTTATCCCTAGAAGCAATTTGTGAATTTTTTTTTCCACTGGCACATTGTTTTCTGTGGTCAGAAGTTCTGAGCAGTTTTGTACTATTTGTTGCATTATAGAGTTCAGATTTTTCACTCGTCATGTTCTGGGAAATTGGCTTTTTTTTGAGTTTTTGATTAATGGGGCCATCCCTTGATTAACTTCTTAAAGAGACCTATTCACTGAAAGGGCATTACCTCACTCAATGTGAGAACCTGAAAAGACCTTGGCCTGAAAGGGCCAGGGTCTCCCAATGCATCCTGGGCCATCTCCAGTCATCCTGGTAAATATCAGGCCACTGGACCCAGATGGCTCTGGAGGAGAAAGTGAGGCTGGTGACCTTGCACATCCCTCCCTCACTCAAATCAAAGCCAACTGCAAGTCACGTCATTTCCCTGATGTCATGGTCCTCTTCGAGAACGAAGGGCAAACACAACAACACTTAATGCACCTGAGACTTGATCAACCCTATTTCTCTTCTGTACAGGATTCACTTCCTTCCTTATGCTTCAGTCCAGTTAACTCCTACTTCTCTCCAAGCCAGAGGACAAAGGCCACCTACTTGATGAAGCCTTTTCCTGATGGTCAGGAAGCATTTCTCTTCTTTCTGGGAACTCTCAGGGCAACTTCTCTATTATTATTAGTGAACTAGTCTATTATTGTACTTTCATATCCAAAACTTTAGGGCATGTGATAGGAACTAAGCTCTGGGAGAGCAAGAACTGTTTCGTATTCATCTTTGTGATTTGCTAAGCACAATGTTGGTACATAGTATGTGGTCAGCAAATCTGAATGAATACATGGAATTAAAGTAAACGCTCCCAGCCTAGGTGATTGCTTTATTCTGACTTCTCATTTTTTCTTGGATAAACTGTACTTCTCTAAGAAAAGAAAAGGATGATGGGATGAAAAATATCAGAAAGCTAGATGAGAACTAAGGAAACCATAGAACGCAGTGCAGGAAGAAGGGGGAAACGTCTTTGGGAGAGATCACGCTAATAGGCAAAATCACGTCAGCACAGGGTAAAGAAAAATCAGTTATAACAGAATCTTAGAGCTGAAAGACCATCTTGATCACTTAGTACACCCCCCCCCATTTTACACAAGATGAAACTGATTTGACCAAAGTTATACAGCAAATTTGAGGCAGAGCCAAGATTCAAAGCTCCATTTCCTAAATCCCTTTACACAAGTGGTGTCAAATTCAAATATGAATGTGGGCCACATGTTGACTTAGAGAACCATAAATTGACATTATCTATATTCTACTCTATTTGTATTTAGTTAAGCATTTCCAAATTACATTTTAATTGGATCCAGCTACATGCAGAAGTTTTGTGGTTGCCTACCTGTAGCAAGTTTGACAGCTCTGCTTTACACCAAGCTACCTTCTTCAATTAAGTCCTCTGAAGCTTAAGCTAACAAATAGAGAAGCACACAAAGAGAAAGGTCAAGTTATGGGAGGGTAATGATCAGTGTGTAAGCAATCAATACTATATAAATGGAAAAGTACAGGAATAGTACATAAAGGTATATATACGTATAGTACATACATAAAGATATACACATATATACATATACACATACGCAGATAGGTTGTCTTTATTTGCTCACTCCCATAACCAGAAACAGTGAGATATTTTGCATCTAATTTTAAAGGTATTACAATCTACATATTCTTGGGTCTCTTGACCTGATTAAGTGACATAAATCTTTGAGGCAAGCCCCAAGAATCAATATCTGTTTAGGTAAGTCCACACTAAAATACATTTTCATATTGAATGGAACAACCACTTCATAATTATGAAACTATTATAGTACAATGTATATATGTATAATATATATGATATATAATGCAAATGTAGTATAATGTATTATATAATAATACAGCATGTATTATATATATTATATACTATATAATATCATATGTAACCCATATTATATAGTATAATAATGAAATAATATAGGCGATAGGAAGAAGACAAGTTATTCAGATAAAGTAAGAAATCCTGAAGCAACCTAATTCAGAAAGAAGGTCCTCAGAAACCAGGTAAATCATAGTAGAATTAGTCCAAACTCTTTATCACCATGATTAATATATAATTTAAACTTATCCTCACCCAAAACTCTTCCAAAAGGTTAGGCAAATGAGGACTACAAAGATCATATGACAATAATAAGACAATAAAGCTAGCTGCCCTAGAAAATCATCTCCTAACTTAGACCTCTTCAGTACCCCTGGCCTCTGGAGCCCCTCACTGCCTCAGATGGGAGAGGATAGAATGTGGACATTGGAGAGCTCCTCTCAGATTCTCTATTTAAATAGGTTAGCCATCTCATAATTTCCCACCTGGCTACAGGACTAAATCATACCCCTGACCAGGCACCTCTCCATCCCCACCTTTTTCAGCTTCTTTTTACGTGTTGTGTACCCCTTTTAGACTGGGAGCTCCTTGAAGGCAGGGATTGTTTTTTTGCCTTTCTTTGTAACCACAGTACCTGGCACATGGTAGACTTTTAACGGACATTAGCACCTCTCACCCTCCCACACATACTTTTCACCATTCTTCATTGGTATGATTCAATTAATATAATTCAATTAAAACAGAATTTGGTGTGACTTTTTAATGTTCTAGACCAAGGTAATTTACAAAAAGAACTTCTGTGATGGTTACATTAACTACCCAGCACTCTCAAAATTAATACAATTTATCTTTCTTTAAAAACATTGGTCAGAGTTTACAGAATTGCATTATGCTCCATTTAATCCAAATATTTAGAAAGAACTCATTGATTTTATATGTTTCCTTAACACAGAGCACAGACTTTTTTTTTTTAGGCCAGGTTTTCCCCAAAAAAGTACATTAAATAATTCTCACTTGTGTTTATTTAGGTAGTCATCCTTAAACATATCTCTTATTAATTCAACTCTATTCATATCAACATAGGCAAAAACAACTTAGTTAACACCTAACTTCTCAGAAGGAGCACTGCAAACAGCTGAAGAACCATATCCGCTCAGGGTAGTATGTTATAGTTGGAATAGAACCTTAAATGGAAGTTAGAAAAGCTGCAAAGTCCTAGGTTCAACTAACATGTAACTGAGGACAAATCACTACACCTTTCTCTTTTCATCCTAACTGGAGTCAAAGACTGTTGAAAAGAGAATGAGATCTGTTTTGGACATGCTGAATTTGAGATGCTGATGGGATATCTCCTTTGAAACGTCCAACTGGCAGTTGATGGTGTGGGGCTGGAGAAGACTAGGACTGAATTAAATAAATATGAGAAGCATCTACATAGAGATAGATGATAATTGAACCCTTGGCAGTTGATGAAAGAATATAGATCGAAACAAGAAAATATCTAGGAAGAGAAGGAAGCAATAGTGCTAAATGCTGCAGAGGTCAAGAAGATGAGCACTGAAAAAAAGGCCATTTTAATAGTATTTAAAAGATCACTGGTAACTTTGGAGACTGTAGTTTCAGCTCGACGATGAGGTGAAAAGCCAGATGGCAGAGGATTTAGAAGAAGAGGAGAGGAAATGGAGACGTCTAGTTTGTACAGGGCTTTGTCAAGAATATTTAAAAGGGGAGGAGAGATTGGAGATATCTAGGGAGAGATATGGGCCATCTCATCTTCAGAGACTGAAGCGAAGCAGGAGAAGGGGGAGACCACATCAGAGGGATGTGAGGAGAGCTCTTGAAAGATGGCTTCCCCTTTGTCAGTAAAATATGAGGTAAGACCATCAGCTAAGAGGAGAGCGAAGGGTTGGTGTAAGAGGTTTGAGAAGAGGTTTGGAACAAGCAGTGTGGTGAGTGGGCTAAGAAATCAATGAAATAGGGAAAATAAAATTCCTTGCAGCTATGAGGTCCCAGATGAAACCAGTAAAATTGTTCAACTGACCCAATAAGCAGGCTTTTGTGATTTCCTCCAGCTCAGTTCTGTTCAACAGCACGAGTAGGCATGAAGGAGGCAATGGGGGGAAGTGTTTGTTATGGCACTGTGCTTCAAGAACCCCTGTGTAGTAGAGTGATGCCTAATGGTTACTTTGCAAAGAGTTTTCTAAAATCATTTGCCTGCAAAAATTCTGCTTAGACTATATCAGTTTTACCTATTCTCTTCCTACTGTCTCTTCTCTTCCCTCCACATTTCAATAAATAAATAAATCTGTCTAAATTCTTTTAGGAACCTTTACTGACCACCAAAAAGAAGAGAGAAAGAAGGCAGTAAGGAAAACACCAAACTCAAGGATACTCTATCACACTCAAGATGAGAAAGGCAAATCAAGAAGCTGAAACATCACTGTGGTTCAGTGGAAAGAACTCTAGCTCTGGAGTCACTGGATGTGGATTCAAAGCCCACTTCTGCCACTTACTACCTGTATCACCTCAGTTTCCTCATTTATGAAATGGGGAGGGGTGCATTTGATGGCATCTGAGATCCTTTCCAGTTCTAGGTGTTTGCTTCTATGAGATCATCACTTACATGTAACCATGCCAATATTTCCTGATTCTAAACTGTCAGGTAAAGGAAATTTTCCTCAATTCTACTCTACTAGCTCCTCTGGCTTTAGCCTCATCTCATTTCCTACATAACAAAGGTTAACTATACCTCTGGCTTAATACATTTCATTCCCTCACATCCACCATGGGAAGCCAATGGAGTATTTCTAATTTAAAAATATTTTGAATGAGTTGTGAACTACCATGTTATGGTTAGGAACACTATCCTTTCAAATATGAACCTGGTTACCACTTTTGCACTCTTCTTAAAATGTAAAATCCAATTACACTCACATAATTTTATGAATGTTTATGTTAATAGAAGTAAAATAGGCAGATTAGACTCAACATATAAATACAGGAAAAACTTAGGTAACTTGAAACCCCAAAGTGGCAACATGCTATGGTCTAAAGAGCAAGAGAATGACAAGGGTCAGCAAACTATTGCCAATGGCCAAATCTGTTTCACTGTTTTGTTTTTGAACAGACACAGAACTAACAAAAATTTTAAATGTAAAACCATTCTTAGTTTGCCTACCATAGAGAAACAAGTGGGCAAAGCCATAGTTTGCTGGCTCCAGGAATTTAGTGAAGAGACCTGGCCTAAAATCTGGACTCTGACATTTATTATCTATGTAAGCACAGGGAAGTTACTTACGGACTCAGTTTCCTCATTTGTAAAATGGGGATAATACTTGCCTGACCTACCTCACAAAAATTTGTGGTAAGGATTAAATGAGATAATGTATTTGTACCTTTGAAGTGCTATACAAACCAAAGCTATTACCATTATCATTAACTCTTTTTGTGAGGATGGAAATCACAGAACTAAATGACCCACAATCCTAAAATTCTCCATTTGAAAGTTTCCTCTGAAATCTTCAAGCAAGAAAGTTTCAAAAATTACCATAAAAACCACACAGATGTTTATAACAGTCGTGCGGAGCCAGAAGGTCTGAAATTTCACATTTTGTTAGGAAACCTCTAATTATAAATCTAATTTCTATTCCAAGAGAAACTGCAGCATCTAATCAAGATGAGAGAAAAAAATGACTCCCATCACTACACCCTTTGATTCCTAGCCAAAAAAAAAATCTGGTGTATATGTCTATGTGTCCATCTCTCTCTGTTCCTATGGCTCTGTGAATGTGTGTGTATGTGTTATTTTAACATACCAATGAACTCTTTTAACATACCAATGTAAACTATGCTGTATGATCAGTGGAAACAAAAAAAAATCTCATTTCATCTTTAGCTGGGAAAAAAGTAACCTCACTGGTGTCCTTCTCTATCTCCCCTACCTCCCATAAACACCAAAGTTATGGATATCCTGATATATTTTGAAAATGCAACTTTTTCTGTTTTTAAAGGATAAAATATTCTATTTTATTATATTTAAGTACTAGGAAACCTATCTTAGTGTTACAAACACAGTTGTCACAGTTCTCTTTTCTCATTTTCAAGTTAAAAAAGTCTAAACTTTCTATTCTAGAAAGCATTTATGTAGGATTTCATTTAGTAGCTTGGCTGACAGGTCTAATTTCATGTGGATGAAAATCTTGTGGACTTAAGATTTCATTACTAAAGATCAATTTTACCATAATGCACTTGATAAACTATAGGCATATTTTAAATGATTAGTTCCCATCAAATCAGTGGACTCATTTCCTGAATATGGTGACTGAATTGTACCATAGTAAACACATCTGGAAAAGTGTTAATCATGCTTAGAATATTATAGCTAAAAAGTTTTTGAAAGCAAAAATGCTTTATATAAATTTTTATCAATTAAATTTTTACTTAATCCTAAGGATGGATAATTTCTCCCTTGGAGGTAGGGCAGTGTGTGAGTGTGTGTGTGTGTGTGTGTATAAGTGTAAGCTTACATATACAGCCTAAACATATATTTATATTAAATTTTTACCATCTAAAGATGGTTAAGCATATAAATATACTAGAATATTCTAGTAGCATATTTTAATTAATATTACTGATACACATAATACTCATCAACCTACTCAAACTTTCAAAATCAGGCACTGTTATAAACACATTACCTGTTATTTCACAATTTATGTACCCCTTATGGCAGCTAGGTGGTACTATATTCAAGTAAGCTCCTAAACAGCTATTAAACAGGTCTAAGAACTGTTTTGTTAAGCTGTATGAACCTTAAATTGAAACAGTAGAGGCTACCATTTAATGAGCTTGTACAATGTTTTACCTCTGAACAGAGAAGCAGGCAAGTGCTTAAATGCATAGCTAATATAACAACCACTAATAGAAATAAGGTAACATTAGAAAAAAGGCCTTTTTCTTTGTATTCCACCAGAAAGGATTGCTTTTATTAAAAAAAAAAGGCTTTTCAGGGCTTAACTACAGGATATGCAAACTGGTATTCTGTTATTATATTCCTTGGAAAATGCCCAGTTCCCAATTTTCCTGAGCATAAATCTGGAAAACATTAAGAAAAAAATACTCCAGCAGATTTCAGCTGCTATAAGAGGGAAAAAAAAGAAATATGTTCTTTAGTTTAACTGAGATCAGGAGTAAGGCTCTAATATTAGGGTCAACCTACATGTGAGAAGTGAATTAAAATCAGCACAGCTTGGTTATACCAGAGTCCCCATTTCTACATGCGAAAAGAGAAGCACCGATTTCAACAGATCATAGGACCGCAGTTTGTGAATGAGAAGAAATATTAGATCATTGGTTCGTTTTATGGTTAAGGAAATGAAGTGACTTGCCCAAAGTCACATGGCTAGTGACAGTCAGATTTGCCCTGGCTACCGTGTCAGAAGTGAGACCTAAATCAAAGTCTTTTCTGACTAAAAGTTCAATACTCTTTTCATGACATTTCACTGCCCAAAACTTCAAGAAGGCAGACTAAATCACCAACTGACCCCAAAGTACATCTTATTATCCCTTTGTAATGGATCAAACGTTGTCAAAATGAGTTATTCTTTTAAAGAGATGATTTTTTAAAAAACTGCAATAAATCTAAAATATTGCTACTAAAATTTACATAGTCAAAAAATTAAATTGTATATAAAGTCCCTTCTAGCCTTAAGATTTATTAACACTTGAGGCAGCTAGGTGGCACAGTGAATAGAGCACCAGCCCTGGAGTCAGGAGGACCTGAGTTCAAATCCAGCCTCAGACACTTGACACATTTACTAGCTATGTGACCTTGGGCAAGTCATTTAACCCCAATTGCCCTGCCTTCCCCCCCCCAAAAAACAAAACAAAAAAAGATTTATTAACATTTTACTATTTATCTGGGGAATAAAAAGTAAAATTATTTGAGATGAAGAGAACATAAGCACCTTGAGGGCAGGGCCTGCTTTGTTTTTTTATCTTTAATCCCTAGCACAGTACATTGTACAGGAAGTGCATAATATCTGCTGACTTGAAATTAGTTTTATTATTTGAGTGTTTTGGTGAGAGTAATAGATCTTCACATTAGAAAATATTTTCCCACTTAACACTACATATTTTTTTCCTTTCCATGTCACAGCTAAATTAATTTCAACATATTCTATGCCTATGATCCTTGTTACGTAAGCACTTTTTTATCTAAGTAAAAACAGGAGCTGTAAACCTAGTTTTTTTATATAAAAATGGAACAAATTATTATGTTTGAAGCCTTTTAAACCTGTACTAAACTTACGAAACTATTGAAATTTTTTTTAATTAACTGGTAGTCACATAAGCCAGTGGGGCAACTGTAATTCAGAAAGTGATGGCTGGTTTCAAAGTAAAGGAATGAATTCCTCATCTAGTGGGAGGCTCGAAGTATAGCACAAGTTAGGAATGGAAGCTCTCAGACAGATAACCACAACTACTCTTAGCTTTTGAGGCTCCAAGCCATAATTTAAAAAACTGGTTTTTTTCCAAAATAAATATATACTAAAATGAAATGCAACATTAGAAATGAGAACTTAATACTGTTCTTCATTTAACTGTGCTCCTCACCTCTAAAAAAATGTACTCGTTACTAAGTAAAATCTAGTTTTTAGATTATGCCATAGTTGCTTTTACAGCCATACCATTTTGGTGATAATTTTTAACTGCTAAATTTGAGGGCCCTTTGAGCTTGAGGTCAGACAAAATCCATCTCTTGATTCTAGGCATTTTCAATGGCTATCCCCCAAACCTAGAAATGTTCTCTCTTTTCTCCAGGCTTCTGTGGATTCCTTCAAGTCCCAGCTAAAATCCCGCTTTCTACAGGAAGCATATCCCAATTCCTCTTAATTCTAGGGCCTTTCCTCTGTGGATTACTTCCTATTTATCTTCTAGCTTTTCTTTACATGGTATACATGTTGTCTCCCCTGCTAGGCTGAGAGCTCTCTGAGAGCAGGCATTATCTTTTACTTTTCCTTGTATCCTTATCACTTAGCACAGTGCCAGGCACACAGTAGGTGTTTAATAAATGTTTACTGACTGACCAAATGACTCTTCTGTCCAACTCCTACTCCGATTAGAAGATGGGATATTCCTCACAATCAAGGCCAAAAGCACAGAGTAATTTAAGGAATAAAAATGAAAGCCAAGATATGACACAGATTGATAGTCACAGAATAAAGATAGAATCAGCCCACGTTATTGTGAATAGGAAATTAGTGAGATTAACTGAGGACAGAGAACACAAAGAATTTTATCATCTACCTCAGCAAACAGGACATAATGGAGATGAAAGCTCTCTGAAAAAGCGAAAAGGGCTATAAAAATACAAGGTATTAGTGACAGGAAAGCAATAATATCTCACTTAACTGGAGGCCATACATCTAGAAATCTCCACATAATAAAACACTAGGAAAAAAGCCAAAAAAGTTTCTCAGCTGTCAAAATAGAAGTGACAGAATGCATCCCATAAAGGATCAGGCATCATATTGTAGGAGTCTCACAGATTTTTCAGTCTATTCCTGTCTTAGATACCTAATATGTTAGGTTATCTATTTTCTGAGCCTACATGCAACACGGCAGAAAGGAATCACACAAGGCACACACACATAAATGTACACACACATGACAACAATGATGAGAAAAAACAACTATAAAAAAGGGAAAAAAAAGCATGGTAGTGTGGGACCATTTCATATAGGTGCAAACACACAGCAACATATCTCAGCAATTACTGGGCATATTGCTGTATCACAGCACAATATAATAACTGATGCTGGGATGGACAGCCCAGCAAAGAAACTGAGGGGAAAGCTGGATGGGTTCACTGTCCATAAAATATCTGAAGTGTTATCAATTGGAAGCTAGATTTAGATGTGTTCTGGCTTGAGCCCAGAGAAAAGAACTAGGACCAAGGTTGGGAGGGGGAGGTAGGGAGAAGAAGGGGGGAGAAGAGAGAGAATGAGATTGATTTGATTCAATATAAACAAAGAATATGTGTATATACATACATACATAAACACATGTGTATATATCTCTCTGCATAGAGAGATATAGACACTTCCTAAATGGAGTTGTCAAAAAATGGAATGGGATGCCTTGTAAGATGAGTTCTTCATTAATGGAGGTATTCAAGCAAAGGCTGAACAGTCACTTATTGAAGAATACTGCAGAGAAAATTTATGCTTCATGCAGGCAGAGTTGAATTAAATGACTTTTAAGGTACATTAAAATGCTTTAAAAGATGATTGTAATAATTCTGGAAAGGTTGAATTATAATGCAATATTACTTAAGGAAGGAAGTATATGCCCAATACATTTTAGAAAGAATTCAATTAAAAATGGTTTTTATAGAATTTTGTTAAGCTTCTGTTACTTGTAAAATTCAGATGTGTGGAATAATTCATTCCCTGATAATACTGAATAAGGTGTTATCACACTCTCATCACCAGAAAGAAAGAGGTATGGTCCTTCAAAATCATTACTATAATCACAATATATTCAAAGACAAATATGTAAAAGATTTTTTAAACATTTTACTCACTGGCTCAAGATGGTTATTACAACAGTCTTCTAAACCATCTTCCTCCTGCGAACCACTTTACATTGGAATAATTTTCCTAAAACATCATTATAGCCAAAGTATTGGTACTAACCTATGGAACAATATAATACACAAAATGGCATTACATATTGGGAAATCACTTTGGCTTTTGCAGTGAAAATAGCGGCCAAGTGGAAGAAAAGGAGGCAGAATACATAAAGAATTATGTATTTGTTAAAGTATTAATTTAGCTACTTGGTACTCTAAACATGAGATTACTGTCCCAATGACCAAAAAGTAGATCAATGGAACTAAACAATATCAAGCCTGATGTTCTCATTATAAACGAAATGGGAAAATAAAAATTCGATTAAACAGAAGAATGGTTCACGGGTTCTCTTCTTGGAGAAGCAAACAAAGGAACTCATGAATCTGGTGTTATCAGGCATCCAAAGGCAACGAGAAACATTTTATGGGATACTTGGTTAATCAATCAACAATATTTTATTAAGCACCTGCTATTACCCACACACTGTTAGGTGCTGAGGATTGAAATACAAAAGTGAATTAGGTCCTGCTCTCACAGAGCTTACATCCTACTATCAGATACAATAATTAGAGATTAAATGCAAAATACATCCATAATGATGGGGAGGGGACACTAACAGCTGGGAGAAATCAGAAAAGGTCTCTTGAAGGAAGTGCTGCTTGAGTTAACCTTTGAAGAAAGCTAGGATCCTTAGAAGCAGAGGTGAGAAGGGAGCACAATCAAGACAGGAGACTGGTTGTGCAAAAGCAGTAAGTTTACCAATGGACTATACGGTGGCAGAAAGAGCAAAAAGGCTGGTATGGCCGGACTTCACAGTGCATGAAGGAGAGTAATATGTAATAAGCTTGGAAATATAAGCTACAGCCAGATTAAGAAGGTTTTAAAGTGCCAAATAGTTTATGTATAGGGCAACAGGGAGCCATTGGAGCTTATGGATCAAGGTAGTGATATGGTCAGGTCTGCGCTTCAGGAAAATCACTTTAGCAGCCATTTGGAGATGGAGAGACGAGGCAGAAAGGCAATTAGGAGGCTACAGCAATAAGTCCATTTCAGAGATTCAAACAGTCTGAACTGAGGTGGCCGCTATTTGAGTTGAGGAAAGAAATCAACAGACATAACATGAGTCTGATGACATCAGGCAGGAATGATAGTCAATGTCACAAAAACCAAAATATGGGAGTCTATATACACTTAGACCATCAACCTGTTACAGAATACCTCAAAATCAACACCAGATTAGAACAAAAAAAACAAAAGAAAACAAACGTTATGTAAGCATTTTATATTGAGGCAGTTCCAACTTGACCTCAACCTGCTACTGAAAACAAAACAAAACAGAATAGAAAAAAAGAACAGGCACTAGTGACAGCTATCACAATATCCTATAGAAATGTAATCCACATAAATTAATCCCCAAAGAGAGAACAAAAAAAACCTAGAAACTACCTCGGCCAGCAAATAATTTCCTTTCAAAGCACAGAGATATAGCAGCTAAGAGTAACACTAGTTTAAAATATAAACTTGTTTGCAAAACCTTATAGAGAAAGATGATGGAATAACCTTTGGTGAGAAAGCATAGCATGCACTTCAAGTAAGATTATTCTGAGGGCATTTATGGATGGAAGTGGAAGGAGGATGACAAACAAAAAAGATCCCTGTAACTTGTTCTTAATGACCATACATAGACCACATTTGGATTCTAACAAAGTTTCCAATGTGCCACATCAAGACATCAAAATAGCACTTCACTATGTGTTTATTTTTTGGTTAAAAAAAGACTCGGTAGGGCAAAATGAAGACTTACAGGCTCTCCTCAAATAAGCTATATACCCCATGATAAGGCCATACAAAATCTCCAAACAGGTGAGACTAGAGATATAATTTTCTTTTTAAAAAATCTAATGAGTATCAACATCAAGCAACAAAAAATAGAGATATTTAGGTTCACCAAGTGTTCACTAGTATTATGGAAGATATCCTATTCGAAGTCCAAAGAAGGAGATTACCAACTGATGAAAAAGTTCTGCTGATGTTCATACTTGCAGGTATCATTATTCCACTGACCTCAGACCCTCTGGATAAAGGGCCTTCTGAATAAAGGTCTGCTGCACTTAAGACATCAGTGTTGGGGGGCGGAGCCAAGATGGCGGCTGGGAAGCAGTGACTGGCGTGAGCTCCCCACCAAGTTCCTCCAAAAACCTATAAAACAATGGCTCTGAACCAATTTTAGAGCTGCAGAACCCACAAAGTGGCAGAGGGAAGCAGG
>CM053622.1:700253370-700292497 GCA_028646595.1 Phalanger gymnotis | reverse complement strand
GGAACAGGGCAACCAGAATGTACGCCATCTTGGAGTGGGGGGGGGAGGAAATGGGGAGAAAATTTGTAACTCAAACGCCTGTGAAAATCAATGCTGAAAACCAAACATGTCAAAAATAAATTTAAAAAAAAAGAGATCAGTGTAACTTTCCACATATAAAAAACAAAGTGGCTAAAGAATACATATTGCTCAGATTATGACATGTGGATAAATGTTAGTCTATTGAGTACATACATACATCTTAGACAGGCACTACAAGTGGCTGGGCCCAGAAGTAAAGGGCAGATCAAGCTATACTTCAAATGGAAAGCTGTAGAGCATTTTAATAATCTCTATGTGTTCCCTGAAACAGAAGTTTGTTAGCACAACGCCTGGCACATAGGAGGTGCTGTGTAAACATTTATTCCTTCCTTTCCTCCTATAGTCTCCTCTACATTATTGTTTTAACACCAATTAACACCAATGTTTTTCCACTGATACAGTGTAACGGAAAGATACACAGCTGATTTAAGCAGGTTGCTCAAGGCCATAAGAAAGGAGGTGGGATAGTCATTTAGTAAGAATTTGGTATAAAAAAACAAAACAGGCAGCCCAAGTGTTGCACTGGTATTCACAAAATATTAACAGAACCAGAAAGGAAGGCCTCCAGCAGAGTGAGCAGCTCTTTTAAGATGAAATCGTACAAAAATATGGATGAGGACCACATAGCATAAAAAGCCATTGATGAGTTACGAACTGCACCAACCATGGGTACCTGCAATGAGATTACTGATCTTCCGAAACACTGAAGATAGTATTTATATTATGCGTATGTATATATATATGTATATATATACACGAAAGTACACATACATCTGCATACATACACACATATATATATAGTTTATCCTCCAAACTATAAACTCCTTGAAGGCGAGTTTCAGAAGGGGCTGCTTCCCTTCACTTTTGTCAGCCCATCACAATTCCTCTCTAGGCACTGCTCCCAATTTCCTATACAGCTACATGCAAAGCTGAAGGCAAGGACCTCTCAGTAGGAATCACTAAAAGTTCTGTCATTAGGCAGAGAGGTAAATCAACTATCAGAGTCTTGGTGGATGGGCCGTGCACCTGCTCAATCTGAGCTTGTGATTGTCTATCTTAACTCCTGAGTCTAAAATTCACTTAATATCAAGTTTATTTGTTTAGAATACGATCTCTGGCATTGAAGTTTCTGATCCCTAATGCCCATTCTGTTTCCTTAGAGTTTAAACCTATTTTGTCACCTGACCTTACCATCAGAGTCTTTTTACCTTGTCTATTTAGTCTTCAGATCCACTGGTGATTGATACCCATAAAAATGCTCCACTCTTGGCTACTAATCTGATACCCAGCTGTCGCATTTTCACCTTTACCACCAGCTTTCAGGTCTATTCTTGGGTCTAATCCACTTCTGCATCTATTCCGCAATGCTACACTATTAGTCTAGGTGAAGGGGTTGGGAACCTGTGGCCTCGAGCCACATGTGGCCCACTAGGTCCTCAGGTGTGGCTCTTTGACTGGAATTTACACTTCCCAGAACAAATCACCTTAATAAAAAGATTTGCTCTGTAAAACTTGAACTCAGTCAAAAGGCCGCACCCAAGGACCTAGAAAGCCACACGTGGCCTCGTGGCTGCAGGTTCCCCACCCCATAGGGTCTACTCTACTTGTCCCAGTTCATCCTGTGGCCGTGGCACTCATTTGACAACTTACTGATTATCAATATCCCTGCTCCCTTTCATTACAATTATAATGTAGAGGAGGCTATAGGAAGAAAGGAAGGAATAAATGTTTACACAGCACCTCCTATGTGCTAGGCACTGTGCTAAGCACTTCTACAAATATTATCTTATTTTATCTTCATGACAACCCATTGAAGCAAGTGCATTATTATCCCCATTTACAACTGAGAAAACTGAGGCAAACAGAGGTTAAATGACTTGCTCAGGGTCCTACAACTGGTAAGTGTCTGGGGCCAGATTTGACTCCAGGCCCAGGGCTTTGCACAGTCAGCTGCTTCCAAAGAGGCCTATATGACAAACCACAGAGATTTAAATCATCAAAGAACTTTTAAGAGGAAAGCCTACTATGTTGTTCTCGTTTCTATTGTGTAGTACTAACACAAAATACAAAACAATAAGGAAGAAAGGAGGAAAACCATTTTTTAAAAACCACACATTGGCAAAATTTCTCAGTTACACTTGAAACTTCCATTCAAATGAAATACAACTAGCATAAATGGCTTAGAAAACTGTGTTTCTAGATAATTCTTATGCAGTGTTCTTTCCTATGTGGGCCAGTTCCTGGAACAATTACATATTTTAAAAAATTCCTTCTCAAGCAGTTAGGTATTTTAATTGTGATCTCAACTGACTATTCAGCAAGTTAGTACAGATCTTATTTTTTAAGATTATGGTTTGATGTAAAAAAGAGCAATTTCTATTTTTAATATTAGTAATTAACAGATTTTAATAAAAATGAAATGTTTCAGCAATCTTAAAAGTCATTTCATCACGCACCACACAAAGCAAGGGAGTGAATTTTTTGATTGCACTGTTATTACAAGAAAATATCCTCAACTCCTTTAAACTCTTCTCTATTTCAAATACTATAAAACTGTCTGGGTTTAAGAGGGTGAAAAGAAGGTCTCACTTAACGTTTGAGTTACATAACCTTTTTAAAAGAATATACTATTTCCACACTGTTAATGGAATAAAGAATGGAAGTTACTTTTTGGAAAGTAGACGGGCTTTTAATAAATAAGAATCTTAACATTTAAAGTAAGAAACTTCCTACTGCATAAGGTATGTAGCTCATTCTACTTCAAGACAGCTCAGCTTGTTCAAGCCCTTCCTCACATAAAATGTCTCTGTCTATGTCAAGTGTATTCCCTGGTCCTTGTCTGTTCCTATCTTAGATTAAAGTAATAGCCTTCTTAAAATGGTGCCTAGAACTAAACATAATATTCCAGATATGCTCTGACCTAACCAGAATAGTGATTATGACTTGCTTGGTTTAGGACCCTTTATTTCTACTGATATAATTTGACACGCCAAGGTCTTTTTCACATGTACTAGTGTCAAATCAGATTTGTCTCTGTCCTATAATTGCACTTTGTAATTTTGAACCTAAAATACATTATGTTACATATACTCCCATTACGTTTTCTAAAAACATCTTTTAATGCCTTTTTTCCTTACATGATCATATCTTGGGGAGAATACTCTCCCCTTCTTTCATATTAAATCCTCCCTTGTGAGCAAAATAAAATAATATAAAATCATCAAAAACATCCAATACAGTGATCCCACTCAACCTTATATATGAGATTCTGTTCTCATAGTTCCCCCCCTTTTTGTTGAGAGAAGGGATATGTTTCATTATTTGTTCTCCATGATCTTCAATAGTTTTTCTATTACTCAAAGTCCAACTTCCTTTCGGTGAACACTCAAATCAATAAGCAGGTAATAAGTGTTTTTATGCACCAGGTCTTATTGTGTGCGTGGTGCATATTAATTCTTTTTGGGAGGCATATTTCACTTTGCATCAGGTCATAAAAAAGTTGCCAGGAATCTCTGAATTGCTCATGTTCTACCATTTCTTACTGTACAATAATAATTTATCAGAATTTTTTCAGCTGTTCCCCACTTAATGGGCACCTAACTTTTTTAGGATCTTTGATACCATAAAGAATGATGCTATGAATATGTTAGTATGCAGTAACTTTTCTTTCCATCTTTTTTTTTAACTTCCCTTAGAGTGTATGATCAATAACGTGATCACTGGATCAATGGGTAAGGAGAGTTTCATTACTTTTCTAGCACAATATCAAGTTATTATCCAGAATGATTGGGCCAATTAATAGCTTAACCAACAACTTCCCATAATCCTCCACCAGCAGACTACTCCTACTTGCCAATTTGTAGGGTGTGAGGTAAAACCTCAGGATTGGTTTAATTTTCATTTTCTCTTACCATCAATGATTTGCAATATTTATTGTTTGGAACTCTTTTGAAAAATTCCTATTTTTTGAACACTTGCTACTGGGAAATGGGTCATGGTACTGTATATTTGTGTCAACCCACAATATATACATACATACACACACACACACATCTTGGATATTGGATTTTTTTCAATGGCAATGGATATTCTCAACTACATTTCGTTAGTTTCAGCCCACTGTTTGGTCTGTTGAGACTTTTGAATTATAGTTCTGGAATATTAACTAATCCTACCAGTTTAGTGTCATCAAAACATTTTAGTATATCTTGTATCTCTTCATCTAAATATCCAATTAAAAAAAAGATGATCAAAATGGTGCCAAAACACAGGGCTCTATTATTAGGAATACTTCTCCCTTCCTAACTTCATTATTTTGCATATTTATGCTCATCTGTTAATCAAGATGTGAGATATTCATTCTACCAGCTACAAATCTAACTTTATAGTATCATTGTCCAACCTACATATTTGTCCATCTTACCCACAAAGATTTCATGAAGGATTTTACCAAATGCCTTTCTGAAATACAGATACAGCATTCTCCTAACATGTAAAAGTAGAAACCCTATCAAAAAGAGTTAGTGAAATTAGTTTAGCATTACTTATTCTTAGTGAACTTAGGCTAGCTCCTAGTACTCAATGTTTCCCTCACAAATAATTATCTGTAACAAACACATTCACTGTTTAAATGAAAATTGCTATTAAAATAGTGCTTAACAGGGTTAATCTTCACTTTTAAGTGAACTTGAGTATCTTCCTGATTTACAGTACAATGATGGAAATTTATTTAGCAAATGCCACCATCCAACTTTTTAAAAGATCAAGTTCAGCAAAACATATCTACGGTATTAGAGAATATCCATAGAGCTGGTCCATCTGCACAAACATCTTGGATTAAGTGTAGTAGGAATTAATCATTTCCTTGACCTCATTACCATTCAAGTCTCAAACCCTTCCACAGCCAAACTTCAAGAATAAGCAGTCTATATTACATTTACTCACCTCTCACTCATTTCTCAGCTACCTACAATCCAGTTTCTGGCCCCACCATTCAAGCTGCTCTCTCATCCTGGGTCCCTTTCATTCTCTATATCCTCTCTCAATCATTTCACTACCTCCGTCCCACCGGTTCAATTCTCTTATCTACGCAGATGACTGAAACCTGAATAGCTAGTCCTCTTCTTTTTCCTGAGAACCAGTATTGTGCTACCAACTCCTTGGTAGACATCTCCATCTGGATGCCTGTGGTGTTAATGTGATTAAAGATCTTCCCTGCCCATTAAACCCATTAATAGGTCTCAGGTGAAGCTAATTAAGGGAAGCTTGGTTAGAGGAGGCTTATTTGTAGGAAGGCCCATACCTTTTAGCTAATTAATTAGGTCATGAGGGTTGTGAAGCCTTCAGGCTCTAAAAAGGGTATATATACTCTGAGGGTAGCTGTTAAGCTTTCTCTCAGAACTGCAGAAGGAGAGGAGGCAGGCAAGTAGACAACTAAGATTTGTGAGTGAGTGTTATGGGATGGCTTGGCTTCCTGCTGTGATACTGTATTTTAAGTTCTTTGCTGTTATGATAAAGTAGGCTTACTGGTTTTTGGAGCTGGTTGCTGCTTAGATGGGCTGGACTTATTGATTATGGGATTTGGTCAACTGGTGTTTGAATAAATGTTTTACTTCTTCTGCCTTCTATATTGAGAATCTCTTATATTCTGCAATACAGAACTATACTGGCACATTCATGGTCACCATCGATATTGTGACACTTACCTTATTGATCCAATGCCTCAAAGACCACTCAAACTCAATCTATCCAAAATGGAATTTATTACCTTTCCCCCAAACCTATCCCTCTTTCTAATGTCCTTATCTCTGCCTATAGCACCACATTCCCTTCAGTCAGCCAGGTCTGTGATTTTGATTTTGTCCCTGACTCCTCACTCTCTCCATCACACCCCTACCCCCATATCCAATCAGTTGCCAAGGTTTACTGAGAAGGTAGAAATGACATCTCACATCCCGCCCCCCCCCTTAATTCCGTTAACCTAACCACCACTCTAGTTCAGGCCCTCCCCTAGACTCTCATAATAGCCTCCTAATTGGCAACACATATTTCTCAGCACAGGGATGACTGTGTCGCTCTCCTACTCAGGAATATTCTGTGGCTTCCCACTGTCATTTAAAATCCTCCTTTAATCTGGCTCCAGCCTGTCCTTCTAGGAAGATTTCACATAATTTGTCTCCCTCTCAGGCTCATCCTCACACACTACATCTCAGCCAAACCAATGGGCCCTATCTATAGCACTCCATTATTCCTTGTAAAACCGGTGTCTTCCTAGAATGCTCTCTCTCCCTCCCTCCTTCAGCCTTTCAGAATGCCTGGCTCCCTTCAAGGCTCAGATCAAAGTTGCACCTTCTACACTAGGCCCTTGTTGATCCTCCCAGACGTGAGTGCAGCCCTTTACATCTGTTACTTTCTCTCTATTTTGTACTTACTTATCTGTATACCTAGCATCCCCCCAGTAGAATAAAAGCTTCTTGAGGGCAGACATTTTTGTTTTTGTCTTCATTTCTCCAGAGCCCAGCACAGAGTAAGCACTTCATTCAAGAGCAATCAAATTAGTATCTTAAAAGAAAGAGGTCGATATTCTTTCATAGCCATCCTCCCACTTTTTCCCCCAATAGCTTATTTACATCCCTCAAAAAAATCAGAATAATTTCCCAAAACGTTCCTATATCATATACACACATATCCATATAACATGTTTCATGTGCACAGTAATGGATACTTTTTGGAGGGAGAGAGGATTTTTTAAAAAAGCAACAATGGGGGCAGCTAGGTGGCACAGTGAGTAGAGCACTGGCCTTGGAGTCAGGAGGACCTGAGTTCAAATCCAGCCTCAGACACCTGACACACCTACTAGCTATGTGACTGTGGGCAAGTCACTTAACCCCAAACACCCTGCCTTCCCCCACTGCAAAAAAAAAGGCCAACAATGACAGCATCAAGTAGTATATGAACACCAGAGTTCAAATTCCACATCTAACACTGAGTAATTATAAGTCACTTAATGGCTCTGAACTTCAGTTTCTTAATCTATAAAACTGGGAGTACAGTAAGACCTGTAGTATTTACCTCACTGGGCTATTGGAAAGTTCTGGTAAAATAATGCTCATAGAATCCTTTAGAAACTTTCAAGTGCTATGCCAGCTATAATTTTAAGAATCAGTGCTTTAGAATGTATGCATCTGATATTTAAAAATCAGTTTGCCAAATAAACCAAATTTTTATAAATAACCCAGCTTAAGATATAGCACATCCACATCCCATTCTTGGCTGTCAGTGGGATTTACCCAAGGGCGTGGTTCCTGGAGCCTATACAAGACATTGTTTTACCTCTGCCTTAATAAGAAACTGTCTGATATGTATTATTCGTAGGTGTTAGGAGTGTTAGCTCCCCCTCCTGCTTATTCTGCCAAACATTGTAAAGTGCTTTCTTATGCCCAGAATCCACTCTGGAAATAGGAGTCTGGATACTTGGCACCATTATTACAAATTACTGAGAAAATATGTGTCATGGGATGCAATGGAATCTAAGAGAAAAAAATGCATTCCTAAATATACGTAATTTTCCCTGTTAAGTGACGAATTTTGAGATTGTTCAAATTCTGGTGCCACTACAGCCTGAGGCACAAGAAATGAAATACTATTGGAAACTCATTGGTCATTCCTCTCCCCCTCAAAAATACATCAAAAAGGAAGTCTTTTTTAAAAGTCCGGACTCCTAGAGAATGGCTAGAGTTGTGGTATATGCACATAATGGAATACTATTGTGCTATGAGAAATGATGAGCAGGCAGACTTCAGAAAAGCCTGGAAAGACTTGTATGAACTGACGCTGAGTGAAATGACCAGAACTAGGAGAACACTGAACACGGTAACAGCCACACTGCTCGATGACTAACCTATTACCTCCTCAGCAGTGCAAGGACCTAAGACAACTCCAAAAGACTCACGAAAGAAAATGCTATCCACATCCAGAGAAAGAACTCTGGAGTCTGAATGCAGACGGAAACATACTACTTACTCTCCTTTTGTTTTGTCTCTTCTTTCTCGCGGTTCTTCCTATTCTAATTCTTTTCATCATGACTAGTGTGAAAATATATTTAATACGAATGTATAAGTAGAGCCTATATGGGATTTCATGCTGTCATGGGGATGGAGGAGGAGTGGAAGGGGGAGGAAACTTAAAACTAAAAATCTTACGGAAGTGAATGTTGAAAACTAAAAATAAATAAATTAATTATAAAAAAGTCCCGACTCCAAGAACTACCCCTGAGTTTTGGGGGTTTATAAACTCTTGTTTCTTTTCTGAACATTAATGCTTTTTAGGTATACTTCTGGCTCGCCAGGTAGTTTCTGAGTTTGATGGAACCTAAGAAAACTTCTAGTCCAACTTCTTTGTTTTTACAGATAAGGAAAAAGAAGCCCAGAAAGATGAATTCTTGTCTAAAGCGCTATGAACTCAGGTCTTTAGATGCCCAGCCCAAGCCCAGCACTCTTTCTTTATGCCATTTGGCATAAACATACTCATCACCCAACTTATTACACAGTTCTCCAGGAATAATCTCTTAAGTGGAACAGCTGGCCAAAGTACTTCATAGTGAGATTTTGCTCTAAGGAATATTTATGACATTGCTGCAAAACAACATTAGTTGAGGCAATGTCATGTAAGCCCACTTGTATTTTTCCAACTATTAAAAACTTCATACCTGACCACTGATTTCCAGCTTTATGTTTTACTACTCCCACATATGCATCCTTCGTTCCAGGTAACCCAAATAGCATGCCATTCCACGAACATGCTCCACACATAATCTCATTTCTCTCTTTCCATCAGGCTGTTAATGATGAAGAACTAGAACTCAGGGACGAAATGACAGCTGGAAATAGAGACCTGAATCATCTATAAAGAACCAATCATGGAAGCCATGGGAATGAATGCGAGTGAGGGAGAGAATATATCTAGAGAAAAAAGAGAAATGGGTCCAAGAAAATGCTTTGAAAGATACCCATACTTTGGAAGCTAGAGAGGGAAGATGAAGAATAAGAAGGAATGCAGAGAGAGAGAAGGACAAGAAGCCAAGTGTTGGGAGACAGCAAAGAGAAGGTTACTAAAATAAGCAAATGCTGCAGAAAAGTTAAAGAAGAAAAGACCCTGTGATCTGGCAATTGAGAGGTCAACTGGACTTCTGAGAAAAGTTCCAATAGTGTGGTGGGAATGAAAGGAAAAGTACAACAGGCTGAAGAGTCAGTGGATGGTCAGATGACGGAGGCAGAAAATGTGGACTATTCTTTCTAGAAGGTTGGTAGTGAAAGGTAAATGGGAAGGATTGTGGGAGATCTGAACATAAGAGAGCCAGTAATGCAGGAAGATTTCAATCTGAAAAAGAAAAGAAGGAACGAACAAGGTCCTAGAGAGTATGGGAGGGGATCAAGTAGTGAGGCCAGTCTTCACTGGTGGGGAAAGCAAGGAAGGCCCTCCCCCTCTGGCCGGGGGCGGGGGAATGGAAGAAGACAAAGAAGCAGGGCAAGAGTTCACTGACCCCTTATACTGCTCTGCTTTATGGTTGTATACTCAGTCTGTATGTTCTTCCTTCCTATTAGGTTATAAGCTACTTGAGAAAAGGGCCTATGTCCTATGAATTTCTGAGTCCCTTGCTATAAACATGTATAGTCCTTTAAAAATAATGGGTGGAGAGGAGGATTCTGGGAAGATGGCAGAGTAGGTCAGAAAATTCCAAGCTCTCAAGATTTTCCCCCACAAAAGAGTTTAAAAATAGCACCTTAGGAAGAACAAAGTGAGGTGGAGAGAAAGAAGAATAGTGGCACAATCAGGATCTTCCAGGGACAGTCTGAGAAGATCTGAAGAGGAACCCCAGGATTGGGTTTGGTCGGGGGAGGAGTAAACACCTCCAAGCTAGGTTCCCTTTTAACAACAAGCGGCAAGCCCTGGGGTTAGTTGGTTTGAGAAGCTGCCTCGGCTCCAGCCACTGGAACTTTTTACCCCAGGATAGTGAGGGGAGTCGTGCCTTCGAGCCCAGGAAGATTTTGGGACCCTCTCCTGACGAGGAACGCCAAACCCAGCTGTGCTGTGAAGAGCAGTGGGGGGGCGAGAGTGCAGAAGCAGTGGGGTAGAAAGCCCCCGGCTATGGGCACTTACTTATGGGCTGGAGGTTTGGCTTTGGTTCCAGGCTGGAGGAAACTGAAGATCAGGGGCAACAGGCACCATTTCCCATACCCCAGGGCTAGAGGTGATTATAAAAAATCAAGTTATTACCACAAAAAAAAAATGCATAGGCAAAGGAGAAAGAACCCAACCATAGAAACCTATTACATAAGGGAATACAGATGACCGGGGTTCATCTTCAGAGGAGGACAATGAAGTAAAGAAAACCCCAAAGAGTAAAGTCAAATGATCACTTGCCCAAAAAGAATTTATAGATCTTAAAAAAGACTTTAAAAATGAAATGACCAAGATGGAGGAGAAACTAAAAAAAATAAAAATAATCCAAGAAAAACAAGAAAGCTATGAAAGGAAAATCAACCAATTAGAAAAGGAGATCCAGAATCTCAAGGAGGAAAATGACACCTTGAAAATTAGAACTGGGCAAAGTGAAGCCACTGAAATTATAAGAGACCAAGAAATAATTAAACAAAACACGAATAATGAAAAATAGAAAAGAAAGTGAAACATCCTATAAGAAAAGCAACAGATTTGGAGAATAGATCAAGAAGAGAAAATATAAAAATAATCAGAGTAGCTGAAAGTCATGATCAAAAAAAGAATGTTGATACAATGATACAAGAAATAATTAAAGAAAATTGTTCTGAAGCATTAAAACAAAGTGGGGAAGTAGAAATAGAAAAAAATCCATCCAACACCACTTAAAAGAGATCCTATGAAAATCAGATGGACAATTCTCAACACAAGGTGTATTATTTATCATACAGCTTTTCTTGAAATAAAAATTTATTGTTAAATATTTTGAATCCTCTCCTATGTTTTGCTATGCACATGACATGCTTTTTACTTTTTACTTTATATTTAAGTTTCAATATTTAAGTTTATGAAATGTTTTTGTTTCTTTTCTCTATTTTGTATTTGTGCTCTGGTAAAATAAAATTCAATTAAAAAAAGAAATAATGGGTGGAAACTGTATTATAAAGCAGCCATCATCAAAATTACTTGGTACTGGCTAAGAAATAGTAGTGGATCAGTGGAATAGGTTAGGTACTCAAGATGCAGTAGTTAAGGACTATATAGCAATCTACTCTTTGATAAACCTAAAGGCTCCAGCTTCTGGGATAAGAACTATTTCACAAAAACTACTGGGAAAACTGGAAACCAGTGTGGCAGAAACTGGGCATAGACCAATATTATACTCTGTATACCAAAATAAAATCAAAATGTGTTCACGATTTAGGTATAAAGGCTGATACTATAAGCAGTTTGGGAGAGCAAGGAACAATTTACCTGTCATATTTATGGAGAAGGGAAGAATTTATGACCAAATGAGATAGAGAACGTTACAAAATGCAAAATGGATAATTTTGATTATGTTAAATTGAAAAGTTTTGCACAAATAAAGCCAATGCAACCAAGATTAGGAGGGAAGCAGAAAATGGAGAAAGAATTTTTACAATAAGAATACAAGTCATTTCCCAATTGATAAATGGTCAAAGGATATGAACAGGCAGTTTTCAGAGGAAGAAATTAAAGATATCTATAGTCACATGAAAAAAAAATGCTCTAAATCACATTGATTAGAGAAATGAAAATCTTAAGTACCATATCTCTTCTGTCAGATTGACTTACATGACAGAACAGGAAAATTATAAATGCTGGAGAGGATTTGGGAAAATTAGAACACTATTGCATTGTTGATGGAGTTGTGAACTGATCCAGCCATTTTGCAGAATAATTTGGAACTATGCCCAAAGGACTATAAAAATGTGCATATCCTTTGACCCAGCAATACCACTTTTAGGGCTGTATCCAAAGAGATCATACATGTCTACAAAAATATTTATAGCAGCTCTTTTTGTGGTGGCAAGGAATTAGAAATCACGAGGATGCTCATCAATTGGGGAATGGCTATATAAGTTGTGGTATATGAATGTAATAGAATACTACTGTGCTATAAGAAATGAGAAGCAGACCGACTTCAAAGTAACCTGGAAAGGCTTACATGAGCTGATGCTGAGTGAGGGGAGCAGAACCAGGAGAACATTATACACAATTACAGAATATAGTATCTGTGACAACTAACTTTGATAGACTTGGCTCCTCACGGCAATACAAGGTTCTAAGAGAGCTCCAAAACACTCATGATGGAAAACGCTATCCACATTCAGAGAAAAAATTATGAATCTGAATGTAGATTGGAGCAAACTATTTGCTTTTTTTTTCCTTTTTTGTTTTTTTTTCTTTCTCATGGTTCATTCCATTGCTTATAATTCTTCTTTACAACATGACTATTGTGAAAATAAGTTTAATGTGAAAGTATATGTAGAACCTATATTAGACTACATGCTGTTTTGTGGGAGGAGGGAGGAGGAGGAGGGGGGAGAAAATTTGGAGCTCCAAAACTTGTAGAACTGAGTGTTGTAAACTAAAAAGAAAAAAGAAAAAGATAAAAAAGAAATAATAGATGTTCTAAAAACATATGGTAAATGAATAATTTAGAAACAGTAGTAGAATTTATTCAAATAATGATAGCAAACACAATACTCACTCTAATATTCTATACCTTTGCAAAAGGATAAGGAATTTCCAGAGAGGGAAAAAATCCTGAATAAATAATCCTTTATGCTCAATTAATTTGACTCTAGAGGAATATTCTCTCAAAAAAATAGTATCAGGATAGTATAGTAGCCTCTTGAATCTATGAGTACAAAATCAATGAAGAATTAAAATAGACCAGCATTTTAAAGGAACTATTTATTGAATTAACTAAAATGAGTATGAAGATCATTGTAGTTCACTAAAGAGAAGATAAGGTAACCAAGTAAAGAAGAATACTTTAGACATCCATTTTCTATTAAACAACTGCTTTTGCATCAAATTTGGCATTTTTTCCCATGAATTATCTACCTCTAAAGAAGCCAACTACCTAATTAATTTGGACATTTTAAAATCTAGATATACCTCCAGGAAAAAGTTAATAAATAATAGAAATGCCACAAAGTTTTCTCTTTTCCTAGTCTAAATGATTTTCATTAACATATAACATGTAACTAAGCCCTAGATAACAAAAATATGAAAATAAGACTAGCAGCTTGGCATTATTTTATTGATGGTATTTAAATACCTTTGTGCATTACCAGATGCTAAAAGCACCTAGCTAATCTAGTCTGATTTTAAAATTATTTTCAAAAAAAAAATTCATCAAAGGAAGTTTCTTCAGTCTCATCTGAAAAATAATTTCACAATTATATAGGTGCTGATAACACCAAATTAATTTTCCCTCTAAACACAGACAAGAGAAAAGAAGACAAAACCCTAGTCCCCAGCATGTATTTTTCTAGGCATTACTATGTCTCTTGCAAAACTACAGCTTTCCTAATCTTGGCTGAGATATTCTCCCCATTTTAATTTCAGAAAACAACGTACAGTATTTACTTGCCAAGAAATGCAACCTTGAGTTAAGAAAGAAGGACTTATATATATGGTCCAAAGATGTAAATGTAACGCATTTCTTGAGCCCTAACATTTTAGATATTTTACTGCCTCGACATTTTCAAGCGTTGCTCCAAAATCCTAGAAACGCTTCTTCCCTTTGATGTACTATTTGCCATTAACAGAAGACACTGGATGAAAAGCACAAAACAGGTGAATGTCCCACAGCACTAGCTAGAGAAAGACAACCCAAGGCAACTTTCACAGATTTCCAAACCCAAGGTCCTTGAGCCCCTGTCCTTTGCGTGGCCAGATGTCAATCTGTGACAAGAGACACCTGAAGAGCTGGGGGGCTCCCCCCAAACCTCTAACGCAGCCCTGGGACCCCCGCCCCGGCATCCCCGGATGCTGGTCTGCCCATGAAGAAAAGCCAAGTTAAAATCACCGCGGCGGGGAGGTGGGGAAAGGCTGCGGGCGGGACTTTTAAAGGGGCTAGCGGGCTGGTGTCCGGGGCCGCAGCCTTGACCTCTCCCGGGGGGTTGGGGCAGGGCGGCCACGCTGACCGTTTGGTGGCAAGGACAGATGGGGTCAGGACACGGCAGGACGGGCCGAGCCGGGGCCGGCGACCGTTTGGGGATTGAGAGTCTGGGCGGCGGGCTGGGGGTCAGCGGGTGTGGTCCCTTCGGCCGCTGCCCAGGAGAGGAGGCTGGGGCGGAGGGCAGGGGGAGAGATGGGGAGGTCTCCGCCTGCCGTCTGTCAGTTTTCTGCCGCTCGGACACGGGGCCGGGCCCCGGCCGCCTCCATGTTGGCCGCCCCTCCCCAGGATGGAGCTTGCCGGAGTCTCACCTTCCTCGGGGTCTCCGCGGCTGGTGGGGGGACGCGAGGACCCGGGCAGCCGGGCTTTCCGCTCCGCTCCGGGGCCGCGGCCTCCAGTCTCCGGCTCTCACCAACTCGACCTCCGGGGAGCCCTGACCCTCCGGGGCCTGGAAAGGGGCGGCAGCGGTGGCCGGCGGCCCGGGCCGGCAGCCGCTTCCTTCTCCTGGGAACCCCCGGGCGCGCCCCCGCCGCCGCCGCTGCCGCTCCCGCTCTGCTCCGGGGCCGGCCCCAGCTCCGGCGTACTCCCAGCACGCAAGCCCGCCCGCCCCGGCCTCCCAGGGAGCGGCCCCGCCCAGCTCCGCCGCCGGCCCCTTCCCCGAGGGAAGGACTAAGCCCGGCGGGAACTGCCGAGACCGGCGGCCGCAGCTCCTCCCCGCTCCGGCTTTTACAAACACACACCAACACACACACACATTCACATACATAAACACACAAACACAGGGATCTGAGTCTCAACCTACTTGCAGCCAACAGCACGTCCGTCCGGCCCGGCTGGTCCAGCTTTGGCCGCTCTGCCCGCGCTCTGCCTCCGCCGCCACTCGGCCTCCGCGCAGCTGCGCTGGGCTCAGCTCAGCCGGCGCCTCTCCCTCACATCCTCCCCGGCCGCCGCCGCCGCCCAGCTCTGCTCTCAGCAGCTTCCCCGGGTTTCCGCCCGCACCCCTCTCCGGTCCCCGGCTCCCGGGCACGCCGAGCAGGGCGAGGGTTTCTTCCCCGCTGCTCTCTCTCCCTCCCCTTCCCTCTTTCTCCCTCTTTCTTCCCGCAGCGGCAGCCGCCGCTGTTTCCTCCTCCTCCTCTTCCCCTTCTCTCCTTTCCTCGTCTTCGTCCTCCTCCTCTTCCTCGAAGCGGGAGGCTTGGCAAACCAGCACCTGCTGCTGGAGATCACCAAGAACTGAAACAGGAAACCCTGAGCCAAGGGGGAAAACCTGGGAGGCGTGGAGAGCCAGAGAGGGGGAGCTGCTTTAACCTGTTCCGCTCGGCCCAGGCGCTGCCCAAACGTCCCAGGTGCAGACAGCTGGGGAGAGCCCTTCGGGGCTGCATGCCTCGGCTTCTCTACCCCCTCCCTTGGTCTCGCTCGGTCTATCCCAGGAAGATGCGAGGGCTGCCGCCTTAGACTGTGTTGCCCCACTAAGGGCTGCTAACCCGGGGAAGCTTCCACTAGCTGAAATCAAGCGTTCTTCCCCGAGGCAATAATCTGGCTCCTCCCTGAGCTAATAGAAAAAGGAGAGACTCCTTCCAAGGCCGGTTTCACTAGATCATTTGCCTATTTCTCGGTAGTGTAGTGCAGTGGTAGAGAGCCCTGAGACAGTCATGAGACCCGAATTCAAAAGCACAGCCCTGGTGTTTCCTGCCTGTGGAACTAGAGGCAAACCTCGAATACCCTTGAGTCCATTTCGAGCTTGAGATTATTCTTCCAAGTCACCGCATACCCAGAAATTGAAAATACTTCTTCCATACTGTATAGAATACTCTAAAATACCATGTGTGTTAATACTTCATGTGTTATGTATAACGTTGAACCACTACATATGTTAATACTTCATCTATACTATATATAGTATTCTAAAATGCCATATATGTTAATACTTCATCCATATTATATATGACACTATACAATACCATATATGCTAATACTTCATACTATATGGCTAATACTGTATGTTAAGACTTTATGTATCTTAAGAATCATAAATATGGAATGGCACTCATTTAATAATAAGAAAAGACAATAATAAACAGCAAAATTATTAAGGGACTGTAGCACAGGGAAAGAAATTCATTCAAGAAACTGGGCTTTATAGAGAGTAAGCAATAATATTAGAATTTAGGTCAAGTTCTAGGTGAATCCTGGTGTCTTTCCTTGGTTAACTCCTAGTTAAAGCAACTGACAAGATTTGGCACCTAAGGTTCTCACAGTGAAAGGCACTCAGAACAAACCTTTCTATTTTTGTGTATTGTACAGCACCCAACACAATCTAGGTCAACCTTGCAGAAAGCTTCAAATCATCTTATCCATCCGAAAAAGTATTTGCCTGGCTGCAGATTTTCACCTGGTTTTCCTATCCTTTCCAACTAGGCATGAGATATCTGTGATCAGGAATTCTTGGAGAATACAGATATAGCTCACGACCAATGCTATGGGCCATGTTTTCCATTTTTATTAAAAATCATTGCTTGCCTTGAGCCAGATGCTTTTTCTATTGGGCCAAATTTAGTTCAACTCTGGATCTGTTTGTCCTCTTTTAATTTACTTGGCTGCCCTAAGTATATTTTAATTATTGGTGATATTTATGAAAGCCATGAAAGTGCAGAATTTACGGTTTCTAGGTTGCTGGTAGCTACAACTATTTTGTCTTTGTGACTGATTGTTTAAACAATACAACCTTCCATGTATTCTGACAGATTTTCAGTCATCTTTGGCCAGTCCCTGTTGCCCATCAGCTATTACTGATAGACAAGGGGACCGTGCTAAGAGCAGCAGGCTGGTGCCCTTGGGCTTGCTAACTCTGCCTAGTAGGTGACAGGTGGAGAGTCCTATTGGGAATATAGCCTATTTGCTATTCCAGCATTGTTTCTGGGCCTCAACAATAATACACAGGACAGAAAAGCTCTTCTCTTGGTTCGCAATTCTCGTACTATCTTCTAGGTATCCGTACAAAGAAGCAGCCAGTATTTGATATGCAGTCCTGATGATCATTTAGTAAGGGGGGGAGGGAGAAAGGGAGAGAGGAGGAGAGTGGTGGTGAGTGGGGATCTGAAGAACAAGACCAGGAAACATCAGCAGAACAGAAACTCTTTGAGAGAGGGGCTCAAGAAAAGGGGCAAGAATTTGATAGTTGGCTGGTTCATTTGACAGTCTGTTTTACACACAGAAATATCTCTATGTGTACACAGACTGGGAAAGACACATATCTTAGCCTCCTGTGCCTCCAGTACTTTTTCCACTGGCTAGCTTATACCTGAAGTTTGAAAATACCTTCTGAGAAATAGCACATTAAGTTCTAGCATTCAATTACTCCTTGGTGTGAATTAGTTTGTTAGATTTTTTTTTTCATTGATAGGTTTTGATGGGGGAAGGGGAAAGAGAATATGAGGAAAATATATACCCAAGGGAAAAAAAAGGGAAATGGAGCCTCTCAGAGACTAATTTCATCTAAGATCTTCAAAATTTGTCTAGGACAGGCCATGCTCTGGGGACCGTGATAATAATAATAAAATGGAATGTAAATTCCTTTGAAGGCAGAGACTGTCTTACTTTTGTACTTGTATGCCCGGTACCTGGCACATAGTGCTTAATAAATGCCTATTGCCTGATTGTTCGGAATAGATTAAAAATCATTCACACACTTTAAATATCAGTCAGTTATATGTCCAACACTGAGACATGGTCTCTGTCCTCAAAAACCTTGCAATCTAGTTGGGGAAATGATATATAGACTTGAAAAGAGAGTGATAATACTTAAGTAATACATGATAACTACCAACTATGTGGTTATAAGCAGTAGGGGAAAGAAATTATTTGGGATTCGAATAGTCTGGGAAGGAAGAAGAGATTTAAGCTAAATCTTAAAGTCATGTAACTAGGATTTTAATGGGGAAAAAGATAAGAGGAGGTCAGTCAAGATTGGGAGATGGTGTAGACAAAAATAGGAACTAAGGTAGGAAAACACAGTGCCTTGTTCAGGTAATAGTGATTCTTCCTAGTCTGAAATAGAAGGTTCATGTAGATGAGTGGTAAGGGAAAGAAAGACTAGGATGGGGCCAGATTATAGAAGACCTTGAAGATCAGAATGATGTGGTACTTCATATGGCAGGGTTTTGAGCAGAGAAGATGACATAGGGAAAGAGGTGCTTTAGCGAAAATCAGTCTAGCATCAGGGTCAGGCTCTAAGCAGATTTGCAATATCTCCAGAGATTGGAAGTAGGAGACGCCTGAAATAGACCAGTTAAAGACTCCACTTCTGTAGGCCAAATGTGAAATGATAACTGAAGTAAGGATCTGGCCTCAGGAAAGGGCAGGAAAGATTTGAGAAACATGGTAAAAGAATGGACTTATAAGGGTTTAATTATAGAGGTTGGTTGGAGGGACAAGTCAAAGATTATTTTACGTGGTCATAGAATTTTGACCTGGAAGGGAACTTAGAGATTATCTCATCCTGTTCTCTCATTTTTACAGATGATGAAACTGAGACTAAGAGGTAAAATGATTTACCCAAGGGGCATGCAGCTCACAAGTAACACAGATAGACCCTAAACCCAAATCTCCTGTCTTCTGGTCAAATATTCTTTCTAATCCATTAAGTTTGGAGTCTAGGTGATTGACTGAAATACGGAAGATGGGAGTAGAGGAGGTCAGTTAGGAGTGGATGGGAGACGATTAGTTTGGTTTCAGATACATTAAGTTTGAAGGATAGCCAGATAGAAATGTTCAGCAGCTTTATCTAAAAGTAGTTTAGGTAAATGAGGTCCTTATTTGTTATAGAAAGAGCAATAGAGTAGGAAAAAAGATGACAATGACATAGATTTGAAAGAAAATATCTAAAATTCATGACATGTTTATGTGTTATATTGTATGCTGTAAATGAGTTGTAGGAAATGCTAATTACATTTTCTTTCCCTTTCCCCAAACACCATTTAACACAAAAGAAAAGAGACTACCCACGGGAAGGATTTTCATAGCATCACAGTATTTTAGGGTTGGAAAGAACTAAACCCTTCATTGCACAGATATAGAAACTTAAGCCAAGATTTTGTCTATAACATAATTGAAGGGCTTTTAAGATAGCATTTAGAGAAGCATAGTAATGTTGCTATTACCAATTCATAGTACATCAACTCATTTCTGATAATAAATTTAGGCTTGACCTTGAATTGACCATAGTTGAACTAGCCCTCACTTCCCATAATCTAACCAGTTACCAAATCACAGGATCATAGCATAATAGGATTTAGAAGTAGAATGGACCTTAGGATTAGTCGAACATGATTATTTTATTTTTTAATGATTTTTTATTTCTCTAAATATTTCTCAATTTCATGTGAAAATATTTTAAACAATCACTTAAAATTTTTGAGTTCCAAATTCTCTTCCTCCTTTCCATGCCACCCCCTTGAGAAGGCAAGTAATTTGATTTCAATCATACATGTGAAGTCATTCGAAATATACTTTACTATTAGCTATGTTGCAAAAGAAAACACAAACCAAACAAAAATAAAGTTAAAAAATTATGCTTCAGTATGCATTCAGAGTTCATCAGTTTTCTCTCTCAAAGTGGAGTGCATTTTTCATCATGTATCCTTTGGAATTGTCTTAACTTATTGTCTTGATCAGAGTAGCCATGTTTTTAAAAGTTGGTCATTCTTATAAAATTGCCATTACTGTTTAAGGTATTTTTCTGGTTCTGTTCAATTTACTTTTCATCAGTTCTTATAAGTCTTTCCAGGTTTTTCTGAAACCATCCTACTCATCATTTCTTATAGCATATAGAGCTCCCATTTCTTATAGTATTCTATCGCAATCACATACCACGACTTATTCAGCCATTTCCCAAATGGAAGGCATCCCCTCATTTTCCAATTCTTTGCCACCATAGAAAAAAGCTGCCATAAAATTTTTTGTACAAATAGGTCCTTTTCCTTTTCTTTGATCTCATTGGGATACAGACCTGGTAGTGGTATTGCTAGATCAAAGGGCATATGCATAGTTTTATAGCCTTTTAGGTATAATTCCAAAATTATTCTTCACCGTGGTTGAACCAGTTCACAACTCTACCGACAGTACATTCCATTTTTTTACATCCCTTCCAGCATTTATTTTCCTTTTCTTTTGTGTTTGTCAGTCTGATAAGTGTGAAGTGATATCTCAGAGTTGTTTTAATTTGCATTTCTCTAATCAGTAGCAAGTTAGAGCATTTTTTCTTATGACCATATATATAGCTTTTATTTCTTCTTCTGAAAACTGCCTGTTTATGTCCTTTGACCATTTATTGACTGGAGAGTGGCTCTTATTTTTTTTTATAAATTTGGCTCAATTTTCTATGTATTTGGGAAATGAGGCCTTTATCAGAGAAATTTGCTGCAAATTCCACACCTCCCACCCCAGCTTTTTGCTTTCCTTTTAATTTTGGCTACATTGGTTTTGTTTGTGCAAAAGCTTTATAATTTCACATAATCAAAATTATCTATTTTTCTTCCTGTAATCCCCTCTATCTCTTGTTTAGTCCTAAACTCTTCCTGACAGGTACATTTTTCAATGCTCCCCTAATTTACTTATGATATCATTCTTTCTGTCTGCATCGTTTGTCCATTTTGACCTTATCTTGACATACAGTGTGAGGTATTGGTCTGTACCTATATTTTTCCAAACTGCCTTCTAGTTTTCCAGGAATTTTCATCAGATGTTGAATTCTTACCCTAAAAGCTTGACTCTTTGGATTTATCAAACTTTAGATTACTGTTGTCATTTACTACTCTGATTGTGTATCTAATCTATTCCACTGATGCAACACTCTATTTCTTAACCAGTAGGAGATTGTTTTGATGATTACCATGCTATGATATCATTTGAAATCTGAAACTATAAGATTGCCTTTCTTAACACTTTTTTCATTGTTTCCCTTGATATTCTTTACCTTTTGCTTTTCCAGATGAATTTTGTTACAATTTTTTCCCAACTCTATAAAATAATTCATTGGTAGTTTGATTGGTGTGGCACTGAATAAGTAAATTAAATTAGGTAGAATTGTATTTTTATTATATTGACTTGACATACCCATGAGCAATTAATATTTCTCTGTTTCTTTAGATTTGTCTTTATTTGTGTGAAAAGTGTTTTATAATTGTGTTCGTGTAGTACCTGGGGTTTTCTTGGCAGGTAGACACCCAAGTGTTTTATATTGTCTGAAGTTATTTTAAATGGAATTTATCTTTCTATCTCTTCCTGCTGGGTTTTATTGATGATATATGGAAATGCTGATGATTTATGTGGGTTTATTTTATATCCTGCAACTTTGCTGAAGTTGTTAAATTGTTTCAACTAGTTTTTTAGTTGATTCTGTAGGGTTCTCTCAACACCATCATTTTAGAGATGAGGCTAATAGTTGATTCTACCTCTCAGATCCATTTTATTCTTTTCATTCCTACAAACACAACCCTAGTAAAGACTATCACCTATATGGGGTCTTCCAACAGTCACCTAACTAGTCTCCTTCTTATCAATCTATTCCTCCTTTTAATACATTCTTCCCACTGCCTACAGATCTTCTTGTATATAGAGTTCATCATGTTACTCCTTTGCCTAAAACTTTTCAATGACTTTATTGCCTAGCAAATAAATTCTAAATTTCTCAGCTCAATATTCAAGGTACTCTACAGTCTGGAAGTTCCTATTTTTCTGACCTTATCTCATAGTAATCTTTTCCATGTGTGTTTTTTTTCTAGCTAAAACAAGACTACATGTTGTCAATTAAAAATATCCAACATTTTCCTACATCATACCTTTCCTCTTATCATTCCCTATTCCTGGAATGCCTTCCTGCTCCCATTGACACTTTTCATCTTTTAAGACTCACCTCATATGCTACCAGTGCTTCTTAACCCCATATAGGGTCACATAAATGAATGTGGAGGTCAAGAAAAATTTGGCAACAGTAAAGGTTTCTGAGTGTGCAACAACCAAAAATTAATTCAGAATCAAAGGTGTAATGAATCCAATGTGTTTCTGGCAGCAATTACCTGTGTTGCACCCAGCGACTTTACTGCAGCCTTGGTTCTGAACATACATGTGCACTTGCACTGTGCATGCCATCATAGCACAAAATGCCAGTGAACACTCCCAGAAACCCCTTAACTATTCAAGACTATTGTATATTATGAATTGCAGTGTTTTTACTATACATACAAAGTTTTCTGTTCTTGCAGAAACATAATAGCTTAATTACAGAAAATAAAGACTTAATTTTTTCCTACCATCATTCTTCAGCATGTAAGTATTAAATTATTGTGTCTTTGGATTGTATTGTGTTAGAATGTTTGATTTTAAAAATTGCTTTTATCTCCTTCTTTTACAGAAACATAAATGTTTAATTGCAGCAAGTAAAGACAAAAGCCCTTTAATAATATTTCTCCACCATCACTGTTGTTTGTGTAAGTGTGAACATCAATTTTTTAAATTAAGCACAAATGTAATTTCATAAACTAGTATTTATTTGAGAAATTATTAGCAATATTTATTTATATTTGATGACAAAATATTTTTTGGTTATAGATAAGTGGCTAAATTTAGAATGAAGAAGTAAAAATACTGATGACAATGTGGCAGAGTCTTTGCTACCATGTTGTAGTATACCTAAATTGACAAGAAAAAGAAAATATATCAAATCAATTTTCTAATATGGATTTACTTCTAATAATGATGATGGTGTGGAAAAACTTCATTGCTTAATTTGTAATGAAGTGTTGGTTATGGAGAGTATAATATTAGGCATGCAGCCTACTGCGATAAACCAAAGGAATATTCTGAATGACTTTTGAAATCTTCAAATAAAGAAAAGCAATGTTTTAAGAAATCTGTTAGCGTCAACAAAAAGTATTTACTTGCATCTTATGAAACTTCTTATTTGATTGGAAAAACTTAAAAGCCTTAAGAGATAGAAAATTTTGTGTTACCTGCTGCTATTAAAATGTCAGAAATAGTTCATGGAAAAAAAGTATGAGGATGAAATTAATAAAATCTCTATATCAAATGGTACTGTTTTCAAAAGAATTTCTGAAATTAGTAACAAACAATTCCAGCAGCTTATTACCAGGCTTAAGGGCAGCCCAAAGTTTGTGATTCAGTTAGACAAAACCACTGATAATTCTAACATGGCACAATTGTTACTTTATGTGAAATATGTTTATGAAGGAAGCATACATGATGAATTATTGTCTTGTCCCCTTTGGAAGGGCCCAATGAAAGAGGAAGATATGTATCTTAAAGTCTATGAATTTTTCACAAATGAAGGTTTATAGTGGAAAAATGGTGCTGGATCAATGATGGACAAGAATGTTGGATTTGTAGCAAAAGTTAAAACTGGTGGCAATGAACATATCACTTTTACTCACTCCATGATCCATCAGGAGGCATTTGTAGCCAAAAAAACATCACCAGAGTTAGATGTTGTGCTTCTCAATACTATCAAAATCATTAACTTCATTAAAAGCCGTGCCCTTAACAGTTGTTTGTTTTCAAACCTTTGGAAAGACATGGATTCCAAGTACAAAAGCTTATTACTACATGCAGAGTGAAGTTTAGACAGATTATTGAAACTGAAAGATGAAGTTGTTATATTTTTAACTGAGCAGAAATCCAATTTTGTTAATTTTTTTCATAATGACTTTTGGCTTTCAAAATTGTGTTATTTGTAGGATATTTTCAAAAAACTCAATGATTTAAACATGTTGCTTCAAGGAAAAAATTGTACCATATTTATGTTAAAAGATAAAATTGAAAGTTTTACTAAAAAAGTTAACATATGGAAGAATAGGGTGAAAAATGTTTCTTTAGAAATGTTTACAGCTACAGATGATTTTATAATTAAAAATAATCTTCCCAAAGATATAATTGTAAGAGTTATAATTCATCATCCAAAGTGCTTGGAGACACAGTTTCAAAAATACTTCCCTTCAAATTTTGATTCTAAAATACTAAGTTAGGTTCATAAAACATACTCAATCGAAATAAAAAAAATCAGTAATCTGCCATTAAAACTTCAAGAAGAATTTACTGAGTTATCAAGCAACACAGGTTTAAAATTTGAGTTTCCTTAAAAAAAGTTAAATGAATTTTGGCTTGGGATTAGGACAGAATTTCCAACAATTTCTGAAATGGCCCAAAAAATACTTCTGCCGTTTTGCGCCATGTGTTTATGTGAAGCAGCATTCTCGGCATCGACAATTATAAAATCAAAATATCAATCAACTCTGAAAAACATTGAAGATGCTCTGTATCCTGCAGTATCAAATATTCTGCCAAGATTTAATTCTTTACGTAAAAATAAACAAGAACATCCTTCTCATTAGTAAGCAAATTTGCTTTCATCTTTAATAAATGGTAAAATTATATGTATACCAAAGAGTTGTTTTAAAATAAATTTCTTTCTGATTTATTATCAGTAAATGTTTGATTTGTATACCTATTTTATATACCTATATACCCAGGGTTGTGAGTGGAAAAAGTTTAAGAAGCCCTGTGCTATCTCATGTACCAAAAATTATATCACCAGGCCCAGATGAGCTTTGTTGGAGAGTACTGAGAAGATTGGAAGTTGGGATTGCTATGCTACTGTAAGTAATTTTTGAAGGACATGGAGAATAGGAGCAATACTGCAGTATTAGAAAAGGAAAATTGTTTCAATTTTCAAAAAAGGAAAGAGTAATGTAGTCTACAAGCTGTGGGTGAATAAGCTTGCCTTAAAATCTTTGCAAAATTCTAAAATTTATTATTAAAGAGATGGTTAGTAAACATTCAGAAAACAAAACGGTAATCACAAAGAATTAGTATGGCTTCATAAAAAAGAGGTCGTATCAAATTATTAACCTCATTTTCTTTTTTCTCCTTTTTTTTTGGACAGACTCGGAGGAATTTTTTCCTAAACTCAAGGAATTACTCTTGGATTCACAGAGGCTGGAATACTGTGCCCACATCCTTGTGTGGTTGTGATTGTGGTTGTGGTTTGTGTTCTATTCTAGAAGAGGACCATGACATCAGGGAGATGATGACATGACTTGGCGATTGACTTTGATTTAAATGAGGGAAGGCTGTGCAAAGCACCAGCCTCACTTTTTCCTCCAGAGCCATCTGAGTCTAGTGGCCTGATATCAATCAAGACAACTGGAGATGGCCCAGGATGCAGTGGGAGACCTTGGCCCTTTTAGTTAAGGATGAGCTTAATTGCCCAACTAGAACTGGCCATCTAGGACCCCATTCAGACCTAGGCATACAATTTGGTCCTGTTCGTTCCTGGGAAGCCTAGTCTTTCATGAAAGAATAGGCCTTTCGTTCTCATCCTTGTCAGCTAGTTAAACCCAGATCCTGGCACCCCTGAGAATGCGTGTTCTTAAAACTTAGGTTATGGCTCATATCTAGGTCTTCCTCAACAACTGGAAGTTAAAAGCTACTCAGTGTACAATATGAATCAGGTAATTTATTGCTATACACAAATATAAAACACAAAACTCACAGAATACATTAACAAAATGGTTTAAAGCAGGATTCAGATATTTAACTTCTAAGTACCATTACAGTCGGGAGAACGACACTTAAACCTAATCAGTACATTAATTAGTTTTCAAAACTGCAAATTAGTCATATTACTTTTCATCTTGATGCTGCACTATCCAAATAACTCCTGGCTTGTGTTTCCTGGTAAAATGGCCAGTCTTGGGTGAACTGTCTTGTCAGAAGCTATCTGTTTCAAGAGCACTAGACTATTCCTTGCTGGAGTCTCCTCACCTGCCTTCATTCAATTCTGACCTGATGGGAATCAAGACTATCATATTTCTAAAACTAATAAGTTGCCTCCATGTCTAGACACATCCATCTTCAGATGTCCATCTTGTTCACTTGAGATCAAGAAAGAATAAACACAAAATTGTCATCCCAAATTCATGTTCAGACTTGCCTCGGCAGCATGTGTGCTTTAGATGCCATGTTATTACAAACAAATGGAAGCCAAGGCATGACTAGAACAAGACGCTTCTCACTCTTTTCTTAAGTCTTTACAATCTGGCTTCCAAACTTATCATTCCACTGAAACTGCTTTCTGCCAAGTTACTAATGATCTCTTGGTTGCCAAATCCAAAGACCTTTTCTCAATCCCTAATTCTCCTGTTGACTTCTCCGCAGTCTTTGATGCTCTGATACTTTCTTCTTTCTAGGTTTTCAAGACACCACTCTCTCCTGGTTCTCCTCCTACCTATCTGACCAGTCCTTCTTTGTCTCATTTCCTGAATCCTCCTTCAGAAGATATACTTCAACTGTAGGTGTCCCTCAGGGTTCTGTCCTGGGTCCCCCTCTCCTTCTATACTACTTCATTTGTTGATTTCATCAGCTCCCATAGATTTAATTACCATCTCCATGCTAATGATTCTCAGATCTACTTATCTTGTCCCAACGTCTCTGTCGATCCCCCATCTTGCATCTCCAAATGCCTTTCACACGTATCAAATCAGACGTCCAAAAGACATCTTAAACTCTATATGTCCAAAATGGAACTCATTATCTTTCCCCAAAATCCCCTCCCCTCTTGTACCTTCCCTATTACTACAACTATGGTAACACCATCTTCCCAGTCTCTCTGGCTCACAGACTAGCAGTCATCCTGGTCTCCTCACCATCTCACTCTCTATATCTAATCTATTGCTAAAGCCTGCTGATTTCACCTTTGCAGCGTCTCTCAGGTAAGTCCCCTTCTCTCTTCTGACACTAATCATCTCACTACTGAGCTACTGCAATAACCTGATGGGGGATCTGCCTGCCTCAGGTCTCTCCCCATTCCAACTCTAGTCTATTTTCCATTCAGTCACTAAATTGATTTTCCTTAAGCACGGATCTGACCATGTCACACACACACATCTTTCCCCTCCTGCCCCACCACACACACACACACACACACACACACGCACACACACACACATGCACACACGCACACACGCACACACGCACACCCACACACACACATTCACTCCACTCTATAAACTACAGTGGCTTCCTATTGCCAAACACAAAATGCTAAAGCCCTTCATAACCTATCCTCCTCCTACTTTTCCAGTCTTATACCTTCTTACCTCAACATGTACTCTGATCCAGTGACACTGTCCTCCTGGCTATTTCTCAAACAAGACACTATCTCTTGGCTCTCCCCCCATGCCTGGAACAATCTTCTTCCTCTGCTCCCACTATTGACTTCTCTTGGCTTCCTTTAAGTCCCAACTACAATCCCACCTCCTACGGAAAGTCTCCCTGAACCCCTTTAATTCTAGTGCCTACACTCTGTGAATCATTTTCTATTTATCTTGCATATAGCTTGCTCTGTATATGTTTGTTTATATGTTGTCTCTTCCATTAGATTGTAAGAACCTTAGGGCAGGGACAACCTTTTGTCTCTTTTTGTTTCCCCAGTGCCTGGTGCTTAGTAGGCACTTAACAAATGTTTATTGATTGATTCTCAAGATAATTATTAACACTAGTCTTGTTCAAGCCACCTGCTCTAAGATAACTATTGCATCCCAAGGTTACTGGAAGTGTGTCATTCTTCAGCTACTTAGGAGAAACTGCAAAAGAAACTGTAATAACAGGCCTATACTCCAGGTAAGAGCCACCTATTTATGAGGCCACTGAGGATGTTGAGTGTAAGCCAGAACAAATCAAGAGTTAAAAAAAGCCTTTAATCATGAATAACCTGGCCAACCAGTGCTCTCACAAGCCTTCTAGGGAAGATCATGACAGGAGACCTTAGTGATAAGCGACATCAAAATTACCTTTTTCTCTGTATAGGGATAAGGACGGGACCTGTGATTATACTGGAATAGACAGAGGTGTGCTGATAAATCTTTAACAACAGCTTTCTGGAGGAAAACATCTATCCATGACACATTTTTAAGTTTAATCTTCATTGTTTACATTTTTCCATCACTTTCTTAAGTCTACAATCAACAAAACAATAAACCGAGCTCTGATTTGTAGCACTTGCAAATTTCTGAAGTGTAAAGGCTCACAAGAAAAATCTAACAATCTGCCTCTCCTCAGCCAGTTCAAGCTGGCTCCAGCACACCCCTGGATAGAGAGAACTCCAATGGCAACTTCTGCTAATTAAGGTTGGGCACCTTCTCTGCAACTTAGAGTCTTAAAGACTTTCTTAGAACCCGGAGAAATTAAGCGACTTGCTTAGGGTTACTCTCGAGCTTGCGTCTTCCTGACTACATACACTGCCTATATTATATGCACTGATTATAAAATCTCTTTCAAGCTTCAAATTGTATTGTTGTCAAAGATTTATCTTGTGATCCTCACAAAATTGTTGGTATAAGTAATATGTGATAGCTGGTAGAAGAGCAGAAACTCTGCAGGCCTGGATTTCTCATCTTTTTGTTGGAAGTACTTGAGGGGGTTTGGTCCCACTGACGTTCCTTGTACTTGATGTCTAGTCGAGACTTGGCTGGCTATAACATGGTAAACACCATTGGAATATATTCAAGTTGTGCATTGGATTTTGCTTTCTTATCAATTTAGAGATAATTTTCTGTTAAACGTTTTGAGAATGGACAGGAGAAGCTGAACATGACTCTCATCCTCGTAATTAGGCCCTTATACCTAACACAAAGTGATAACTCCACTGGCCTTTGCCCTAGCAAAACCACAGCTGGAGTATTATGTGCATTTCTGGTCACCTCACTTTGGGAAAGGCATTGATAAAGATGAATGATATTCAGAGGAAGATGACTATATGGGGAAAGCCCTTGAATTTATGCCATATGAAGATTAAGTATAAGAAACTAGAGATGTTTAGTCTTGTGTTCAAGTATTTGAAGGGCTAAAATTTGGAACTAGACTTGTTCTATTTTCCTGTCACTAGAATGGGGGAAGAAAGACCTTGAATTTATGCCATATGAAGATCAGGTTTAAGGAAATGGGGATGTTTAGTCTGAGGAAGAAGATTTTTTTTATGGGGGATGCGATGTCTTTCTTCAAATATTTGAAGGGCTAAAATTTGGAAGAGGGATTAGATTTGTTTTATTTAGTCCCAGAGGACAAAACTAGGAGTAACAGGTAGAAGTCCATAAGAGGCAAATTTAGGTTTGAGGTGAAGAAAAACTCCTATATAATTAGAAATTATCTAACAATGTAATGGGTTCCTTCTGAAACTGGTAGGCTCCCCTTCAATGGATGTCGTCAATTAAAGAGTGGATTATGCAGCAGAAGAAATTCTTGTTCAGGTAAGGGCTGGGCTAGATGGCCTCACAAGTCATTCAGTTCTGCAAATCTATGCTTCTTGTTATTCCTGTTAGGAAAGGTCTTTTCCCCTTTCATAGCACTTTGTACTTGTCATATTCTTATAATGTTCTGTAGCATCCCCTCTGTAGCATTCTATCAACTCCTATTCCCACAACAAGGTTGGATCCTTAGAGGGTAGTTAGTATCTAGAAACTACTTCCAACTCCTCAGGGAACTTGAGCATATTAGAGGGTAGTTAGTATCTAATATGCTCAAATTCCCTGAGGAGTTGGAAGTAGTTTCTAGTGCTCTTGTTCGTGAGCTTCCATGTAGTGTGCCTTCCCAACTGATTATCAATTGGTCAGCCAGAGTTAATTATTTTTTACTAATTTTGTAAGAAAAATTGGCACAGAAGCATCCCCGTAGAAGCTGGAGTCATACACAAAGTCCCTGAGGAGAGTGGGATTAAGCTTAGAGAATATGTGTAACCAAGGTACAACCTATGGCTCCTGTTTCCTAGAAATCTTTCTCTCTTTGTGGAGATCTCATGAAGCTTCACCTTGGTATCCATAGCTCTCTGCTGAGCTCCAAGAATCAGCATCGTTGTCTGTCCTAAGACTGCCTTTCAGCTCTGTGTCTGGTTTGTCCTGAGCTCCCAGTATAGATGCTACCTTTAGCCTTCTATTCCCAGGGACACCACTGCTAACTCCAATGGGAAGCATCCTACCTTTTGAAATTCACAAATCACCTTTGGGTCAAGGGGTAGGGTAGGAGATGGGAGACTCTATCTTTCTCCTTCTTATTGCCAAGTCATTCTATCTCAAGGGCTTGGCTAGAGTTGTTCTACCATTAGACCAGCCTGCTGTTGAAATGCAGGATTCCTATCTGGCTTGCTATTTTAAGGGCTGACTGACTCTCTTCAACCAAACATATGAAATTTCCCAGTGTGGCCAATTATCAGTACCTACTTTCCAATTTTGATGGATTTAATAGAGGTGCCTTTGAATTGTTCACACCTGGTATTGCAACTTAGATTGCTCTTTTCTCCAACCCAAAGAAACTTTCTCACCAGATAAAGGTATCAGGGAAAAGAGTATCTTGTTAATTACAATAATTGCAGTTAAAGGGTATGTTTTGTCCCTCTTAATTCTATGCTGCACTATATTTATTTTTAGTTATTGTACATTATATAGTATCGCATATTAGCATATGATATCTCCTCTGCCAAAACTGTAACTTCCATGAAGGTTGGAAGTATGTCTCAATTATCCTTATGTCTCTCCTAGCATCTTGCACAATCTTTTATACATAATAGATGTTTAATGAATCAGTTTTGAAGAATGAATGAAGTTATTATTATTAAGCAGCAGATGAAGATATAGGAGAGTATCACTATACCATAATGTAAGTGCTCTGAGAAGGACAAGCCTAGGAGGCCTACAGATTTTGAAGGACAATTCTTTTTTCAATGCTAAGCTTGTCCCACTTCTAGATTTTCACACACAGCGTTTCTCCAAAAGCCATTCAATTCATTTAACAAACATTTATTGAGCACAGACTGTGTATGTATCAGTGGGGCTAGATAGGAGTGAGATATAAATTAAATTACAAATTCTCTGAGGTGAAGGACTATCTTGTACCTCTCTTTCTATCTGTATTGCTTAGCACAGTGCCTGACACATTACAGAGGCTTAATAAACGTTTATTGATTGATTGATACAAAGCTAAAAAAAAGTTAAGATCCTCTATCTCATGGAGTTTACAGTTTGGTAGGCCAATGCTTTTCATGCCTTCCCCCCAAATGCTGCAATGGCTACTAGTGATATTTGCTTCTAGTTTGTACTAAGCAGCAACTTTGGGTTCCATTGGGAGAAACTTTGCAATGGTGTATTCGTTGGCAGACCTCATCTAGGATTTCTTTAGGTACAACTCAAATTCAGCTGCTACTGGCAGCTCCTGTGTCTTCTTTTGAGAGATTTCTCAGTTATTCTCTCAGAGTCCTTGAAGGAACGTATTTTAAAGGAATTTATCATTATAGTTATATTAATGCCTTTTATTTTTGCATCAGTCATTTCTAGATACATTTCCTACTCCCAGTCCCTGTCTAGAAGTCTTATTTCAAATAAAGACAGTTATGCAAAACAATGAATAAGGTGACTCAATTTGACATCATGTGTAGCCTTTGCAACTTTTCTCTCCCCTGCTGACCCCCTCCTACCTCCATCTTTCTGTTGAGGGAAGGAAGATAGGTTTATTACTTATTTTTCTTCAGTAACAAAATTGGTCAACTTTCTAAGATACCATTTTCCTCTTAATGTTCTTTTTATTTACATTATTGTAGCATTGTACATACTTAATGTCCTGATTATTTTACTTTGTATCAGTTCACCTATGTTTTCCCATGTGTTTTTCTGAATTCTTCATTTCTTACCAAACAACACAATCACATTCTGTTTCATTCATATACCTCAATTTGCTTAGTCATTCCCCATGAAAGAACCCCTGCTTTATTTTTAGTTCTTTGCCACCACAAAGAGTTCTGCCATGTATATTTCAGGATATTTGGGTCTTAAAAGATAAATCTTAAAGGCAAAGCAGAGTGATTGTGGTTTGAGGAGCAGAAGAACCATCTTTTGTATGTACTATGCCTGTCAGTGCACAAAACTGAAGCCAGCAGACTTTCAATTGCTACTTCACTTCTAACTCTTCAGCTATTGAATGATTTCCTCTGGTTGTGGGATTTTGCACCCATGGCTCTCTGGAGTTATAACAATATTTCCTGAAGTGACTTTACATCTACTGTCTACCTTAGATGATTTAAAGAATAATATCAAATGATTCTGACATTCTAAGAAATGTGAGGGATTTGAGATTATTTCCCTCTACGACAAGTATTTGCTAGTCATTTGACGTCATAGATGGGACACTGGACTATGAGCCATAGCTATAAACCCAGTAAGTATAAGTGACTAGAAAGAATAAACATATTACTCAATTAAAAACAAACCAGAAGGACTGGTAGGAAAGGGAAATCACCCTGATGTTGTGACTATGGCAATAACTCTCATTTATTTTTTGTGTACCCTTCACCACTAATGTTTTTGTGAGAGTTAGATAATTCTGAATTCTTAGGTTCCTCATGAAATCTTGGCTGATCAAAGTGTCCCTTTTTTTCATTTGTTTAAAAAGAGATATTTAATATGAAACTTTGAAATAGCTGAAATGGAAAGGAATTCATTTCATGTGGCCTGAAGCTTCAGAATTATGAAATTTCCAGAGTACATCATCATGTGCCAGAGGACCCTTTAGCTCTATTGGTGGAATGTAGATATCGCATCCTCTCACTAGACACATAAAACCACCAGACATTGTAAACACGTAGGCAAAAGGAAGTTGAGAGAAAGTTTCAGGAAGTATGTATGTCAGGGAATTCCAAAGCGTAAGAGAAATATCTGTGGTTTTGTTGAGGGAGATAAAACCCAGAAAGGGAGAGCATTTAGCATATGACATGCTTTTTCTTAGTGGGGATGTTTTATTCTTAGTATGCATAGTGAAACAGTGGTGATGGGGAAAGGCCAGGCCCGGGAGTCTGGCTTGGCAGGAACCATGGATTGAGGCAGGAAGGTAACCATACATTCAGGTAGGTAATTAGTCAAATCGAGAGAAATAAAAAGAGGTAAAAGGGTTAGGTAGAGATCACAAGTTAGGCAGATACAGTGACTATCATGAGTATATTCCCTCTCCCATCTCCAGATTTTTGTACAGGTTATCCCCCATACCTAAAATGTATTTCTTTATTACCTCTATCTCTTATAATCCAGTTTCTTTCCAAACTCATATCAACTGCTACCCATGACATGAGACTTTTCTTGATTATATCTGGCTCTCTGATAGTGCCTTCCCTCACTCTCACATCATGCACATTTATTTTGTACATATTCCAAGCAAGGTGGAAAATTAATATTATCTATAATCCATATGAAAAACAAAAGCAATAAAACCTATCTACTTTTAACCCAATTAATTATATATATAGAGGGACATTGTTTTGCTTTTTATCAATAATCTACATAATTACTTCAATTCTCATTTCATTTTCTATAAGTAGATACAACCTCTGGGGAGCCTTGTGACATAGGGGAGGTTATTCCTATAAGGGGGGGAAAAGACTCTTCCAGTTACATTGCTAGGACTTTAACATTGATCATCCTCCAAATATTATGTTTCTAGATCATGCAATTCTTTTTTTTTCCCCTGAGTCCCAGAAGTTAAGAGAAAAGCCTGTATTCTGCCTGAATCTTGTTACTCAAAAGGCAATATGATTTATTGGTAGCCATATCCTTAGAGTTAGGTTCATTTGGGGTAAAGGTAGGGTGGGGAAGGAACTACAGAGAGGGAAATAAAAAATGTAAATTGGATGTTGCCCTTATTTTATGTTTACTTATATTTTTCACATGTTTTCTATTCTAATAGAATATAAGCTCCTTGAGCTCATCTTTGCCTTTATTCTTGGAGCCTTGCCAAGCACAGTGCTTGGTATAAACAAGCCACCTAATGAATACTTCTGCCATCTTCATTGCCTCTGCACCCACCGTATGGGACCTCCAGAAACCATGCTCTAGACTCTAGAGGTGTTAGTCTACTCAGTTTTGGGGTTGAGCTGTCCTGATTGGTGAATAAGTAAATGCAAACTTAAATAGATCATTATATATAACCTTAAAATAAATCACACTTTACATCTCATCTAGTCATGTGCCTATCTTTTTTGCTGCCCAAACTGTCAGTGAGTTTCTACCTTCCTCATCCCCTGTTCTCACCTTACTGTTTTCTCCCTCTTGCTCTGGGAATAGTAATCAAATCGATATGATCATTGCTTCCATAAAAGGCATGTGAATCGTTGGCCCTTTGGTTCCACTCAACCTCCTTGTGACTTCTCAGGAAAAAGAAAAAAAAACCTTCTCTAGCCTTCCTTTCCTTACATATGGTCTCCCCAGTTAGAATGTAATCTTGAGGCTAGGGAATATCTCACTTTTGTCTTTATATCCCCAGTGCTTAGCATAGTGCCTGGCACATAATGAACCCTTAATAAATAATATTCATTCATTCATGCATGCATGCATGCAGAAAAGAAGTCAAGTCCACAAACCTGTGGCTGTATAACTCTCAGAGGGAAGAGGGTAGGGGTCTTATCAGGGTCCAAAGTCCAAGAAACCAGCGAGTCAGTGAAATCGATACTTTTCTGGTACTAGGCCTGTGAATTCGTTTGTCTTGGGAATTCACAGTGAAGAAATTCCCTCTATCAATGCAGGTCAGCACATTCTCTGCAAATTAAAGTCTTAGAAAATTACCTGAGGCATTGAAAGACTGAACTATTTTCCCCAGGTCTCTTAGCCAGCATTTGTCAGAGATGGGACTTGAATTTGCCTATTGAATGCTGGGAATTGAACACTGCCTAGCATAAGGAAATACAGAAGTGTACCTTGATCCTAGGGTAGAGGCTCTATCCTTTGTAGTCTATTTTATTTTTCCCCTATGTGTGGGTAGGTTTGTTTGCAGCCAGAAGGAAGGTCAGAGCTTTTAGGATACAACTTGCTTGATGGAATCTGATTAAAGCAGAGAGGTTGGTATCAAGTGCATCTCTTTCATAAAGAACATAATATTTGTTGTTGGCAATCCCCACTGTCTCATGGAACCCTCAATGGAAAATCTGTGCATTGTCACTTCAACTCTGGATTGCTTAGGAAGCATAGTAAAATGACTTACAAGTTCTGGCAAGGACAGCCTCTTTAGTAAAAGATACTTTCTCAATGGAACATGTTACTGCTGTTCTCTTTGGTTTGTGAGTACATTTTAGGGTGTGGGTTAGTTTTGGTCCATAAAATTGTCTTTATTGTCATCCAAGCTTGATCTCTGTGTACCACTGTACACTGGCCAGGAACCTTCCACTGAACTACTTGTAGGTTCATGAACTATGGAACTGAAGTACATATACTTTAGCTTAATGGGCTTTTGACCAGGGATTGGATCACTCATTCCTTCATTCATTGATTCCACAAGCATCTACTAAGAACCTAAGGCAGACAGTTCACAAAGCTAGGCTCTGAGGTAAGTAGGTGGTAAAGTGGATAGAGCTCTGGGCCTGGAATCAGGAAGACCTAAATTCAAATCCAGCCTCAGACACTTATTACTTGTATGACTCTGGGCAAGTCACTTAACTTCTGCTGGCTGGAGTTTCCCCAACTGTAAACTGAGGATAATTGTGGCATCTACTTCACAGGCTTGTTGTGAGGATCAGATGAGATAGTTGTAAAGTACTTAGTACAGCGCCAGGCATATTGTGGCCATTATGTAGGGGCTAGTTATTATTATTATTATTATTATCATTAGATAATAGACACAGTCTCTAATGTCAAAGAGCTACCAATTCAGTAGAGAGAATAAGAAATGTGTATGAATAACTACAACTCAAGTTAGAATATAGGACTTTCACTAATGTCCTTCTTTAATGCCTTGTCATAACCCTCATCTTAAAAAATATGAATTATTTTGTTTACTTAGCTTCAGTTCCCTAATAGTTGCCTAGAAAAACAATAACAATTTTACCTGGAATAACAATTTTATCCTGAAGACATCTATGATAGGAAAGTAATCAGAGAACCTTGATTCATCACTTCTTACTTGACATTCTTACTATCACATATTGATAACACTGTTTCCCACAAAATACAAACAGATGTTCTTGCATTCTTTTTCACTCAACTGCTCACAAAATCATAGATTAAAAATTGGAAGGGGCCTCAAAAATATCCAGTCTACATTCATTTAATTTTTTAAATTAAAAAAATTACACTGAACTTAACACAAAACATTCTCATATACATTACAGAACAGGAAGAGAGGATTACACATAAGACTGTGGATCTCTGTTATGTAGTGCTTGTTTTTCAAATATATAATAAGTCAACATATAACTTTTGAAGGTATCCTATTTATTATTTTCATCACCCTCTTTTTTCCTCTCTATCCTAAAAGCCCCCCCCCATCTCCTCACATCCAAAGGAAAAGAAAAAAAAGGAAACCCTTATAACAAAGATTCATAATCAAGCAAAACCAATTTCCATAATGCTGACCTTGCATTTACAAAACTTATGCAAGCAGTTCTCAAACTCAAGTTCTGATGGGTCCTACTAAGCTGAAAAGGTTTCACTAGTGGACCTGGCAAGGGACAGTGTTGTGCCTGCCATCTGAGTCACAGCCTAGCTAAGTTCAAAACCTTATCACCAAAAGGTTGAATATAAAGTGATGATTTGTTTTTGGTTTTTTGGTCATAGCAACTCATGGAAGCCACTTACTAGGACATAGAAGGGTCATGATCTGTTTCAATGGAGCAATGAAATCATAAACTTTTGAAACAATGAAGAAGAATAAGATGAATATATGAAAGGTATGATGAAGTTTCAAGGGAGTTCAGAACAAAAGGAAATCACTTTCATCTTAGGGGGAATTAGGGAAGGTTTCTTGGAGAAGGAGGCACTTTAGCTAGACCTTGAATGACAGGATGTCAGCAGGGTAGGAAGGGAGTTGCAGTAGGGAAGGATATTCTAAGTGGGGAAAGTAGTATGAGCAAAAGCATCAACATGTTGGAGATACCATTGATAGCTGTTTTGATTGGGGTATAAGAAAGATAAAGAAGAGTAGTATGAAATGATGTGATGAAAAGTAAATTTAAGACAGATTGTGGAAGACTTTGAATGACAGGATAAGGAGTTCAGATTTATTTATTTGACAAATGGGAACTATTACATATTGGTGAGCCAAGGTGTGACACAATCAGATTTGGCATTAGGATAGTTAATCTGGCAATGATGTGAAGTATAGATCAAAACAGGAAGAAACCAGAGGGAGGAAGGCCAGTTAGGAGGCTAATGCAATAGTGGCAATGGGAATAGAGAAGAAAGGACAGATATGGCATATTTTGAGATAGCATTGAAGACTGGGAAATTGATTAGATGTGGGAGAAAAAAGAGAAGGAAGAGGACTTTAAAGTTTTAAAGTTATGTGACAAGGGGAAAGCTGGTCCCAATAACATGAACAGGGAATTCTAGAAAAGAAGCAGGGTTTGTGGAAAAGATAACAAATTTGGTTTTGGAAATGATGAACTTAAAGTGATCATAGGGCATCTGTATGTATTATAACAGACAGTCACAAAATCTAAGTTGGAAGGGACCATTCCAAACGGCACTTGAACAAGAATCTTCTCTGTAGCAAATTATACAATCAACCAGAAAACATTTATGAATTGTTTACTAACTATGGTGTTACCAAGCAATGTTAAAAAAGTTTCTTTCCTCAAGGAACTCACATTCTAATGGGGGATACACTATGTAAATAACTATATAAGATATATAGACAGTAGAAGAAAAGTAATCTCAGAGAGAAGGAACTAGTGGCTGGGGGCACCTAGAAAGAGGAAAATTGAAGTGAGACTTGGAAGAAACCAGGGAAATTAAGAGGCAGGGGTGAGGAAGGAGTGCATTCCAGGCATGGAGGACAGCCAGTGCAAAGGCATGGAGGTGGGAGATGGCAAAGATACTGGAGTGGTTCACCATTTCCTTCTCCAACCTATTTTACAGATGAGGAAACTGAGGCAAAAAGAGTTAAGTGACTTGCTCAGGATCATACAGCAAGTAAATGTCTAAGGCCAGATTAGAACTCAGGAATATGACTCCAGACCCATCACTCTATTCACTTAATAGAGATGATAAATGAACCCATGATATCTGATGAGATCACCAAGTGAAATACTGCAGAAGGAGAAGAGAATTCCCAGGACAGAGCCTTAGGGGACACTTATGGTTAGCAGATGTTAAGGCAGTTGAAGCAACTGGGTAGTGGATAGAGTATTGGACCTGGAGACAGGAAGATTTAAATTGGAAGCCTGCATGTGACTCTGAGCAAATCATTTAATCTCTTAGTTTCCTGTTCTGTAAAGTGAGGATAATAATAGCATTTACTTCCCAGAGTGGCTGTGAAAGTAAAAGGAGATAGTATTTTTAAAGCACTTTGTTATTATTAATGGGTGTGAATGACAAAGATGAAGAACCAGTGAAGGAGACAGAATAGAAGTGGACAGACAGGAGAGAACAATGTTGCAAACACCTAGAGACAAAAGATTATGCAGGAGTAGAGGGTGATCAACAGTTTCAAATGCTGCAGAGAGTTTAAGAAGTATAAGGATTGAGAAAATGTTATTATATTTGAAAACTAAAAGATCACTGCTACCTTCAGAGAGAGCAGTTGCAGTTGAATGATGAGGTTGGAAGGCAGATTGCTGAGAGTTTGGAATCAAGTGAGAAGAGAGGAAATGGAGACACCAGATGACCTTGTTACAGAGTTTGCTCAAAAAAGAGGAGAAGAGATATGGCCATGAAATCTAGTAGGGATGGTAGCATCAAGTGACAGTTTTTAAAGAATTGAGAAGACATAGGGAGGAAGCAGAGAAGGAGGCAGTCGATAGGGAAAGAATAAAGATGAGAGAGAGAGAGAGAGAGAGAGAGAGAGAGAGAGAGAGAGAGAGAGAGA
>CM053622.1:700201004-700252870 GCA_028646595.1 Phalanger gymnotis | reverse complement strand
ATATACATATACATATACATATACATATACATATACATATACATATACATATACATATACATATACATATACATATACATATACATATACATATACATATACATATACATATACATATACATATACACATACACATACACATACATATACATATACACACATACATATATACATATATATGTGTATATATGTTCTAAGGTAAACTCTGGATGGGGACTAAATACCAGTATCAAAAGATCAGGCAGGCAGATGCCATATATTCAGTCACATATCTAGAGGTAGAGATATAATTATTGAGAAGCCTTTAAGACTGAACCCAGTCCATGTGAATTCATAGGTTTGTTAATGAGTCACAAAGATATAGATGGACAATGAAAATGAAGAGGAGAGAGGAGCCAAAGATAGCTCTTGGGTTTTAATCTGGAGTAAGTATAAGAATGGTGGTTCCATTTACAGAATTGGGGAAACTGGGAATAGAGTTAGCTCTAGGAGCAACAAAACTCAACAACATGGGATATATTTAATTTGAGATGTTGGTAGTTATAATTGGAGAGAGCATAGAGTAACTGAAAGATCATTGGACTTGAAGGCACAGGATCATAGAATCTTCAGAGATGGAAAGGAGTATAGAGGACATCTAGTCTAACCCACACCTGAACAAGAACTCCCTTTCCAGTATCCTCAGTAAGTGGTCTTATGGTTCTTCAAAGACTTTCCCTTGAAAACTCATCACTGTCCTTTTCCACTTTTGGTTAGTTCTAATTTTTAGGAAATTATTCCTCATACCAAGCCTACATTTCTCTCTTTGCAGCTTCCCTTCATTGCTTATACTTCTCTGGGACCGAGCAGAATAAGTCTTTATACTTTCTGTGTGATGAATTCCTGAAATACTTGAAGAAAGGTACTCCCTATGCTTGTATCTTCTCTTTTCCAGGCTAAACATCCTCAGTTCCTTCATCTGATTCTCATGTATCTTGATTTCAAGGCTTTTTTTTTTATCGTTCTGGTGCTTTTCTTCAGGTTGTGGGGTTTCCAGCTTGTCGTTCCTCTTTCAAAGAAGTGGTGAAGATACAGATTTGAGGTTTGCCTTTTACTAGTTATGTAACTTGAGGCCAGTTACATTTACTCTCTGGGTTTTGGTTTTTTCATATGTGAAATGAGGAGTAAAGGGCACTTCATAATCTCTGAGGTTTCTTATAATGTAAAAATTCTCTCATTTCCAAAGGGAGTTGAAAATGCGGGATTAGATTTTAGGTGAAATGAGATAAAGAGGCATATAGATTGAAATCATAAGAGAGGATTAGTTTTTAAACAGTGAGAGTACAGGCAAAAAAAGAGAGGGCTGATAATTGAGTCTTGGAAGGTTGTCCATTATTAGGAGGAAGAGAAGGGGACATTCATAGAGATAGCTAGGATCTAAATGAGAAAATTAGTCTAACGTAATCCAAAGGAAGGAGGTTTTACAATGGAGTAGAGTGGTTGAGGGTCAAACATAAAGAGACTAAGGAGACTGAGAACTATCAACCATGCTGCTCTACTACTTAGGAAATGTCAACACAAGAATGGTGAAATGAAGAGGTGAGCAACTATCCAATGACTGCCTTTACTGTAGATAAATTAAATGAATCATTCAGGTCACAAGCAATATATTTCTTCATAAAATGAATCTCATGTATAATTGCCTCAACACTTTGTTTAGATATGCTTCAATCAGTAGGTATCAACACTTCTCACTCTCTTATAAAGAGATGAGGAAATGATTCTCCCCTGCGATTTATTTTCTCTCCAAAGCACAGAAAGGACCAATTCTCTAATGTTACTGATTACAGAATCACATATTAGGGGGCCAACCAACCTATAGCTGAACAAGAATCTCTTCTATATACTTAATGAGAGGTTATCTGACCTTCGTTTGAAGACTTTCTGCAAAGAAACCTTCTGAGGCAATCCATTGCACTTTTGGATAATTATTAGCACATTTTTCTTATACCTGGCCTAAATAAACCTCTTTGTATCTTCCACCCATTGCACCTACTTAGGTCCTCTGGGGCCCAAACATAGCCAGAGTAATTCCAAGTGACATCCTTTCAACTACCTGAAGACTGCTATTGTGCTGACCCTAAGTAAGGAGCAATGAATTTGGATTTAGAAGACCTGAGTTCAAATTCCATCTCTGCCATTTACTGCTTATGTGACTTTGGACAAGTGATTTAACTAATCAAAACCTCAGTTTCCTCATTTATAAAAATGAATAGGGTGGTAGACTAGATAATCTCCAAAGTTCCCTCCCAGTCCAAATATATGATACTGTGATCCAGGTTAAATATTGGTAGATGATTCAACTCAATCTCATAAGACATTTGAGTTCAATGTTCTTCAGCATTCAGACTGCTGTCCTCTGAACACTGTCTAGCTTATAAAGTCTAATACCGTTGGATAATTTTTCGACCAGAATTTTGCCTCCTCAAGAGAAGGATGGAATGGCCTGGGAGCAACTAAACATGCATCTTTTTTCACAAGGCAGGGTGTTCTGCCAGGAAAATTGGAAGAGGGATATAAAGATAATGGGTAGGATACAGAGAATGTTGGAGTAAAGTTGGAGTGTAAAGTTGTGTGTAGAGTTGGAGGTGCTCCCACAGTGGTATCATAGGACAAAGCCAGTATGGGCTAAGAAGTGGCCAAAACCAACAGTGTGGCCTCCAGAGGACTTTGGAACCAGGAAGAAAGTGCTCTCCTGTATTGGCACATGACACACTGGTACTTTGTACCAGTACATAAGCATGAGCTTCTGCAAAGTAGGTCCTGGGATTCAAACAATGAACAACCTTGGGCTAATCATCAGTGTTGCCACTGTGACCAATTCCTATGTGACCGTCAGCACCTCAGGTCCCCTTGATCTTCTGGGGATAACCTTCATTCTGTAACTCTGAGGTAGAACTCTTAGATAATAAGATTATTTTATTTTTATAAGGATGCTAGGTCTCTTGGAGCTTTAAGAATTAATGATTCTAGCTGGTACAATGAGTATGCATTGTTAAGATCCAAATCTCCTACTGCTATGTGCATTTCCTTCTCAGAGTGCACTGTTCTTTGTCAAATTGTTGAGAGATCCATGTTAAAATGGAAGCAAGGTCACCAGGTCCCTTTACTCAAGTAGAATGTCAGGTTAGGAAGGTTCTTACTCTATCTTAAATTATTTTTAGTATTGAATTTATACATGACACATCATTGAAATATAAAATGGGCTTGTTTGTGGTACCAAAGACAGGGAATAACTTTTTATGCATAAAAAGTGTTGATAGAAAAAGCTTATGTATTAGAAAATACCTTGACCTCAAAAACTCGGCTACACTACAGATATGTTAGGAGTATAGCACTGAAAGGTAGATAATATTAATAACTCAAACAATCACAATAAAATATTTAATAAGGAAAGAACAGCACACTAAATATTTTATTTATTCTTAGATTTCTCAAGGTACTCTCAATGCTTAGTCCTTCGAACACGCATATATGTATCTAAGTACCCTGATTCTATTTTTGTCATTGTGGGAATGTTTGTGGTTCACTAGCTAGAATGTTTTAAAATGAGTGCTCCTAGCAAAGCAATCTAATTGCTATTTCACAATGGATCAGCAAGACTGTACATGATGACATAGCGTGGCCAATCTAGACATTTTCAATATCAGCAGTCTCAGTGTCTCCCCCAGAATATTGCTAAAATTGGAATCAGAAGGTTTGTCAGTGAGCTGGAAAGCAAAAAAATATATATTCTTAAGAGGTCCAGTGATTTCTGATGGTACATTTTCTGTGGTTGCATAGTGACATCGTATTTCCCATGCAATGCTTATTGACAAAATGGGTGACCTTCATTGATGCTTACATAGCCTCTCTATCTTCCTGTGAGTCATTAGTAATTGCTTGGCAGTTAGCTGCTGTGGCTAACCTAGCTATGAATGTGTCATTTTCATTCATTTGGAAACTAAGGAGGTGTGCTGTGCCCTACGTATTGAATGTTTATAAAGTTCAAGCTATTTTGCACCAAAATGAGGAGATGTTTCCAGTTGTTGCAAAATGCAACAGCCTCTCTAAACCTAGGTGTAAGCCACTTGGGGCATGTTGAAGTGGCTTTTCAGATGGGCTTGTATGCGGGATGGCTTTGGCCAGCAGGGAATTATGGTAGGCAAACAATAAACAATGATGTGACTTCATTTTTGTGTCTAGGAAATACTGGCTTTGCCACCTGGAGGAAATACAGGCTATCAAATATCTATGTGAAATGATGAACGCTCTTCAGAGGTGAGATGGCATTAAATGGGTTTGCCTTTTCAATGGATGACCTTGTTCATAGGGCCATATAATTAAAAATCACACTGAAGCGAATAGGGGAAAAGTGCTGTGGTCCAAATGGGAAGAAAAAAGTGCCTGTACTGTGACTTAAAAAAAGTAAGAGCCAAAAAGAGAGTGACAGTGTGCCTTACTGTTCTGAAGTTCTAGATTGGTGAGCTCCCACTAATAACAGCCAATTCGTAGCTTGATAATGGTTTCTGGTTACTAGAGTCATAACTAGGTTGGAGCCATTGGAGTTAAAATTTCGAGTGTGCTAGTTGTGCTTACACTCTTTATAGCCTAAAACAACCACACTTTATAGTTGGCAAAAATAATTGTCACATAATTAGTTAAAAAGGGAAGCTTCTAGATATAGTTCATTTCTTTCCCTCACTGCAGCCACACTCCAGTTAATTTCCTGTACAGACATCCACTGCTGTCCCACTACTACCATCAGTGGTTTCCCTGTGTCCCCTCTTCCTTTCTCCTCCCCAAATGAATTGCTTTCTAAAGTCATAATTGCTATATAAAGCTCTGATGGTAACCATCCCTGTCTTCACTCAAAGTGCCTTTACAATAATGTTGATATTGCACAAATTATTCTTTTGGTTCTGCTTACTTCACTCTACATCAGTTCATACAAGTCTTGCCAGTTTCGTAAACTATGCCCTTCACCATTTCTTATAGTATAACAGTATTCCATCATATCCATACCATAACTTGTTCAGTCATTCCCCAATTGATGGACATCCCTCCAGTTTCCAATTCTTTGTCACCATCACAAAGGGCTGCTATAAATATTTTTCCTCTAAGATCACTTTTAAAGACCTCTTTAAAGACTTCATAGTGGTATTGCTGGATTAAAAGTTATCGGTTTAACAATGTTTTGGGTATAGTTAACAAATTGCTTTCTGGGATGACTGGGTCAGTGTCTTCTTAAGGAAAGTAATTCTAGACATGGGCTCAGCCCTTTGAACATTGGGTGCTTGACAATAAAGTTAGCAGTGAGGACAAAAGCTGATAGGGAAGACTTTAAAGAGGAGAGAGAAACATGGCAGCCTTTATGGAGTCAGCCATTGTACTGCATTTAGCACCACTTTCCATCTTTGAAATAATTTCCAATTGCTTACATTTGTATAGTGATTTATGCTTTTAAAAGTGCTTTCATTTACATTATCTCATTTCTCTATTTCACAGCTTTGTAAACACCCATTGCTTACACTTAGAAGGAGGTTTCTTAATCTATGTTCAAAACATGGTGCTCTTGAAACACATAAAATTGGTATGCAGACAATTTGACGGGGTTATAGGTGACCTTCATGCAAAAGCAATTTCCTGTGCAGTCCATTACCATGTGGCATATTTCATACACTGATTACAACCTTCAGGAACATCCCAGCAGAGCCACTGTTTTAGGGAAGTATTCATTCTACTCTGTGCATTAGAGTGTAGCATATTTCCAGTCACTGCAGAAGCTTTCCAATGGTTTTCAAGGATATTCCTGTCTATTGTAGAGTAGAGAACAGGGAAAACATTCACTTGCTCTAACAATGGTAAGTTAGGGACCAATTTCCTTTTGAAGTGTCTGACATGAAGTTGCTTAGGAATGTCCGGCCATTGATTCTTAGTTACATTGCCATCTTCTATTTAATTGAAGTCTATAGGTCCAGGCTCTAGACATATCAGTCTGTCTGACTGTCAGTCAGCAGGGCATTCATTAAGTACTTTCTATGTACCAGGTCCTATGCTTAGCACTGGGGAGACAAAAAAAAGCTAAAGATAGTCCCTGCTCTCAAGGAACTTACTTTCTAACGGAGGAGACAATATGCAACCGGTCAGTTATAAACAAGATGCTGTCAGAAGGAAGGTACCAAAATGATGGACCAGGAAAGTTTTCTTTTTTTTTCCTTTTTTAGAGGGGGGAAAGCAGGGCAATTGGGGTTAAGTGACTTGCCCAAGGTCACACAGCTAGTAAGCGTGTCAAGTGTCTGAGCTGGATTTGAACTCAGGTCTTCCTGACTCCAGAGCCGGTGCTCTACTCACTGTGCCACCTAGCTGCCCTGGGAAAGTTTTCTGGTAGGAGCAGAGAATTTAGCTGAGATTTGAAGGAAATCAGGGAAGCCAAGAGGCAGAGATGAGGAGAGAGAGAGAGTTTCAGGCATGGTGGACAGCCAATGAAGATGCCTGGAGTCAAGAGACAGAGTATGGAGAGTCTATGTGGCTTTCTACCCAGTTGACAATCAGTGGTTAATACCTGTGGGATGGCTTTGTTTACAAGATCAGCTACTATAAATTTATTGTCAAGCAAAAAGTCTTGCCAGGTGAGTAGTCCTTTGAACAATGATTCTAAAAATCTCTGAATTAGGCTAGCTAGGTTAAAGACCAGATACTACATGTCCCATCACTGAGTTGCAGCAATTTAGGGGTTAATGGGAAGCTGCAGAGGTGAGCACTCACAGGAGGGGAGTAGTTGACAGGTAGGACCTGGAGGAGGGTGAGAGGTAAGATGCCTTGCTAGGAACAGGATGTTTCCATCAGTTAATACCTAAAATGCTGGTGCTGAAGATTATTAACAGGAGCACAGGCTGAGAACATCATGCTAAGGGAGCAACCAAGGATGGATGTCAAAAAATGCCAAAGCCAGTTCAAAGATTCCAGGAAAACAGAGTCAAGGGCAGAATAAGCCTGAGGGGACAATAGGTTGCTGTTGACTCTGCACAACTTCCTTCTACTGGCAAGCCGAGATATGTTAATGATGTTCCCTTTTGTTTGTGAAAGGAATGCACAGGCTAACTATGGCAATAGGGAAGCAGGAACTGGACAGCCCTATCTGCTATGCAAATGAGCAGACCAAGACAGAGACCAAAGGGTTATTGGTTAGTATTTCCTTTCAGAAATTATTTGCAACATTTCCTTTTGTTTTAAGTGGGGTCATGATAAAAAGTGTCATGTGAATTTAGGATTTCAAGCTGGAAAGCATCTTAGACATTAGAGCATCCTAAATGTACAGCTGAAAGGGCATCAGAGGTCATCTAATCCAAATTCTTGATTTTTGACACAAAGGAAAACTGAGGTAAAGAGAGGTTAAGTGACTCATCTAAATTCAGACAGGTAATACATGTCAGAGCTGGGATTTGAACCCAGGACTTCCAAATCCTTGTCTAGTCCTCTTTATACTATATAGCTCTGCATTTGGTATAACTCATCCATTTTGCACATGAGAAAAATGTTCTTCCCACTAAAGTGAGGTGACTTGCCTAAAGTCACACAGGTATTAAGTACCAGAGGGTAACAGTCACCAATAACAAGACATGGAATAGAACAGAATTCCAGAACTAAAAGGGACCTCAAAGGTCATCAAGTTCTAATTATATTAACTTGAATTTCCTCTATGACATTTCCATCAAGTATATTGTCAGCCTTTGCTTGAGCATATCCAGTGATATGGGTAATCACTACCTCATGAGGCAGCCCATTCTTTTTGGGAAGGAGTTGAGAAAATATTGTTCATAGAAGCACAATTTTAGGAGGAACCACTTATGAGCTCAATCATTCATTCATTTCCCTACTTATTTACCCTCTCTACCCTTCCATAGCCATCACTGACCTCATCCTACTCATCACTATTGCACAGTTTATTCCTGCTCCACTATCATCCACTCGGTTACCAGGTATAATCCTGATAGAGTGGTAATTACTCCTATCTATAATCACTCGTTCTTTCTTCTACTCTCTGCCTTAGCATCATTGAAGGCAACATTTGGAATAATCAAGTTTGATCTTGTGTCAAAAAGTATTCCATTCCCCCAAAATCCTTAAAAAATAGGGGTGTTTAGCCTATGCGCTGAATAGTAGGTCTATTTAGCATTCAACAGGAATTGTGGTGATTTGCGGTCTTGGGGATGAGACCTCCTGGCTGGCTTGAGTGGGCTAAGGGTGATACAGTGCAGAGATATAAAACTCATGGAGCCCTTAGTAGGACAATTTTCCAGGAGATGCATAGTCAATAAAGTGCTAGACTTGGAGTCAGGAAAATCTGAGCTTGAATCTTTCCTCAAACATTTTCTAGTCATATGACTCTGAACAAATAATTTAACTTTTCAAAATTTTATCATCTGTGAAATAGAGTTACTAACATCTGCCTCACATGATTGTTGTGATGATCAAATGAGGCTCTGACTTGTGAACTTTCCCCTTATTTATTCCTGCTCTTGGGTCCAACACCACTTGCCAGACATCTCCAGTCATTACTCCTCTCACTCTTTCCAACTCTATCTATATGCATTGTCTTTCCTTATTAGGGCCAAGAGACTACCGTACTTGCTTATACTTGTATTCTGAGCACTCTGTACAATTCCTGGCACATAGTAAGTGAATTCATTTATTCATTCATACCTATAGGTCTCTCTCTCTTAGTCTGTCTCTCAGTCTCTCTCTCTGTCTTTCTCTCTCTCTCTCTCTCTCTCTCACACACACACACAGACACACACACACACACACACACACACACACACACACACACAGACTCACACACACACTGGACAGGGAACTGAAATCTCCTAACCAAAAAGAAGAAAGGCTACCTTAAGTTTTGTATGGAAAAAGTCTAGGGACTACTGGGAAATTCATCACATCAGGTGACTAAAAAGTGCGGTTTCTGTCCAGAGCTAAAGGGAAGTGGGTGTGTACCTGGGATTCGGGCAGGAGAAGACTGCTTCAAAGACCTAGGTGGCAAGAAGAGTGAGCTCCCCCTTGGCTTGAGGATACAACTAGAGGGCATGATCTAGGGAGCACAAGGAAGAAAGGGGTGACCCTCAGGGCTGAGGTTAGAGAAAAGGCCTGTAGATTGAAAAGGGAGTAACAACAGGGAATGCTTAATTAACAGAGAACACTTAATGTCAGAGATTAATGTGAGATTATGGGTTTAAGATTTGCTTCAATTATGTGTAATTTGTATCTGAAAATTCCCTCCCACTGTGCTATATATTATGTATAGCAGAAGAGACTCTGGACTATAATGGATACAGTCGAGCTGGGATACTGTTATAGAAGGGGAAACAGAAAAAGGCCATGAACTAGACAGAAAGTCTTCAGAGGATATAGATGATGGAGGGAATTTTTTTTAAAGGCAGCCAGAAGCAGGAGTCTGCTTGAAGAAGTCTTTTGTTGGGGACCAACTTTTGGGGCAGAGGTGTGAACAGTTTCATCACAGCCTCCTCTATGGCATGGTGAACTCTAGGGTGGCCATACTCTAACTCTATCACTGGACACAGACTCTTTATGCCCTTTATAGGCTAATAGAATACTAAGGGATTGATCATTTTATCAATGTGGGGAACTAATAACAACAATAGTCAGCATTTCTGTGACGCTTTAGGGTTTGCAAAGCATTTTATCAATTATCTCATTTTATTCTCACAGCCATGGTGGGAAGTAGGTACTATTATCATGCCATTTTACAGATGAGGAAACTGAAGCAAGTTTAAATGACTTGACAAGGATCACACAACTAGTAAGTGTCTGAGGCTGCATTTGAGCTCAGAGTTTTTAGTATGGATCCTCCTACCAGGCTGTGACTTGGTCCTAGGAAGGTGTTTGAGGTATGTAGACATTGTAATTACACAAAGGTCACAGTGCAGAACAGGATTTGAACCCACATCTTCCCAACTCAATTCCAACATTATGTTTACTACATCATGCTACCACTGATGAATGAATGAATGGAGTGAGTGAATTGATGAAAAATAATTTACCAAGTGCTTACTATGTGCCAAGCACTGAGGATAGACATACAAGTGAGTGTCCTCAAGGAGCTTACATTCTAAAAGAGACAATACATATAAGGTAGAAGTGGTCAATGAGAATGTTTTGGTTTGAAAGTCACAGAGATAATAAATAGATCCATTTCAGAACTGATTGATACACCCTTTGAAAGAGTGATGGCAGCATTGATTTGATCACTGTTTCAGAGCTGGAAATAGAGGTTGGAGGGTTAGGGCATAACGTGGGTGACAACATGGGGATGGTATGAAGATGGATGGCTGGGGTGGAATGTGTTCCATGGCTTTAGCTAGTGAGCCATGTGACACTTACAAGTACATTGTTCAAGAGCGGGGGTTAAGTCCCAAATGGCAAGGTCTCTACTGAAGGTTCAGCAGCAGGCTGGGCCAATGGCAAGATGTGCTCTTTATATCTTAAAGTAGCATGCTGCATTTTTTATTTCTTTATGGGCATTAGTTATAAAGGTATGAAGACCTCATTCAGACCTTAATAATATAACCTGTGATCTAGGGCCTTCCCAAGGACTCTAAGGTCTCAAAGATCTTGTGTGCTCCTGAGGGGGAGCATGACCGCAAAGGGTCAATTTATTTTTTTACTTCTTGCTTCTACCTGCAGTTAATGCAAATAAAATGATGCTTAGCTTAGGTCTACATTTCCCTAAATATAATAGCATCCTCAACTGTACAGACATTAAATGTACAATATGGGTATCTGGTGCATCTGATGTAGAACAGTCTTTATTTCACCCATTACAGAAAATTCCTATAATACACAAAGAACTCATAGAAGCCCATGAATAAATATAAAATACATAGCACCTAGTAGCCCATTAGACTCCCCAGAAAGTAAAGACCCTTTGGGGGCTGCTAACAAGAACTCAACATTCATCTGAGAATTGATAGAAATAACAAAAGAAATAGAAATAACAGGCAAATTAGCAAAGACCAGATCTCCTGCTTCTCGACTTCCCTTCCCATCCCTCCTTCCCACCCTTCACCCTCCATGCCATAGCATTAGTTCATCACCTGCTGGGCAGTGCATTGGCAATCTTCTTTCTTAGCATTCATGATCTTCTTCTAAGCTCATGTTATTGAGGAATGAACTAAGGATGAAAATGCATTCGTTAAGTGCCTACTATATGGAAAGCACTGTGCCCCAGAGGTGCCAATAGAAAAGTAAAGACAGTCCCTGCTTTCAGAGAGCTCACCATCTAATCAGGGAGATGGTGCATATAGAAAATCTTTTTCCTTTATGAGTTCTGGCACCAAAATCTTTTGTTTAACTCAGAAACTCTAGAACTTGGGAACTCTTGAATTTGAGATTAATCATGAAGTAATCCTCTTAGTCTGGCAGAATTCGTTCTCAAGAACTCTCATTTCTGACGCATGCTGAGAAAAGGTAGTAGAAAGGAGGAAGAAAGTGGCCAACTGTAACTCCTCAGACTTCATCATGTGCTTTCCTGGAAGCATATATTTTCTGCTTCTGTAAGGTGATGTGGGAAGGGAGAAATCCTTTCCCCTTCCTCGGAGCTATCTAGATATAGGGTCTTGAGGGAAAGAAAGATGGTGAAAAAGGATTGAGCCTTTAGAATTTTCTAGATCAAGGAGAAGGGATGATTTGCAAGACTCTATCTCCCCTACCTCACTCTTCTTCCCTGCCCCCACCTTTACTCTCAGTAGTCAGTTATCTTGGAGGAAACTCCAGTCTCTCTCACCAAGAGGCTAGAGCACAAGTTTACCTCCATGAGAGGTCTAGTCAAGGTCCACACCCTGGAATTTCATAAGAATGATTTCAAGGACTTACCAAATTGTCAGGAGCTTCCCTGGTGAATCCTCTTTACAGTAAAATACAGGGTATTGCCTTAAAAATCCCTCACTGCTTTCTAGAAACTTGCCAAATTAAGTCACTCCGTTTGCACACATTGTTACCATCAGCTGGTTGTACATATGCTGTACATAAAAATATGTTCTGTTTCCCTTTTTTTTCCCTGGAAGCAATGCTATAGACAGGAATGAAATTTGAGCCTATGCTTTTGGGATATGTTAATGGGCATCAGAGAATAAAGAGTTAGGGCTAACAAGGTCAGAAGGTGGCCTTGTTTGCTTTTAAAACTTCAGTTCCCTGCAATGACTCATCTGCCTCCTGAAGCCACATGGCGCTCTGTGTCCTCTTAAGTCAATTTGTAGTTGGGCATGTATTAGAGTTAATTAGTGAGTTTGGACAACTTTTTTTTCCTTAGGAGCATGTAACTGAAGAACTCAGAGACCACAAAAGTTATTTTGTCCAATTGCTTCATTTTATAGATGTAGAAATTGCAGTGCAAGGGGATGACAAGACTTGGTTACAAAGGGGGCACAGTACAGCTAAAACCAAGGGATCTGATTCTCAGATTACACATTACATTTCCATAGTGTTTTGTTTCATATCACTTTGCTGCACTTAGTGTGTGTCCATATATATTATGTAATTTAAACCAGAATGACAATGCAATATTATTAGTTCCTTTTGAGAGACGGTATGGGGTATGAGACTGACATTGGAGTCAAGAAGTCTTGTGTTCTAATCCTTCCTTTAACACGCACTGTCTATGTGCTCATGGGCAAGTCTCAGTGCTCAGTAGGGCAAATAGCCAATCTTCAACCTTGGAAGGAATTTCCACACCAAGAGTGCCTGTCACAAGTGAAGTCAATCCAAAACTATCCCACTCTGTCCCCTGTCCCCTTAGATATCTATACATGTGATTTATTCCCCTCATGGATTGTAAGATCCATGTAGGCGGGGACAACGTCTTAGTTACATTTGGTGTCTCATTAGTGCCAAAACAGTGTTTTGCATATAAAGGCACTAAAGGAATGTTTATTAAATTCAATGTTGCTTTATGCCATCCTGCCTTCCCAAACTCTATTTTCCTGATGATGTAATTCTGAAAAAAAGCTATACAGAGATTATCTTACCGTAGCAAAGCCCCTTCTTGGTCACAATCATAGCTGCTTTTAGACTTGTCACCAGACTATACAGAAGCCATGAAGTGCTTAAGGAGGATTTAGAAAATGAATTGCTTCAATCTTTGAGAGCTCCCCACCACTTCATCCACCAGCTCATTACTATGTCTCACACCCTCCCTAGATGGTACCCTGTTTTCCAAAATTGCCTCTCTGTCTTTCTCCCTAAACACACACACACACACACACACACACACACACACACACACACACACACACACGTGCGCACACACGCACGCACACAAAACTCTCCTTTACTCAGGATGTTGATCTTAGATTGATGCTGGGGAAAAAGGATCTGATTAAATTTATCTGCACTAAGATATGATGGTAAATTCTTATATAACTCCCAGGGGTTTTTGTAATATAAGAGGATGCTTCTTCGCTAGAAGAAATAACCCTCTAATACTGGAATTCCAGGAAGTGTGATAGGTTGGTAAGAAAACTATTTTAGGGCAGGGAGACCTTCTTGTGCCCTTCAAATTATAACATAAAGGCAACTGCCTGCTCTGCCTTTGCTTCTGGCTGGACCTGATTGTTTTCATCTGCATCACCACTATTTAAACAGCATTTTTCTAAAAACTGCTATACAAAGAATGCTCAACAGACATATCCTCTACTCTTAAGCAGCTTTCAGCCTAATAGGGACAGCAATGACTCAAAGAAATAAGCATATAGAAAAGACAGTGAATGATGGTAGGAAGCTATATCATTATAGAATCACAGTATCACAGAATCTTAAAGTGGAAAAGAACTTCGGAGGTCATAGAGTCAAACCTCTGATCTAGTGTAGTGCAACCTACACCCTTTTGCTTCTATACTATGCCTCAGTGGTCAGTCAGACCCTTGTTTTTTAATACTGATGGTATAATAATATAGTGGCAAGACAACTGGCTTTGGAATCAGAACATTTGTGTTCAAGTCTTGCCTCTGCTACTTGTTACCTGTGTAATCATGGGCAGGCAATTTAATCCGAGCTTTAATCCTCATTTGATGGCCTCTACAGCCCGCTTTGGCTTCACATCTGTGTTCTATGACTTAAAGTGCCAGGGAACCTGGAAACTCACAAGGCAACTTGTTGCATTTATGGGTAATTTTAATCATTAGAGAGCTCTTCCTTTTCCTGAACAGAATTCTGCCCCTGTATGTTCCACCCATTGTTCCTAACTTTGTCCTTTGGGACTGCAGAGAATCATTGAATATCTTCTCCCTCAGGAGAGTTCTTCAAAAAGTTGAAGACAGAATAATTTTGAATAATCTTACCGTCCTGTCACCCTCTTCTGCATGTGTTTGTTCTTATTAATATCGCTTAAAACATTTTGCTTGGTACTGCACATAATGCTCCCAGAGTTATGTGACAGAGTCTATCACCTAACTCTGCCCTCTAGATTTTTATTAATACAGCCCAAGATTTCATTAGGTTTTTTGATTGCCATATAACACTGTTGACGCATATTGAACTTCCAGTAAATAAAAGTACCTAAATATTTTTCACACAAATTACTATCTCTCAGTATGACCCCATCTTGTAATTTTTAAAATTTATTTTATTTTCAATTCATGGAACAAAACAATAATTACCATAACACACTACAATAAAAAAAAGATGATTGCACATGAAACTGTAAATCTGCCATGTACAACTTGCTATTCCCTCTAAATATATATGTCAAAGTCGTCATGTAAATTCTTTTTCCCCTTTTTTCTTCATCTTGTAATTGTGCAGTTGATATTTTGAATTTAAATGTAAGATTTTACATTTATTCATAGTAACTTTTAATTTGTTATATTCAGTTTATTATTCCAGCCTGTGGAGGGCTTTTAAAATCCCGAATCTGTCCTACAACATGATATCCAGCCATCCCAGCTTTACGTCATTTGCAAATTAGATAAGCATGTGATACTGATTTTTATAAATTATTTTATAAAGAGGTTAAACCAGCTGAGACAGAGAGCAGAGCCTTTAGCAAGTCGACCTTTGACCTGAGCTATTTCCTACCTTTCCTCAAACTCCCCTTGAACTCAGGCAGCCACACAGACAAAAGTACAGCCAATTACATGGACCCCTGCATGGGGGGTTTGGAACAACCTGATGCAGCTTTTCTGACCCCAGATGACTCCATGTAGATGCCCCACTTCTTCCACACCCCACACCTTCAATCACAGGGAAGCCCCACTCACCTCCAATATCATACGCTCTTCTCCCCACTTTGTCATTTGATCTTGGCCTTTAATTGTCTTGTCCCCATCCTGGATGCCCTGATGCTTTGGGCTTAGAGTCTGGGGAGATGCTGTTTTAGTTGCTTTGGGGGCCCCCACCACCTTGACCATCTTCCCTTGGTCCTCAGGTCCCTTCCAGCAAGGGTCTGTAGGTTCGTGGGAAGCTGCCCTAACTTCTGCCCTACCACTTATGGCTTGATGGGAGAAGGGATTCCTTTCTAGAAAAGGATCTGGCAGGATTTAGAAATGCCTCCACTTGCTTGGTCATGTCTATATAATGTGAACATCATCTCCTGATCACCCCCAACTCAAGCACCCATCACTTGCTGATCACTTATATCTCTTCTGACCCTTACTTACCTTCTTCCCCTTCTCCTTCTCACTGCCAGTTGCACTGCTTTGGAGTCACCCCGCCCTCTGATTGGCACGGAAGGACTTCTTTGGAGGCACTGAAAGCCAAGTCCATTTGGGTTAAACAGATCAGACTCCTCTTTACAGCATCTTCCATTGGCTGCATAGGACTGCTACAGGGCAGGGGAAATCCTAACACTTTCCACACCACTGAGACATTGGTGGGGTGAGGTTCAGTGCTTAGGAAGTCTCACAGAGCATTGCCCTTGGCTGGTGCAGACTCTCTTTCACCACCAACCCCACCCCACCCCCCACTCTCTAAAAGTATCCAAGGCCCTTTCCATCTAGCCGGCCACTGGGGGTACTGCCCACCAGATCTCCAGGTTCCAGCGTCTGGCCTAAGCCCTTGGATCTCTCCCTCTCCACAATGTGGCTGATATCTTGAATAGCAGTCATGTGTATACATATATATCTATATCTCTATCTATATCTATATCTCTATATATATCACCTCCTGCTACCTCTTTCACTACCCCTACCCTGAAAATACTTGGTATTTATTGTGTACGTATTTTGTATTTAATTTCCTTAGGCTTCTTCTCCCATAGAATCACTTTTCTGGGCCTCGTTTTTTTCTTATCTGTAAAAAGAAGGGCCTGGACTAGGAAGGCAGTCTAGAAGGCAATGAATTGCAGTATAGGAGTGGTTATTAACCTGAGGTTCATGGATTTCCAAGGAGTCCATAAATTGATTTCATAGTATCCATGAGCTTGGACAGGGAAAAAATTTATAAGCAAATTCTGCCAAACATTTAAAGAACAATTAATTCCAATACTATATAAACTGTTAAAAAAGCTAAAGGAGTCCTATAAAATCCCTTGACTCAGGAGAGTCAAAACAGAAAAAGAAAACTATAGACCAATTTCCCTAATGAATATATTGATGCAAAATTTTAAATAATATACAAGCAATCAGGAATATATATGTATGTATATATATATAAGCATATATAGAAATATATTATAAAAGTCTTATGCTAAAACAATCTGGCCTTATACCAGGAATGCAGGAATGCAGTATTATGAAAACCATAAGCATAACTGACCAGATTAATAACAAAACCAACAAAAATCAAATTATAATAGATTAAAAAACACTTTTGACAAAATACAACATCAATTCCTACTAAAAAAAGAATAACAGCAACAAATAGAAAGCAGGAATAAATAGAGCTTTCCTTAAAATAAGCAGTATCTCTCCAAAATCAAGAGAGAACATTTTATGTAATGAGGACAAGCTAGAAGCCTTTCTAGAATGATAAGGATTGGAGCAAGAATGTTTATTATCATCATTGGTATTCAATATTGTGCTAGGAATGCTAGCTATAGCAATAAAACAAGAAAAGGAAATAAAAGGAATTAGCATAGGCAAAAAGGAAACAAAACTATTGCTCTTTGTAGGTGATATTATTGCTTACTAAGAAATTAATTGAAACAATGAGCAACTTCAGAAAAGTTGCAGGTTGTGAAATAAACCCACACAATGCATCCACATTTCTATGTATTACCAAACAATTTCGGCAGAGAGAGAAATTCCACTTTACAGACAGTACAAAATGCTTGGAAGTCTATCTGTTAAATTACATACAGGAATTTTATAAACACAATAATGCAACACTCTTTGTACAAATAGGGGGAGATCTAAATAAATGGGGAAATATTAATTGTTCATGGGTAGGCTGAGCCAAAATAATAAAAAAATGACAATACTACCTAAATTAATATATTTTTCAATGTCATACCAATGAAACTACCAAAGGACTACTTTATTGAGCTAGAAAAAATAGCAAAATTAATCTGGAAGACCAAAAGGTCAAGAATATTAATATATAACTTAGGATTTAGGGGAAAAAGTCTGATTTTGTTGCTTTTCTCAAAGTGAAGTTTACTACTTCATTAAAACTTAAAATTTTTATATATAATTTAAACTTAAAATTTTTACATCTTTATAACATCATATCTTTGAAATTATCTTCCTTTTGAGTATACACACACATATATACATGAACATATAAAATAAATATGTAAGTTTATGTATATATCCATAGAAATATACATATATATTCTCACGTCATCTAGAAAAGAGGTGGCACTGTGCAGAACTGATTCTACACATAAATTTATAATCATTAGTAATTGGATGGGTAGCAAGCCTAAGGATTTATTTACCTAATTGTTTAGGTTAGAAAGTTGAAGCAATCAGTGACCACAAATTCAGAATAGTAAAATAAAAAACATTAAAGTCTTTCATACTTGTAACCTATTAGAGTAACTCAGAGAGTTACTTTGAGTATTGCAACAAGATCCATCATTTAAAAATAAAATCAAAACAAAACTTTTATAGTTCATTTGCCCTAGTAATAGTAGTTTGCTATGAAAAGAAGTAGGGATATGGTTATAGCAAAATTCAAAGGCACAGACCAACTTGACATAAGGTAACAGGATAAAGCTTCACTAGCTCTTTTTGATTGTAGGGAAGTATCAAAGTTAATATATTTTTTTTGAATTGCCAACCATGTGGTAAAATTCCACATTATTCACAGGGCATCATAGCCAGGCTTAGGATTAATTAGGTGGGAAGATTTCCTGTTCCAAAAGGAGATAGCACAATGGGGAAACAGAGTTAAGATAATCCTATCATTACGTTTGTAAAGCTCATCCACTCAACTTTCCCAGGCATAGATACCCACTTGTAGCAGTTCTCATATTGCACTGCCTTTGAACAGCACATGGCATTTCCCTTGAATGGTGGATTATTTACTTAATAACAAGTAAGGCAATCATACCTAAAATCAAAACTCAAAGCAACATCAAAATGTAGTTCCAAGAGTACATACCTAAAATTAGCAAGCTTCGCTAAGCATAGTTTAGGGCTAGTCATTGTTTTTTTTCTCATGTTATTGTAGCAGTTAGTTAGCAATGAGTACAAAGAAGGCCTTGTATTATTTATCCTTTCTGGTTTAAATCCATTCTGGAGCAGGAACCAGTCATTAGAAATTAAGAAAATAATCACATTCTTTAAATACACAATACAATGAATACAAGATAGTTCACTCAAAACCTAGAACACTGGTAGCTATAAGCTTCTATGCTGACGTATATCCATATCTTAAGGAATTGCATATTAACTTGTAAGGCAAAAATAAAATCTTTAAATCTGGAGTCTGTTGAGACTCAGTTGGCTTAAAGGTATAACTTCTATACATACTCCAGATACAATTTTATAATGGTCGTAAGCAATGGCCAAATAATTTATTAGTTAAAAATTCCCTCTTATAAACCAAACTTGTATGCTCTCTTATTCAGCTGTGAAGTATCCTAGTTTCTAATTAGACCACTTCAGTATTTTAGAACTTTACAATTCTTTCTGAAACTTCTCTCACAGAGTTGATAAGATCTTATGACTTCACTAAAGCTGAAGATTCAGGAGTCTGAGAATGTGGCAAGCCTCCAAAAAACTGTACAGAAAATCTCTTATATTTTTCCCAAACACTAAGTAATTATTATCATTCATTTAAAGAATATACCTAATTAAATACTTAATGTTTTTAAACACTATGACCACATTCTCTAACAGTTCAATTGATAATTGACAGCATCCAGATTAAAAAGAGATGTTAATTTTCTAAGGAAACAATTACATTACCCTTTAGGTGATTCAAACACAGAATTCTTTAAATAATGATCTCCCTCCAAATTGCAAAATAAGAAAAATTAAAACATTATAATAACAAACAATAGTATGGATTTTTAAAACACAAAATAAAATTTATTGCCTGTCAAATAACATCAATTCATTTGAATGCATTTCCCAATCATCTAACATAGAAAATCACTTCAGCTATCAATTTAGCACTTTATATTAATCACATTCAAAGACCACTATAGTTTAATTATGCTTTTAATTCTTATCTGTGAAGTTTCTAAAACACATCACCTTAATGGCAAATATTAAGTGTGTTTTGCATTAATGTGTGATCTATCTATAGAGTATCAAATATTAAAAACATCCAAATGGTAGGACACATGTCACTTTAAATGAGATCACATTATAATTTAGTTTTAGAACAAAATCAATCAAATCAAATCTTGAATTGCAGTTACAAATTATGTCATTTAATCTCAATTTTTCCAAGAACCATTAGTGGCTAGTACCCCAAATTAAAGGGTCCATTTCTTTCAATTAGCTCAGTTCCAAAGATTTATGGTGGCACTTTCACATTTTCATATTCCTCTTTTTGAGGTCCAAGGAGGTCTCCTAAAATATGGAAATTATAAACATAATGATATTATGATTGTGTATTTCCCACATAAAAATTGGAACACATCCTTCTAATGGTCCTTCAAAGAGAGAATTTTAATTTTCTAAACTTATATAATTACATGCAACCAATTTATTACTATAGTTTCCATTTGGTAAATGTAATTTGGTAGAATATTGTCAGTCTCAAATTGCTAACAGGCATTTCTCCACAACGTTTTTATATCCTTCTTATCTCAATGAGATTAAAAAAAGAAAAAAAAATCTCTCCCAAATTCCAATTTCTTTACTTTCAATACCTTCAAGCAGTGTTAGTGCCACCAGAACCAGAATCCAAAAAACCCAAAAGAACAATGATTTCGTAATCATGTTTTTCTACCAAATCAGAATCAGCAAAACCACTTCACTGAAACCACCTTATTAAAATCAATTTACTGAACCCCTCAAAATAAAATTTTATGTATTCATCCCAGCTTTGTTGTTTGTTGTTGGTGACTGCTCTGAAAAATAGGTAACTGAGATAGAAAATGGAAAAAATGAGATCCCCAGATCATTTCTGACAGCCCTCAATATACACTGAGTTATATGTCAAATGGGCATTCTTATCAGGATCACATAAACAGTGTTAAACAGAACCAGACCAGAAAGGGGATCCCTGAATACCTCACTGCAGTATTTCCTAGCAGACCAGAGCCACTGAACTGGGACCATGGCTAGAAACGCTATGCTAGATTCTAAACCAGGTCAAACCAGAGACAATGGCTACAACATATGGAGGAGTCTGTTGCTTATGTACCTGCAAAAATAAGTTTAAAAAAGGCATAAGGTTTGGGGGGGGGGAATACCTTATCCTACCTATTAAAACCCAGAGTTTCTCAGTCTAGTCATTGCTTTAGTCCCCTGAATCACAGTGTGCTCATGAGAATATCTGGGTAGCTACTAGACTAAGTACCCCCAAAATATAGACTGATTATTCAAATGCAAGAGACAGAAAACAAAAGCAAACTATGAAACAATATATAGAAGTACATAGGACAACATAGAGGACAAACTTACCTTCCTTTCTGCTATTTTTTCCTCTTTGGCTCGCACTCTTTAAGGCTTGGCTGAATTTCCCCCTTCAAAATTCTCCAAGATAAATTCACCTTTGTGCATACTTAAGTCTTTCTGAAGTGGAAGCCCCCCAGTCTTTCCCACTTCACTGCCTGTACCTTCATGGTTCACCAAATTTGTTACAGGAGAAATAGCTTCTCTCTAAGTTCTATGGTGGATAACTGCTGCCAAATACGTATTTATCACAACATAGACATTAAGAAAGTAAAAACTTCCAGGCTTTAGAGAAAAGCTGAACTCTCATGAAGATTCTGACAAGTATTCTTATATGAAAAAAAATGCAACAAAGAAATAATTCATTTACGTCTTGTAATATTGTACATTCCTTTTACGCAATAAAAATGAAAGAGAAGATAGATGCATAATTCTATACTTCCTTCAATGTCATAAAGTTAAGCAAACTTAGTTAAACAAAGCCATAATCTCATACATTCTCTAAGAAAGAAAACTTTGTCAAACGAACTATAGGTAAATTAAGTCAGATTATAGATCAAACTATATTTAGAGGAATCACAAATAGACTAATTGAGGAGGAAGTTTACATGTCTCCAAGGAATTGGGACAATTGAGATTCTTCCTTGTTTTATCTTATGATGCCTCCCATCATCCTTTCTAAAGATCTAATTTTAAGCGTAGTAGTAGCAAGAAGCAAATCTTTTCTAAATCTTGCATAATTACTATTCCATTGTTCTGTACACAGTAGATATTTAATAAATGCTCTTTGAGTTTTGAATTTAAAAATAAATTGAATAGATTTCATCTTATGAATTTCGCAACACTCTTTGAGATGTCATAAAAATAAGTTGGAAACCACTGGCTTAGAGCTTCATATTCATTATGATTATTAATGTGATTTTTTTACCATTCATATTATGGTCAACTGAACAACATACATTTTTAGGAGGAAATGGGCATTGAAACAGCTTTATTTCTCTGTGAAATTTGACTCTATATAATAGATTCCTTTTTATTTTTGCGACTCAAATGACAGATTCTAGCCTCTGTTTTTCTCAAGAACTTTGAAAAATTCTATTACTATCCTTTTATTCCTCTCTCAATCCTCCCACTGCCCAATGCTCAGAATAGTATTAATGAAGAAGCAAAGTGAATTTTTAGGGCAACAAACAGGGTATTTAGCTGAACCCTAGAATCATAGAATCTCAGAAAATCCAAGATTATCTATCTTAATGTGTACCCAAAGCATGATACCGAGAAAACTGACTGTAGTCAAAGAACCTGAGTTCACATTCCAGCTCTCCTACTTATTTCCTGTATAACCTAAGATTTTGAGATCTCCTCTCATTCCGGTCACCCTTTCTCAGTCCAGAAAACAAAAGTGTAGAATCTGGGACTCTAGCCTCTTCTCTCTTCCTATACATCGCATCCTTAGAGCCTGAGCCTTAGTTTCTTTATCTATAAAACGATAGCATCAAACTGGATGACCTCTGAGATCCCTGTTCACTCTGAATCTATGAATAAGAATTATGTCCACAACAAACCTAATGTGTTCATCTAAGCTTTGCTCGAATACACTTGCTCCCTATAGTGAGGGGAACACACTGTCTCCCAAGACAGCTTGGATAGTTCTAATTGTTAGAAACTTTTCCCTTATATATAACCTAAATCTGACTCGGTTACTTTCACCTGTCATTCCTAATTTTGCCCTCTGGGGCTAAAAACAAAACAAATAAAATCCTCTTCCACAAGATAGCCCTTCAAACAATAGGAAACAGCTATTTGTGCTAGTGCCCTTTAGCTCAAGGTTACTTTGTATCTCTTTTGCATGTATTTTGTGTATATCTCTATATGTGTAGGTTGTCTTCCTCTGATAGAATGTCAGCATCTTGAGGCCAGGGATTGTTTCAGTTTTGTTTTGTATCCCCAGAACCATGCCTGGGGCGCTAGTCTGTGCCTAATAAATGCTTGTTGATGGATCAAACTTGTCCTCTCCACCTCTCATTTCTTCCAGGCTAAATATCCCAACTTGTTTCAACTCATCCCTGTAAGACAAGATTTTTAGACCCTTTATTTACGCTTCTTCAACAGAGAAAAGTGTAGTATCTGGGGCACTCTCCCTATCACTTTCCTGTACATTGGACCTCCAGAAAATGTAACTAAGGTTCAAGGTCCTCTCTCTGTCTGTGTCCACACAAAAATATAACTTGTGAACTCTCACTAATGTGGTTTCTTTTATTAGTTAGCAGAAGGCTACAATTAACAAAAGTGCCTCCATTTCCCTGTAAAAGGAGAAATGGATTGAATTTAGAATCAGAGGTCTTGGGTCTGAGTCTCAGTTTTGCCACTTACTACCCAGGTGACTGGACAGGTCATATCACCTATTTAGGTTTAAATTTCCTTTTCTATACAATAAAGGAGCTGGGTATGATGTTCTCTAAGGTTTCATCCAACTGTAAATCTCTGCTTCTAATATTCTAATGCTCCTAGATTTTAATTTGAAACTAAGATTTTAATTTGAAACTAAACTAAGATTTAATTTGAAACTAAGATGTCATAGTAAGAAAAGTAGGAGTAGAACATTTTCCTCATGAACTTGGGCCATACAGTCTCAGACATACATAGACTATTACTGGGAAGAGTTTGAAGGAAAGGGAACATAGAGGGAATGTGTATGGTAAAGGGACATGCATGAAAGAACAAAACGAGATCCTCCAAGGATATAAGGCTTCCAGTGTCTCTGGGTGGTATCATTATGTCTCTTCTGCTGATCTTGTGTAACTCATAGGCTCTGATAGCCATGTGGTCTCTGTCATGAGTGGTCTCCACTTGGTAGTGATCTGATGGTGTCTGAAAGCTGTTTGGTGTTGTTTGGTTTTATGGTTACTGCCTGTCTACATTGTTACAGAGCTTCTCTTTGCTACCAGTTTTTAGTAGCTGGAATTATCAGCTGAGGTGCTACCATTTCTCCAGAAAAGGAGGAGCGAGCACTGCCATCTTCTTTTCAGCTTAGAGACTAGAGATTGATTAATCTCTTTTAGTGAGGAAAGTAGAGCTTTCTATACTCAGTCATTAGACTAAGGAAAGACTCAGTAGCTTTTCTCAATAAGGAGAGGAAATTTGCAGGTTTCCAGGTAGCTGGGATCTGACTTGATGTGTGAAATTCCTCTCTAGAAAGAGAATCTTTGTTTCTAAGAATCTAGCTCTTTTGGATAACAGTAGATAACTAGCTAAGTAGAACTAGAAAGAATTTAATGTATCTTTGAGCTAGTTTCCATCTGCTCCTCAGGAGCAATAGCTCTCTCCTAAGTCACTATACGACTTAGACTTAGAAAGTCTCCTTTAATTTCAATCAGTTCCCATTGTCAGTTGCCTTTCTTTTCAAAACCATGTTGAGGAACTTTTAACACTTTTCAACAATTTGCCAAGGGCTGTCTGGATCTGAGGCTGAAATTTTTCTCTACCTTCAAGATCCTTTGTGACTTACATAGAAAGAAAGATGGAGGTAAGAACAAAAAATCCTCAGTGGAGTCCCATTGAGGTACCAGTATCCAAAGCAATCCTTTGTGCTAAAGTCCTGTCTTTATTATGTCTAGGTGGCTGGCAAAAAGTCTCTCAAGATTTCAGCTTTCCTAAAGAAGCAACATAAGAACTCTACAATTCTGCTTCTTATTATCTGTTATCATTGTCTAATCTAACCTCAACAGGGTTCTGTCTCTTTGGTTTATCCCTTTCTCCTAATAGCTAAAGAAGCCCCACCAATGTTTTGTAGACTTTAGTACTCCTCCTCACTCTCAATTCCTTCTGAGGTTTAGTGTTACTGATTTCAATCTTAGAACACATTTTATGGTTTTTTTTTGCTTATCTCTCTTCAGTAGCCCCCAATCTAATCTTTTTGCATGTATCTTTTAAAAATCTAAATCATTCAGTGAGTTGCCTATGTATCCACAATGGTCTCTTTAGACAATTTCTTATTTTCTTCCTCCTTGCAATTACCTTACATATTGCTATTATTTCACTTTATATCATGCTCTGGAATCCTAGCTAGCTTTTGGAGAAAATCTTTAAAAATGTATTTGTTAATCTGCCAACCTTCTGCCTTTTTCCTTGATTCTGCTGAATAGGCTGGCATAGGAGGCTTTTTTGACTAAGAGTGTATCTTCTCGGTGAATTGGGTTTTAAGGGTTAGATGAAAACACATTTTCTTTTTTTCCATGCAAAGCTTAAAAGTTGCACCCTAAATTAGGAAGAAAATCTGATTGATCACAGAGGGTTATTTGCCAATAGTTACAGGAAGAGTTGGTCTATTCAAATAAAATTGCTAATGGGGTTTTCAGTAATATAAAAATGTAATGTGGGTCATTGCTTTTTTACAGTAATTTGTCCTTGACCTCAGGATTATTATAGAAAGTTGCCAATGAAATTTAAGAATGATGAGCATTATTCTGCTCAGTTCCCCCCTTTGAGAAAAGGAATTAATTTTGCCTTTTTGCAGAAACAAACATAAAGATGCATATAAAAAAAACAAAAGTGGGAAGAGGAGAATGTCGTTATACATAGTAGCTAAGATTCTAGGAACGTAAGATGAGAAGTGAGTTTATCTTCCCCAAGTTTGGAGTGTTGGAATATTGATTTTCTTCCTTTCTAAAAGTCTAAGGAGGAAAACATGAGAAATGTGAAAGCATTTTATAATTTAAAAAAAATTATTGCTATATTTTGTTTTATATAACTTTCACCTCCTAGTATATCTTTTCTTCCTCCCCTACCCAGAGAGTCGTTCAACTTACCAAAGAACAAAAAAAGAGAGAGAGAGGAAAAAAAGGAATTTAGCAAAATCAACTGAGACTGGCAATACACACAATGTTCTAGGCCTAATGGTATAGTCATACTCTTCTACAAAAAAGGGAGAAAGGCAGAAGTTTTTCCTCCCTTCTTCAGGACCCACCTTGTTTATTAAAATTACATAGAGGTCAGTTTCATTTTTGTAGGCGGTGCTCTTTCCATTTACATTATTTTAGTTGTGTATATTGTTTTCCTAGTCCTGTTCACTTCAATTTGCATCAGTTTAAACACACACATATGTATACCTTCCCATACTTTTCTGCATTCTTCACATTCATTGTTTCTTGTGACACAATAATAAGGATAAGGATATGGAATGGACCTGTGATTTTATTAAATAGGGAATTCCCTGATGAGGAAATTCATTTTACCTTTGCAGGTCCACACTTTGTCCTACATTTCATGGTCTTGTCCAGAGGACTAAGAAGTTAGGTATCTTATGTGGGGGCACACAGACAGTTTATGTCACAGTCAAGACTTGAATTAAAATCTTCCTGGTTTGGGGGCTAGCTGTCTATTCACTCTGCCATGTTGGACAATAATATTCCATTATATTCATGTACCGCAATTTGTTTAGCCATTCCCTAATTGATAGGCATCTATTCTGTTTTCAATTCTTTGATACTACAAACTATTCTGGTACCTATATGGACCTTTTCTTCTAATTTTGACCTCTTGGTATATGCCTAAGAGTGGGATCTCTAAGTCAAATGGTCTGGATATTTTAGTCACTTTGTTAGCATAATTCCAAATTGTTTTCCAGAATGATCAGGTTAATTGACATTTAAAATGAGAATTATGTCACAGCTTGGCAGTATTATTTTGTCAATGACCAGCTATTGACCATTCAACTCTATAGTATGTGCTCTTGGCATTATTCCTCCTTCAATGCTATGACACTGCCTTGGCAGGACAAGATATTATCTGAGATTTGCATATTCAAATATTATCTGCTGGTGACATATCGCCATAAGGTTGCTTCTATCCTTCTTTAATAAACATTTAGCACTTATGTAATGAATCTCAGAAAAATAGAATCACATGCTGCAGCTTCTACCCAAGCCCTATTCTGATACCTCATTATGGCGTGGTGGTGACTTGGGTCTTTAAAAACAATGTCAGTGGAGTGCCAATTCTGAATGTTCATATTAAACTGGAAGGGCTTTGAGAATGGGCTGAGCAATGCACCACATTTTTGATGTCTAAGCTGCCTAGTTAAGTTCATAGAGGCTCATTACCAAAAGTTTAGCTTCCAGTTTACATAATTTATTTTCTTGCCATCTACTGTGTGGAAAGATTATGATCTGCATTGGTGGGAGTAGTAATAACAATAATAGACATTGTTTTTGTATCATCAGTGCTTATCACAGTGCTCGGCACATAGTAAGCACTGATTTACATTTATATGAAACTTTGAAATTTGTAAAGTGCTTTACATGCATTATCTCATGTGAGTTTCACAAAAATTGTGTGAGCTAGGAGATTAGGGTAGGATAGGGGATAATATGAGGCAGGCAAGTAGTTCAGTGGATAGAGCTATGGGCCCTAAATCAGGAAGATTCATATTTGTGAGTTCAAATCTGGCCTCAGACACTGACTAGTTGTGTGACCCTGGGCAAGTCACTTAACCTCTGTTTGCCTTTATCCACTGGAGAAAGAAATGACAAACCATTCCAGTATCTTTGCCAAAAAAAAAACAAACCAAAAACAAACCACCCCATGGATAGTATTAGTGTGCTACAATCCATGAGATCATGAAGAGACTGACACAACTGAACAGCAACATGTGATTTCATTGGTATAAAGAATTCTCTCAGTGAGAAAACTCCCTCTACTACTGCAAGTTAGCTCTTCCTCTGCAACTTTTAGTCCTAGAGAACTATCTGGAGCCAGAAGAGAAAAATGACTCACTCATTTCACACAGCTGGCATGTGTCAGAGTCAGGCCTTGACCCCATTTCAAGGGCAACTCTCTTTCCACTGTGGCAGGCTACTTGCTGTGAGACAGACCATATAAGTATCATTAACTCCATCTTGCAGTTGAGAACACTGAGGTTCAAAGAAATTAATTGGCTTACCCCTAGCAAGTCACAGACTAAGGGTCAAACACAGGATTTGAGCCAATGCCTTCCTGACTCATTTCATTGTGAATATTGATGCTGGTGAACTAAAGGATTTTTGAAGTACTGAATGAAGTGTATGGGTAGCAGTGTACCAAGTGGTACTGCAGATGAATGGAAATTTTGTTAGATTTTGAATCTTGTAGATCTTTTTTTTAATAGCTCTACTACTAGCTTACTATGTGAACTTGAGGAACTTGAGGAAAACAGGCAATTTTCAAATGAAGAAATCAAAATTGTCAATAGTTACATAAAAGATCCTCTAAATCGCTATTGATTAGAGAAATATGAATTAAAATAACTCTGAAATACTATCTCACACCTATCTGATAGTCTAACATGACAGAAAAGGAAAATTAAATGCTGGAGAGGACACTAACATATTGTTGGTAGAATTGTGAACTGATCCATCGTTCTGGAGAACAATTTGGAACTATGCCTGAAGGGTTATAAAACTGTGCATGCTCTTTGACCCACCGATACCATTACTAGGTCTGTATCCTAAAGAGATTTTTTTTAAAGGGAAAAGGACCTATTTCTACAAAAATATTTGCAGCAGCTCTTTTTGTGGTGGCAAAGAATTAGAAACTGAAGAAATGCCCATTAATTGAAGAATGGCTGAACAAGTTGTAGCATATGATTGTGATGGAATACTATTGTGGTAAAAGAAATGCTGAACAGGATGGCTTCAGAAAAAAACTGGGGTGACATATGAACTAAAGCAAAGTTAAGTGAGCAGAACCAGAACTTTGTAAACAGTAACAGCAACATTATAAGATGATCAACTGTGAAAGATTTAATTACTCTGATGAAGACAATGCTCTAAGTTAATTCCAAAGGATTCATGATGAAAAATGCCACTTTTCTCCAGGGTGACAACTGATGAACTCTGAATGAAGATTCAAGTGTGCTTTTTTTCACTCGTGTGTGTGTATTTTCTTTTGCAACATGGCTAATATGGAATTTTTAAAAAAATCTCTTTAAAATCTAATTAAGTTAGGCAATTTGATTCATACTCAATGGGGGAAGTAAACCACTTGGGGACTTGTGAACCTTAACATTAGATTAAAAAAAAACAACCTACAGGGCTATCCAGAGGGCCCTGAGGTACAGGGCTGGAGGATAATGGGAGAGTAATTCCAGAGTATTCACTCTAATAGGATTTCAGGGTGAGGAGATCATTCATACACTTCTTTTTTTGCTTTTTGACCCAACCTGTGTTTTCATCAGAATAGAGAACTCCAGGTGAGGAAACTCCCTCTACCAAAGCAAATCAATACCTTCTTTTGTAGCTTATAGTCTTTGAGAGTTGACTAGCAGGCTGAGAGGTCAGTATCTTGCCCAGGGTTAATGTGTAAGAGAAGTGGAAGTGAACCTCAGTCTTTCTGGTTCTGAGGCCTTTCTCCATCCACTTTCCTTATGCATTATCCTAAAACTGAGTGGCTGAAAATAAATCCTTTCATTGTTGCTTAGGAGAAAGAATGCACGTCCACTTCCACGTGGGTGGATATTTTGTCTGTACTGACATCATGAAAACAAAAGTATGAGCATTAAAGACTGATGCTATTCCATCAAATCTTTGCAGGAGGGTAGGGTACTGGGCTAAAGGGAAACCATCTGTACCCAGGAGAATGCTGGAGCTTGAAATCTCCATCAAAAGAGAAGAGAAATTCAGAGTAGTGGTCACTATATGTCTAGAACTGTATATACTTGTTATTGAGATCTGACTTCCCAGAAACTTCAATAAACCATTGCTTGGCTTTTTGTTTTGCTTTGTTTTTTTGTATTCTTAAAGGAAAAAGTAACAAATGTAAAGAAAAGAAGTTGTCAAGGACTTTGAAAAAACATAACCACTTTCTGCCTTACTCACTTTTAAGTGTCTATCCTAAGCTCAGTACAAATTCAGAATAAATCTCTATATTTTATAACCACTTTCTGCCTTACTCACTTTTAAGTGTCTATCCTAAGCTCAGTACAAATTCAGACTAAATCTCTATATTTTATTACTGTCCAATGACAATGTTTAGAATATTCACCATAATACACTCAAAGATCCCCAATCATCACCATCCTTAGCAAGGTTTTGCTCTGGAGAGGAAAGTTAATGTACTGTCTTCATTTAATTTTTAAATGACTAACATAGTTGAATAAGATTTTCAGTAGCAAAGACTGGCACAAAGAAAGATTTTCTGTCTACATTTAACTTAATTAGAGAATGAAATTGACCAGACTACCTCATTTTCTTAAACTTTTTGACTAATGCAAGTTTTACTGTTCTAAGTACTTGATGCAAGAATATGGAAATTAACAGAAAATGACCTCAATTATAAGTGTCAGGGTATCATAGAATCAAAGTATCTCAGAGTATCATAAAATGTTAGAGTTGGGCCAGAAATTTTCTAGACCAACCCCTTCTATCTCATTCTGTTGCCCAGAAATGATTATGACTAATAGAAATATATTTCCTCAAAAGAATCTCCCCCAAACAATTACATGGGCTTCATTCGACATTGGGCAGCTAGGTGGCACGCTGTATAGAGCACCAGGCTTGGAATCAGGAAGACCCATCTTCCTGAGTTCAACTCTGGCCTCAGACACTTACTAGCTGTGTTGACCCTGCTCAAGTCTCTTAACCCCATTTGCCTTAGTTTTCTCATCTGCAACAATGAACTGGAGAAGGAAATGGCAAATTATTCCAGTGTCTGGAATAGGGTTATGAAGAGTAAGACATGGCTGAAATGATTTAACAACAACATTTGACATCATAAAAAGAAAAGCTTTTGCTATCATAAGTGATAAGACATAAAAAGAGTTGAGGCCTTTCTTTAACTCAGACCTGGGTTCATTAGTTAGATAAATCACATCTTGGTCTCATGTAAGATTAGGAAGGCACTATTCTTATTTACTGGGAAATTGGAAAGCTGAAGCTATTTGTAAAACCAATGTGAAATTCTTTAGTAGGATGACCAGTGTAAATATGTAATTATGCTTTGCTGTTGGCTTTTCCTCTGCTGGTTGGTTGCTTTCTATCATCATTTGCTCTTTTCTGAGAGCGACAAGGCACTTTTAAAGGGTCAAATGAACATTTATACATGAATTACCACCTACTATAGACAAAGTTAGAGAAGGACATTAATGTTAAATGGAGCCCTCTGGATTCCCTCTGAGCTAGGGAATATAGCATCACACCAATCTAGAAGCGATGACTGTAACTTTGTTCCTGAAAGATAAAGTTAACCGTCTACACTACAGAAAATCAGTAGAGGTCCTGAATGAGGTGTGAAGTTAGTTGAGAGTCTGAGCCTCATTTCTATTGAAATGAAGCACTGTCTGGCTTCATTGAGGGCACAGAAAACAATAGATTAGAGAAGTTGAAGACAGTCTTTGAAGCAAATTGCTTACAACAGTATGAAATATATGAAAGGAAAAAAGAAGAGAAGAAAATAAAACTCAAAGATTAAAAAGCCATGAAAGGGAGAGAGTAGGCAAGAACAGAAAGATAGCAGGGAACTAAGAGAGAATTTCTGTTTCTTTTGGAAGCCTAGAGAGATATAAAACAAAGGTGGAGAAGCCCAGGAGATTGAGTTGCTAAATATCCCAGGCACTACTGCCAGGGATACTCCTTTGTCTTTTGGTTGGCTTTTACCTCTTTGATATTTGAGACAATTTCATGGACTTTAAGAGCAGAAAGGAGACATTATCTATTACAAACCCTCCTCATTTCTACAGATGAAGGAATGGAAACCCAGAGTAATGAAGTGATTTGGCAAAGGTCAGATAGTAAATGGCAGAACTGTCCCTCTGATGTCCTGTCCAGGTCTCTTTTCACTACATTATATCTTTATTTTGCTTTCTTATTTTCCTGTTATCTTTTCTAGAAAAGCTAAAATATTCTGGGAAAGGAGTGGATGTCACAAAAACATAGTTGAACTTAATTAAAAATATTGCAAGGGCTTATGGTGAAAAGAACATTGTGCCCTAGCACTCAGAAAGATGCACAGTTTAGATAAGATATGCTCAACAATTAGTTTAGCTTCATTTGACATAAAAAGAAGGACTTTTGCTACCATAAGTGACTAGAAACCAAACACAAAAGGTTTTAGGTGAAGGGGCTAGGGTCCAGAATATGTAAAGATCAGTTAAAGGAATAGGTATGTTGAGCTTTGAAAGGAGAAGACTTAGGGGATGGGGTGAGCATTATCAAGGCCTTTTGTGGTTATTATCATTAGATTGTGAGTTCCCAGAGAGAAGAGAATGTCTTTTACTTTTCTTTGCATTTCCTGTGCTTAGTATAGTGCCTCAAACATAGTGGGTGCCTAATAAATGCTTATTGACTGGCTTTAAGTATTTTAAGGGTTGTCATGTGGGAAAAGGATTTAATTTTCCTTCTTGGCCATGGAGGACAAAAATACAAGTATAAAACCCTGTTACAATAATCACCTCATTTTAAGTCTAAGGGGCAATATAATGGCCTTGAGGGTTTGTGTGGTTCCTTCCTTTTCACCTTGGGGAGTTCGTCTCAGTTGAAAAGTTATGAGTTTGGTTACGACCTCACCAAGTGTCCAGTTAGGAAAATTCCTAACATTTAAGCTGAGGTTGGGCTCTCTGCCTAACTTCACATTTATATCTATTTCTGGTTAAGCTCTGGACTCTTTGTGATTGAGGTAAAATTTAGTTTACTGGAAATGTTTGTGTAATAAGACAGCAGATTATGTTATAATGTCTATGGATGGATAGAAATCAGAAGAAGATGGGGATAAGGAGGAAACATTTTCTTGGGACTTCCTTCAGTCTTCCTTGGGTCTTCTGTTCTGAGATGCTCGTAGAGCACATGATTCTCCTCAATAACTCCTACGTTCTCTGCCACAGCTGAATCCTTCCTTTGCTCCTCAGGTGTATGCTAGAATCACATCCTTTTTCCAAGATCTTGAATTCATCTCTTCTAAGACAGTATGATGATTTATAGATGAGCTCTGTGACATGATCAATCTTCTTGGTCTATGAAAACATGATTCTTGTGTAACATCACTACACACCTCCTGCTCTCCTACACTTAGTCTAAGGCCTAGGAGAGTGATTTATTAAGCATCACATTAAGTGAGATGGGATTGAGTAAATCAATTATCTCAGCTTTCCAGGAACAACACTTAATAGCTGTATGATCCTGGGCAATTCTGTGAGTTTCAGTTTCCTGTTCTGTAAAGTGGGGCTAACAATACTTAGTCTACTTACTAAATGGGGTGTTTGTGAGGATCAAATGAGACACTGTATGGTGAAGTCGTCTGTCAAACCTTATAGAACTATGTGTGAATCAGATATTATTAATGCAGCAGAATGGGTTGCTCTAGGAGTTTTGATAAAGCCTGATATGTTGCCTTACATAGTCTATCTGAATCATGAAATCTTATGAACTTAGAGCTAGAAAGAAATTTACAGGTCATCTAGTTGGACTTCCTCATTTTATAGATGAGTAAACTGAACCTGATGGAGATTTCAATAACTTGCCTAAAGTTCTATAGGTGGTAAGTGTCTGAGGTGAGATTTGAACCCATGTCTTGAGATTCTAAGTCCCATGCTCTTTCTAGTACATTTTGTTGCCTCCCTTCATTCTTTATTAAATTTCAGAGTTGGAAAGGAAAGTAGATCATTTAGTTCAAACTGTCCTACAAAAAGCATAAATCTCTTCTACACTATGCAGCTTCTTGAAGTCTTCTTGTGCTAGGTACTTAGCTCCTTCCCTCCCCCTCCAAAGCCCCTACCCTACCATTTCCTAAAGGCAACCCGTCTCATTTTGGGCCAACTCTAATTGTTAGAAATTGTATTGAACTGACTTTCCAGTTGTGCCTTCTGAGACCAAGAAGAACAAGTCTAATTGCTATTCATATGACAACCCTTTAAATAATTGAAAACGGTTATGATGTACCCTCAGATCTTCCCTTATCCACGCTAAACATCCCTAATTCTTTCACGTGATCTTTCTATGGTATGGTTTTGAATCTTTTTACCATTTACTTTTCTAAACTGTTATCATTTCTAAAATATAGTGTCAAAGACTATACAATATATTATGGATGTGTTTTGAAAAAATCTTCTGTGGATCTCTCTGGTCTCTAGGCAAATCAGATTACTAACTGTTCCCTGAACTTGATATAGTTTTTCCCACCTTAATGGATTTGCACAGGTGGTTCTCCCATGCCTAGAATTCACTCCTTCCTCACCTCTCCCTTTCAGATTCCTTATCTTCCTGTTAGGCTTAACTGAAATGTCACCTTTTCTATGAATCTTTTCTTAATTCACCCAGCTATTGTTATTCTCTCACTCTTTAATGTCACATAGCACTTTGGGTAGACCTCTCCTTTGCCCCCTTCAGTCCCTACCTTGTGCATGTGTATCCATGTACATGGTGTATCTCCCAATCCCCATCCCCAGTAGGATGTAAGCTCCTTGCAGGCAGGAACTGTTTAATTTTTTTTGGAGGGGGGGGAGGGCAGGGCAATTGGGGTTAAGTGACTTGCCCAAGGTCACACAGCTATTAAGTGTGTTAAGTGTCTGAGGCCAGATTTGAACTCAGGTCCTCCGGATTCCAGGACTGGTGCTCTACTCACTGCACCACCTAGCTGCCCTTGTTTAATTTTTTTTATCTTTGTCGGCAGCACAGTTTCCTGCACACAGTAGGTGCTTACTAAATATTTAATCAACTTGAAGATCAGTTGCATGAACTTTATTGACTACCACAACACACTGCTTACTTAGATTGAACTTGTAATCGTTCATAGAGTAAAAAAAAATCACAACGAAAAAAATAACCATCTCAGAATTGAAAGGAACCTGTGGGGTCAGATAGGGTAACCATCTAAAGAGCCATCCCCTCCACAATGCCCCACTTTGTCTTGAGGATGTCCGGCAATGAAAATTACTGCCTCCTGAATAAGGCCATTCTCATTTGGGATAACCTGAATTGTTGATAGTTTTCTCCTTACATAGAGTTCAAATCTGTCTTTATGCAACTTGAATCTACTATTCTTATTTTTGTCCTGTGGGTCCAAGAAAAATAACATGATTTCAACCTTTATTCTCCATGAAGATGCTTCAAGTAATTGATGTTCCCCCTTCAAAATCTTCTCTAGGTTCAATGTCCCCTATTCCTTCCATCCGTTCTTGAATGGTATGGTTTCCAGTCCCCTCGTGATCCTGGTCATTTTCCTCTAGACCTTGTCCAACTGGTCAACACTTTTCTGAAAACATGACCCCAAGAACTGAACATGATATTCAGAGTAGTGTACGGTAGGGTTATTATCTCTACCACTTCGAATACCATGTTTCCATTAATGTGACCTAAGATCTTACCATCTTTGGTTACACCATGGCCTCATGTTGAGCATTTAGCCCATTAGAAGTTCAAGTGTTTTCACATGAACTTTTCCCTAGCACTGTTTCCCTCATTCTGAATTTGTAGAGTTGATGTTTTTCAACCCAAGTTTAGGCATTTACATTTTTCTCCATTCATATTTGTCACATTAGATTCAGTCCACAGTTTTAACCTGTCAGGATCTTAACTGATTGTAATTCTTTCATCCAAAGTCTTAGTTATCCTTCCTGTTTCATGACACTCAAATTTAATTAGAATATGATCTATGCCTTTGTTCTATTTGTTGCTCCCTCCCTCCCCTGTGGCTTTTAGCCTTGTGGAGTAGAGGAAACCTGAACTTACCTTAGTACTTTACTGAGCTTACATAGAACTGGCTGACAGTTCCAGGGACCATGTTTGCTGGACATGTATAGTCCAATTTTCCCCTACCCCAGGAATACTTTATCTTAAGAAAGACACCTCCCTCTAGTTTCCATGATGCTCACTCTCGTAGTTCTCTTAGAATCCCTCAAATGTAGTACAAACATTGGTCCTAGATTTCCCATCATAGTTGCTGTTCATCTTCACTTATAATATGATTGGTGTTCACTTAAACATGCAGTGATGATATGTCAGTTTATCTTCCAGTTATTTTGACCTGGTTACTACTGATTTAGTGTTCCTGTGGTTTTCTTGTGGTTGTCTTCCTTAAGTGTTAGTTACAGTGTCAATTGCATCCCACTTGTATCCTTGAGATTACGTGCTTTGAACAATACTTTCTTTAACCAACAAGGTTATTTCTAAAAACCATCAAAAGGGATTAGATCAGAGCCAAGTGCTGTCCAAGTTCTATTGTCCTGTTCTGTCATTTTCTGGCTACTGTTGTATAACTCCTGGCAAGTTTAATCCCTTACCTAGGATTCCATTGAACTATTGTTTGCTAAGCATCTATTATTCCCCGTACACCATGCAAGATATAAATCATTGATGAAATAGAATAAGATCAAGGACAGATCTCTGGGGAACTCCACTAGTGAGGCTCCTTCAAGTTGACATTGACCTATTATTTTGCTATTCTTTGAATCCGTTCTATTTCTCTCATCTACATGATATATATCTGTTTTGCCCACAAGGATATCATAGGAGAGGTTGCCCTATCTTTTTGAAATGCTATATCTAATAACTAGCAATTACATAGTACTTTAAAGCTTATAAAACACTTTACATGTGTTATCTCATTATCTCATTTACATGTGTTATTCCCATTTTATACGTGAGGAGAATGAGTCTGGAAGAGGGGAAGCAACTTGTCCAGGATCGTATAGCTAGGAAGCGTCTTAGGCAAGAGTTGAAGTCTTTTGGGCTCCAAGTTCAGAACTCTACCCATTGCACCACCAAGCTGCATTCTCCCGACAGACTGTAACTAGGCTTTCATCCAGCCCAGTTTCCCATCTTGAACATAAGAATAACATGAGTGTTTGTCAAATACCTCATTAAAATCTAAGTGTAATAGTGTACCATTATGAGACTTTAGCAGAGATGAAGGTTTTCAGTAGGGGTTAAAAGACTGAGAAATTATTTTTTAAAAAACTTTTTTTCTGTATATATTTTTATTTAACATTTTAGTTTTCAATATTGATTTTGAGTTACAAATTTTCTCCCCATTTCTACCCTTCACCCTTACCAACATGGCATGTATTCTGATTGCTTCACTCCCCAGTTAGCCCTCCCCTCTTTCATCCCACTCTCCCCATCCCCTTTCCCCTTACTTTCTTGTAGGACAGGATAGATTTCTATGCCCCATTCCCTATATATCTTGTTTCCCAGGTGCATGCAAATTTTTTTTTTAAAATTTTTTAAGCATCTGCTTTTAAAACTTTGAGTTCCAAATTCTCTCTCCTCTTCTCTTCCCATCCGCTCTCTCTAGGAAGGCAAGCAATTCAACATAGATCACACATGCATCATTATGCAAAACACTTCCACAATGCTCATGTTGTGAAAGGCTAATTATATTTTCTTCCATCCTATCCTGTCCCCCTTTAGTCAATTTTCTCCCTTGACCCTGTCCCTTTTCAAATGTGTTTGCTTTTGACTACCTCCACCCCCTATCTACCCTCCCTTCTATCATCCCCCCTTTTTTATCCCTTTCCCCTTACTTTCCTGTGCAGTAAGATACCCAATTGAATGTGTATGTTATTCCCTCCTCAGGTCAAATCTGATGAGAGTAAGATTCACTCATTCCCCCTCACCTGCCCCCTCTTCCCTTCCAACAGAACTGCTTTTTCTTGCCACTTTTATGTGACATAATTTACCCAATTCTATCTCTCCCTTTCTCCTTCTCTCAATATATTCTTCTCCATCCCTTAATTTTATTTTATTTTTTAAGATATCATCCCTTAATAGTCAATTCACCCTGTGCCCTCTGTCTATATATATGTATATTCCCTTCAACTACCCTAATACTGAGAAAGGTCTTATGAATTACACACATCATCTTTCCATGTAGGAATGTAAGCAGAACAGTTCCACTTTAGTAAGTCCCTTAAGGTTTTTCCTTCTTGTTTACCTTTTCATGCTTCTCTTGATTCTTGTGTTTGAAAGTCAGATTTTCTATTCAGGTCTGGTCTTTTCATTGAGAAAGCTTGAAAGTCCTCTATTTTATTGAAAGCCCGTATTTTGCACTGGAGCATGATATTCAGTTTTGCTGGGTAGGTGATTCTTGGTTTTAATCCTAGCTCCTTTGACCTCCGGAATATCATATTCCAAGCCCTCGGATCCCTTAATGTAGAAGCTGCTAGATCTTGTGTTATTCTGATTGTGTTTCCATAATATTCTTATTGTTTCTTTCTGGCTGCTTGCAGTATTTTCTCCTTGACCTGGAAACTCTGGATTTGGTGACAATATTCCTAGGAGTTTTCTTTTGGGGATCTTTTTAAAGAGGCAATCAGTGGATTCTTTCAATTTCTATTTTACCCTCTGGTTTTAGAATATCAGGGCAATTTTTCTTGATAATTTCTTGAAAGATGATGTCTAGGCTCTTTTTTTGATTGTGGGTTTCAGGTAGTCCAATAATTTTTAAATTATCTCTCCTGGATCTATTCTCCAGGTCAGTGGTTTTTCTAATGAGATATTTCACATTGTCTTCCATTTTTTCATTCTTTTGATTCTGTTTTATAATATCTTGATTTCTCATCAAGTCACTAGTTTCTACTTGCTCTAATCTAATTTTTAAGGTAGTATTTTCTTCAGTGGTCTTTTGGACCTCCTTTTCCATTTGGCTAATTCTGCCTTTCAAGGCATTCTTCTCCTCATTGGCTTTTTGGAGCTCTTTTGCCATTTGGGTTAGTCTGTTCATTAAGGTGGTATTTTCATCTGTATTTTTTGGGTCTCCTTTAGCAAGTCGTTAACTTTTTCATGTTTTTCATGGTTTTCTTGCATCACTCTCATTTCTCTTCCCAATTTTTCCTCTGCTTGTCTTACTTGATCTTCCAAATGCTTTTTGAGCTCTTCCATGGCCTGAGCCCAATTCATATCTTTCTTGGCGGCTTTTGATGTAGGCTTTTTGACTTTGTTGACTTCTTCTGGCTATACGATTTGATCTTCTTTGTCACCAAAAAAGGAATCTAGAGTTTGAATTTGAGTCTGAATTTGAGTCTGAGTTCATTTTCCCTGCCTGTTTATGTTCCCAGCCAACTACTTGACCTTTGAGCTTTTTGTCAGGATATGACAGAGTTGTAGAGTAGAGAGTACTCTGTGCCAAGCTTTAGGGTCCAAGCACTGCTGTTTTAAGAGTTACTTCTACTCCACTGTCACCCAGGCTCTTTCACAGTAGCACTCCTCCTCCTCCAAGAACTGCCAACCAGGACTGCAATTCAGATCCAAGCAGGGCACAACAAGAGAATCTGCCTTTGTGCCTACAAAGCACTCCTTGCATTCCTGCTCTGATCTGCTGCTAGATTCCTCTCACCATATGAGCCAGGGACTCGAGAAGCCACTGATGCTGGTGCTCTGGAGGCAGCCTCAGGAGTTTCCTGCTGCTGCTACCGCCCCCACTGTGCGACCTCCTCCACCCCCAGAGCTGGTGGCCAGACTGCTCTGAAATCAATCCTGCAGTTTCCCCCTAACCTGCTCTTTGGTGTTTGTGGGTTGAGAAGTCTGGTAACTGCCACAGCTCACTATTTCATGTTCCCAAGCAAAAGACTGAAAAATTAAAATCTATGGGGGAAATCCTTTCAGATGCAAAAGAAAGTAATCCACACAGTGGAAAGGGTCTGTGGCTTGAATTGTTCAACTCCTTATAAAAAAGCCTGAAAAGACAATTAAATTTCATCTAGGGCACAGGCTGCATTCATGTTTTTGTCTCTAGACACTCATCTGAATAACACTCCAAAAGGACTCTGGGAAGTATAACTGGTTGCATCAGGATTGGTCACCATAAGCCAAGGAAGAATGCCTGGTAGAAGGAACTGACTCTGAAACTGGAATGATTCCCTTTAGATCACCCCTGCCCTCATTCTTGAAGGTGATGAATCTCATGAGACTCTGAGGAAGTCAAAGAGGAGAAGCTTCTTCCAGTCCCATTGCCTTAGATGAAAAAGTACAGCAGTACTTCAACTGAAAAGAGCATTCCAGCTAAAGACAGCTCAGCATCACCCAGATGACTCAGTGGCTGAATATGGTAAAAGACTAAAGTCACCCATCAAACAGTAAGCCCAGGGAGACTAGTAGATTGACCTGTCCAGTAATGATACTGTGCCCTTTGAGAGGAAATCCAGCTGACAAGTAGAGTGACTCATCCATCACCATTACTAAGAAGTTCAAGAGAACATTGCTGAGAAAGCAGAAGCATGGAGGTTCTGTAGTTCTAGAGCCCTTATGAGTGCACCTCACTGCCATTGTATTTTTTAAATCTTAAATTGATGAAATGGTTTGTATTTTTAAAATAAGTTTTATTGATATCTTCTATTTTTTATATCATCATGGTTTTCTCCAGTATTCCTCCCCCTTCCAGAAAACCACCCCATGTAACAAATAGCATTTTTTAAAGACAAAAAGGAAGAAAGCCCTCTAATATAAGTGATCAATAAATTGAAAAAGTCTGAAAACAAGTGCCTCTGTGTGACACCTGTGGACCTTCTATACTTATGAAGGGGTGGGTTGAAAGTATCTTCATATATCTCTTCTTTTGAGTCATTTTTCATTTTTATAATTTTGCAACATTCGCTTTTGATTTTTTTGTGTGTGGTTATTTTCATTTACATTGTTGTAACCACTGAAATACACACACACACATTTTCCCCTTGGTTTTGCTTACTTTACTCTGTTTCAGTTCATATAAATCCATGCTTCTCCCTATCGCATTTATAATTTTTTACAGAATAGCAGTACTTCATTATCTTAGCTTGACCATTCCCCAAACTATGGGTGTCCACTTTGTTTCCATTTCTTGCCAAATAAAATACCCCTACTACTATCAATATTTTGGTGTATATGGGGACTTTCGTCATATCAGTGGTCTCCTTGGGCTATAAGCACAGTAATGGAATCTCTGTTTCACAGGGTATGGACATTTCATTCACTTTATTTGTATAATTCCAAAATGGTTGTATCAATTTGCAGCTCCACTGATAATGCTTTGGTGTGCTTATATTCCCCAAGCCCCTCCTACATTGACTATTGGCATTTTTTGGGTCATCTTTGTCAATTTTCAGGGTGTAAGATTGAACCTCAGGATTATTTTGATTTGTATTTCTGTGATTATCAGTAATTTGAAGAATTCTTTCATGTGGTTGTTAATACTTGCAATTCTTTTGAGAACTGATTTTGAGAACTGATCTTTCACCTCTTAGCTACTGGGGAATCTGCCATTGTATTTTAAGTTCATCTCCATTCTTCCCCACCACATGAAATCTGTGTGTATTTGTGGGAGGTTTGTGGGGAAATACTTTGTAATGATCATTTTTGCCATGCCAACCGCCTTTACTAAAGTACCGAGTCTCCTGGCTAGTTGTAAAGGGGAAACATAGTGGCAGGGACTTATAAGCTAGTTTAAGGAGAGTAGTTACTGACAGGGTAACCCTTGAAAGTAGTACCCTCCAAGGATCCAACCTGCTAATGCCAGCGTGGTTTGAGCCAGTGAGCCTGGAGGGAGTGTTATATAGGCACACTGTATCTATAGAATTCCCCTAGTCTACCTTGTCTGATAGCTCTTTCAAAAAATGAAATGAGTTTAGTCTACCATAATTAGTTTTGATGAAAATATGCTGGTCTTAATGATGACCATTTCCTTTTCTAAGTGCTCACAAACTGTCCCTTTTAACAATAGGTTCTGAAAATTTGACATGGTTATTGGCTTTGACTGGCATTGTTCTATAGTTTGACTAATTTGCCTTCTTTGTTTACCATTCTTGAAAATTGAGACATTTGATTGTTCCGTATAATGTTCTATATATGTTTATCTTTGTCGTAATTTTAAAAAATCATCAATAACATTTCAGCAGTCTGCCAGTTCTTCGGGTATCCTGGCATGTTGCTCATCTGGGCCTACTGATTTGAACTCATCTGGTCCAGCTGAGTGCTTTTTTTTTTACTATCTCTTCTCATATCTTGAGTTCAAATTTCCCATTAACCATTTTTTTTTGTTCTATACTTCCTAGAACAAAACCTCATGGTTTTTGATCCACTAAAACAGGAGGAGCTTGGTGTAGTAGCTGCAGTTCTGAAAATCTGAAAGATTTGTGTTTGAATCCTACCTCTGACATTTGTTAGCTGTGTGACCCTAGAGCACTACTGTCAAACTCAAATAGAAATGGATCACAGCAGGCCCTGTATTTGACTTAGAAAGTTACAGATTAACATTATCTATGCTGTATTGTGCTTTTATTTATTTTGTTAATCATTTCCCAATTACATTTTCATCTGGTTCAGGCTGGACTCCAGCCATATTAGTCACAAGTATGACACCTTTGCCATATATGATTCACTTAATGTTTATGTACCTCTGGTACCTAGGACTTAGGTGGAGGGAGTTTCCACTTTGGGAGTTCCCTTTACATATTTGCTTACTTAAAACAGTAAACTAAACTTCTCATCCTCCTCATCCTTGTCTTCCTGCTCCTGCTCCTCCTCCTTCAAGTCCCCTTCTCAGTGACATATAGCTGCTGAGCCCTTCAGCCACCAGCATGTTCTGCCAGATCTTCAGCCAGGCCAAGAAGCACCTGAGCTTGATCTCTTTCTCTGAGTTTATCAGAGTTGGGAGGATGGAAGCAGCTTTATATGTCTTGCATCTAACGATGTTCAATATTTGCGTCAATTGGGACAGAAAGAATAACCCGGAACCTTGGAACAAGTTGACTTTCACTGGTCAGTACGAATTCTACTCAGTAAAGGTGGATGATAATGAATTGAAAAAAGAAGACCCAGATTTCTAAATGAAAGTTATCCTTTTTCAAATTCCTCAGAATGAAGGTCTTCTAAAAGCCCTCTTACAATTACATGTTTAGTTAGGAAATATTAGATTTCCCCTCAGGTTGCAGGAAATCAGGTTGAGTTTGACGGATGAATAAAAATATAAACCTGAAAAAAAACCATCAAGATGTGCCCTGTTGGGATGTGTAGCATGTATTGCTGTGTGAGTACCATTCTCCATGTTCCAGATCCTTCAGTCAAGCCACGTTATGTACTGAATGTCAAAGTCAGTCTTCATTACAGTCATTCATTCACTGAGCAAACATTTTAAGTATTTACTCTAAGTGTCACATCCTGGACTTAAACTGAGGTTTCCTGACTCTAGGAATTGGGTCCTTTCCACTCTGAGTTTCTGTGGAAGTGAGGAATTTATAGGCAAAGAAAGAGAAAATGAACCCTTTGGTGTACTTTATTTTTTTATATTTTAGTACATCATGCACTGAAAAACTTGGGTCAAGTTTTATGGACTTGACTCTCCAAGTAACCTTACTGTTTCTCTTTATGGCACCACTGTCAGCTTGTTACCCAGATTGGTAACCCTTCCCTCAATCCTCAGATCCCATAGTTATCCAGTCCTATTGATTTCCTCATTTTAATAGTTCAAGGAGTTGTACTTTCATCAGTGTGGGTTCTCCCTCCCTTGATCACAATTCTCATACAGCATTAACTAGAGACCCCTACCTAATTTGGTTTCTGTCCTCTAGATGCTCTATAGTTTATCAGGTTTTTTTTTCTTTTTGGGCACAAATGTGGTTTTTTTTGTCAGTATAAAGAATGCCTACTATTGAAATGCTCTCCTCTAAATGTAGATAGGCAATTCTTCTGGAGCTTATTAACTTAGATAGCTGCCTGGGCCTTGAGAGATTAAGTATCATGTCCTTGGAGACTCAGACAAACCATGTCTTTTGTATTGCAAGGCCAGGCTCTATCCACTGTCAGGCTGTTTCTCTCTCTAGCTTATCATTGTCCTTCCCTAAAATGTGGTGCTCAGAATTGAACACAATATTCCAGTAGTGTTCTGACTCAGGTGGAATTTAGGTGTACTGTCTCCTCATTTCTTGGAGTGATGGCTTTATTAATGTAGTCTAAAATTTCATTGGATTTCTTGGCTGCCATATCAGACTGTTGACTTGGGTCAAACATGAAGGCCATTAAAACATATGATCTTTTCTCTAGATAAATTGCTACTTAGATTGCCTCTCTAATCTTATACTTAAAAAATTAATTTTAAAAAGAATCCATATCTAAACTTTACATTTATCCTTGGTGGGACAAATAGAAAAGGACTTAAATATCATCTTATTCAATTTGGTCTGATGCTCTAATCAAGTTTTTGCTTTTTCTTTGTATCTACAGTGCTTATCACAGTACCTGGCATGTAGTAAGGGCTTAATAAATGCTTGCTGATTGGTCAGATCTTTTTCAACTTTGACTCCTTATCCATTGTGTTAGCTATTCCCCCTAACTTTATGTTATATATAAATTTAATTAGCATGTTATCTATGCTTTTTATCTAAGACATTGATTAAAATGAAAATAAAAATGGCACAAATCCCTGGCATACTCCACCGGAGACCTTTTTTGAAGGTGACATGGTTACACATTTGAATCTGGTCATTCAACCAGTTTGGAATCCATTTAATTTATACTATCATCTAGTCTACATGTCTCCATATTGTCTAGAAGTGTAGCATGAGGGTCGCACTTTTTTTGTTTTAAAAGAAAAAAAGCCTGAAACTTTGGGAAATTACACTGAATTAGATAGATAGTTTGATTTTTCTCTGCATTTTGGTTTTCTGATTTAATGCTGACTCCCTGGTTCTGAATCTCTGTTCTGGCAAATAGTTTTCAGTTCATCTTAGCTCTTAACTCTTGGTGCTTCACACCTATGTACACCTAGGTACCACACCGCCCCCCCCCCCCCCCCCGTTTTTGTGCTGGTTCTATCCTTCAATTCACATTGCCTCCTGGATCCTAGGTGAGGATCACCCTTCTTCCTGCCTCATAGAGTGCTAAATAATGGTCTTGTGTCTACTATATCTAGTTGGGAGCATGAGAATACAATGATGCCATTCCCCATGATTAAAACAAATTCCAATTCTCATCTCTGTCTGTTGAAAGTCCTTTCCTAGATCAAGTCTCAACTCAGCTGCTCAACCTTCTCCATGAAACATCTCACCTTATCCTATGATCCGGGTAAAAGCAATCTTTCCTTCTTTAAATTTCTCATAGCACTGTTTCCTGCTCTAGCCATTTATATTTATTTCATTCTTCCATATTATAGAATCATGTCTCTCCCCAATTCCCAATCACTCTCTCCTGGCCCCCTTAGATTGTAAACTCCTTGAGAGTAGGTTGTATGTATCATACTGCCTCTCTCTCAAAACTTAGCACAGAATGCCTTACAAAAAGTAACAATCATTAAAGGTTTGCTGAAATGCTGTTAAAATGCACAGCAAGTAATTTAATAGAATGAGATTTGTGTTAACAATTTTAGGGGAACGGTAGGTGTAATTTAGTTGGAAAAATTAAAGACTTTAAAATAATTACAATTTTTGAATGCCAGAGTGAAGAAATTTCATTATATCTGTTATTATTAATCTGAGTGAATTCAGGTCAACTACCATTATTAGCACTATGAAGAATGAAACTAAGTTATAGACCCTGTAAGTGCTTGTGGAATGAATGAATGATACCAACATGAGCAGCAGATGAAGAAAGGGGAAAAATGGGCTTTATCTACAGGGAACATGTAAAATATAAAAGAAGGATTCACAAGATCTTAGGCCTGGGTGGTGGAAGGGTAAGGGAAAGAACATTTATTAAACACCTAATATGTGCCAGGCACTATGCTATCCCATTTGATTCTCACAACAACCCTGGGATACCTTCTAGGTGCCACTATTATCATTATTTTTTTTACAGTTGAGGAAACTGAGGCAAATAGTGTTTAAGTGACTTCCCCAGGGTCCCACAGCTAGTAAGTGTCTGAGGTGGAATTTGAACTTGGGTCTTCCTAACTCCAGGATCCTTGCTCTATTTAATGCACCATTTAGCTGCCTATCTTTACCTAGTTACCTAAGACAACTCATACGTGAGTAGATATTTCCCCAGTGGCATCTCCAATAAGTACTCAGGGACTTCTGTCTGAAGATCTCAAGTGAAAATGAACCCAATCCCTCCTAGCCCTCTGCAAATTCCGCCCTTTGCTCCTACTTTTTCTCCCTGTGATCAAACAAACCGTACAAGTCAATTCCACATGCCAGCTGTCCCCATATTTAAAGAGAGATATTACGTCCCTCCTAAGACTCTTTTCCTTCAAGCAAAATATCCTCATTTCATTCAGTTAAATAAGTGTTTATTAGGTGCATTCTATGTACTGCACTGGATGTCAGTGAAACAAAGATAAGAATAATTAAGCACCTGCCCTCAAGGACCTTACATTCTATTGTTAGGAACAGCAGTTCTACCACTCACTACCAGTGTCATCTTGGGTAAATCATGTCACCTCTTTGATCTCAGTTTACTTTGTTTTCATCTATTATTTCTTTAGATATAATAGTAACTTTATAATATAAGTAATAGTAACTTTAGATACAATAGTAATAAAAATAACCAAACTTAAAAAACAACCAAAAACAACCAAAAACAAAATCACAGTTTTCAGGGAGTCCAATGATTCAAATGATTGTTCCTTGATCTATTTTCTGGGTCAGTTGTTTCTGATATCACATTCTGCTATTTCTTCAGTCTTTGGATTTTGTTCTGATATTTCTTAGCTCTCTCATGAAGTTGTTGATTTATGTTTGGTCTAGTCTAGTTTTCAGGGAACTCATGACTTGGAAAAGTTTCACTTTATATTCTAAGCCTTAATTCCTTTTTAAATTCTTTCCTTTAGAGCTTTTATTTCATTTTTTAAACATCTTGCTTTATTTCTTCTAGGTATTCATTACATCATTGTGGAAAATCCATTTTCCTCCTTTGAATCTCTGCTTACAGTTGTCATTTTCTCTTTCTAGGCTGAATATTAGATAATCTTTGACTCTACAGTAATTTTTATTCCGGTTGGTGTTTTTTTTTTGGTTTAGTTGTCTTGTTCCCTCGTTTCCTAATTGAGGCTTTGTGCTAGTGTTAAGCTTCACTTGCTCTTGTGCTCTTAGGTGGCATGGTTGGCCCCAGTTATCTTACTTAGGGTCCTCTGGTTTCTTGCCCTGACTTATACCTCATAGGCTTAGGCTCCTCTGGGTCTTTTAGGTTCAGGAAACTGGTCTTTAGGGCCCCCTGTGGCATCTCCAGGCAAAATTCTGGGAACCTTGGAGTTTCTGGGCTCCTAAGCTCTGCTGGTCTGAATGTTGCTATGCTGCATTGAATGTTGTCAGTCACCTGGGCTTCTAAGGACCATTTTCTGACACTTGCCTCACTGTTTCTCCATTCTTTCCACCTAAGGGCACAGAGTCCTGCAGGCTACATGTGTCTCTGATCTGGGAGGCTACTGCCTTGTCTGCCTGTCCTGTCACTGGCTTTACTGGTAGCCCTATTACTTGTGGGCTTCTGGATGACTGTGAAGTTTTGGGATGGAAGCAATCACTTACTTGGATTTCTTAATCGTTATTCAGGCTGGTGAAAATGTCAGATTTTCGCTGGACTAGCTATCTCTTCATCTCTAAAACAAGGGATTTGGACAAGATGGTCTCTAAGGTTTCTTCCATTTCTTGACCTATCATCCTGCATACACAGGGAATGACTATAAAATATATAGAAAATAAATACAAAGTAATTTCAGTGGCGGGGGCTGGGGGGCTGGCACTTCAACCAGTCCTCCTATGGTATGATTTTCAGTCTCTTCAGCAAGCTGTTTGGCTTCCTCTGGATGCTTGCCAGCTTGTCGATGCCCTTCTTTAAAATGTGGTACTGGAACTGAACATAGTTCACAAGATGTAGTTTGGCCACAGCAGAATACAGTGGCTTGTCTTGTTCTGAACACAGTGTCTCTCTTAAGGCAGGCTAAGGCTTGTATCAGCCTTTAGGATCCTCAGGTCACATGTTAACTCATATGGAACTTTCAGGCCCTTAAAATCTCCAGATCTTTTTCATATGAAACTATTGTTTCATCTTTTTATTGGTACTTTCAGAGTCTCATTGATGGCAGGGCTAGAAGGTACTACAGAAGGACTTCTTTTCCATCCTATCATTTTTAAGCAGATGTCAGAGAGTAATTAGTAAATTATATAGAGGATTTGACCAGATAATCACGAGGTCTCTCCAGAAAGTAGGATATTAAAAAACTGTCTGGTAATCTTATTAGCTAATTAACTACTATCTAATTAAAATCCAGTCTTATTTAAATGCCAAATGGAGGTGCATACAGACAATATGCCTGAGATCCATCTATCTCTCTGAAAGGAAACATGGAATTCACAATGCTTGCCCAGGGGCCATTATTCCCAAAGTAGCTCTGGGGCATCAGGGAGCGGCCTGGCCAATGGCCTGTACACTACATAAAGCACCACCTGCTCCTTCTTCCTTCTTGTCCTGCAATGCCTCTATCCCTCATCCTTCCCACTATACTCATAAGGGCTTAAAATTCTGGCCTCATCTTACTTTGATTGATAACCTGGTACATGTTGCTTAGCCTGTCTACATCTTATTATTGTTCTTCATAACAGACCAGCAGTATGATTAATCACTATTATTAATAATGCTCTGAGCTTTTCTTTGCCCAGAATGTTTACTTATATTACTCTATTTATTTACCAGACTTCTCTACCTTACTTTTTTTTTAAACCTCTATAGCAGTAGGGAGTAAATGCGAAAGAATTATGAGAGAAAATTGCTCCTTGCTGCCAAGAGTGGTATTTCTGAATTTCCTCAGAGCCAATCCAAGGAACTACAAGGAATGATGTCCTCAGCCTAGAGAAAATTGCCAGTGCTGCTGGAATCAAATGCTCAATGGCTGCCAAGGTGGCAACTTGCCTCCAGACCCCATAAGAGAAAATTCGGGTGGCTGCCAGGATTCCTGGCTATCACTGCCTGTCATGGGTTAGTAGAGTGCAAAGAACGTGAACTTGGTTTCAAAGGGTCTGGTTCAGAGACCTCTCTGCCACTTACTAGCTAAGTGACCTTGGACACTAGGGTGAGGAGAAATGCAAAATGGAAGAAAATGAATGAGCAAGTGAAATACCTTAACTGTACACACCATATGCTTGATAGAGCAGGAGATGTTTTTCTTTGGTGAGAGGAACATGAAGCATGGAAAAGGTAAATGATTGACCTAAAGTCACAGGCAATTCCTAGTTGAACCCAAGTCTCCCAAGTCCCACAAAATATCCCTCATCAAAATACTAGAATGGATCTATGATCAATCAATCAACAAGTATTTATTAAGCCTCTACTGGGGGCCAGCCACTGTGTTAGATGGTAGAATGGAATAATCCTCACTAACAATAAGCTTACATGCTAATGGGAGGAGACAGTAAGTATATATAAAATATATATATATATACATATATGTATATGTATATATATACATATACATATATATATACAGCATAATCATAAAGTTAATAGACATGCACACACAAAGTAGTTAAAAGTTAAATGCAGGACAGTTTGGGAGAGAGGATACTAGAAGTTGTGGGGAATTAGGAAAGGCTTCATACAGAAGATGGTTCCTGGACTGCATCTTATAAACCACATATTGTTGGATTCTGGTTTCTAATCTATCTACTATCTGCTTCTGTTTTATGGGTGAGCTCATCCCATTCATATTCTCAGTCATGATTACTGTGTATTTCCTTCCCTCCCATTATCTTCTATTTATTTCTCTCTCTTTATATTCCTCCTTTAAAGTTTATTTTGCTTCTAGCCACTGTCTCCATTGATCTGCCTGTCCCTTTATCATCCCTCCCCTTTCATTTATCTCCTTCCCCTCCTATTTCCCTATTGAGTAAATTACATTTCTATATACAACTGAGTGTGTACACATATTCTTTCTTCTTTGAACTGATTCTAATGAGAGTGAGGTTTAAGCATTACTTGCCTCTTGCTCACCCCAGCCCACCGCACCATTTCCTCCTCCATTGTAAAAGTTATTTCCTCAGTGGATCTTTTATGTGAGAAAATCTTCCCCATTCTACCTCTCCCTTCCCCCTTCCCCCAGCACATGCCTTTTTCTCCCTGCTTCAAATATTTTTGGAGATAATTCCAACATAATTAACTCACATCCATGCCCTTTGTCTATGTAAACTCCTTTTAACTGCCCTAACAATGATAAAGTTCTTAGGAGTTGCATATATCATCTTCCCATATAGGAATGTAAACAGTTTAACTTTATTGAGTCCCTTATGATTACTCTTTCAGGTTTATCTTATGCTTCTCTTGAGTCTTGTGTTTGAATGTGGAATTATTTATTCAGTTCCTTTTTCTTTTTTTTTTAAATCAGGAATGTTTAAAAGTACTCTATTTCATTAAACATCCATTTTTCCCCTGAAGGATTACACTCAGTTTTTCTGTGTAGGTGATTCTTGGTTGTAGTCCCAGCTTTTTTGCCTTCTGAAATATCATATTCCAAGCTCCTTTAATGTAGAAGCCACTAAATCTTGTGTGATCCCGACTGTGGCTCTATGAGATTTGAGTTGTTCTTTCTGACTGCTTGAAGTATTTTCACTTTGACCTGGGAGCCCTGGAATTTGCCTTTACTATTCCAGGGAGTTTTCATTTTAGGATCTCTTTTAGGAGGTTATTTTGTGGATTCTACCAATTTTTCATTTTATACTCTGGATCAGGGCAATTTTCCTTGAAAATCTTTGAAATATTATGTCTATGTTCTTTCTTTGATTATAGCTTTCAGGTAGTCTAATAATTCTTAAATTATCTGTACTTGATCCATTTTCCAGGTCAGTGTGTTGTTAAGCAAAATTGTCTCCTTAGCATGGCTTTTGTTTCTTTTGAATGATAGTACTTTCAGCTGTTAAGTGCTAAGCCCCAGGCCCAAAGCCCTATCAGGTGTGAAACCTGTGTGGGTGTAGATTAATGACTTAAGAGGGGGCAACTTGGGAATCAATGGTCTCTGATGGTTGAGGTGGGGCATGAGAACGCCAGAAGCTCAGCTGCGTGGAAAGGTGAGCCAAGAGACAACTACAGCGGAAGTGGAAGCTGTGGAAGCAGGAAGCTGCAGAAGTATGGCTGACCTGTGTACAGACCCAGGAGTGCGAGCAGGAACTTGAGGCCAGTAAAAATGATCTGGCTAAATACTATCTTGTTTTTCTGTGGCCTCCTGGTTACTCTTGTGAGGCGGGCTTTCTGGGCCTGGAGTCTTTTTGTCAAGATGTTGGAATGGGGAGGCTGGTTCACGGATCAGCTGCGGTGGGGCCTAAATAAATTTTTTGTTGTTTTCTACTTAGAGAATCTCTCATACCTTGTGATTTCGAACCATAACATATAAATGATTATATTTGAGATTATAAATTCGGCCTTCCAACTACATTTGGCGACGAGGATGGGATCGCGAGGTATAAGATCTCTATTTAGAAGCAGAAGAATTTCAGAGGAAGAGATGAATGTCCCAGGGTGGGAGGACCCATTTTATTCCTCCCTAGCAAAGGAATTGGCTAAAAGAGCTGATCCTGTGAAAACTGGGAACCAAGGCTACAGAGAGGAGATCCTAAGGATTTGGAAAAGTGTTTACAAGAGGTTGGAATTCAGTCAGGGGCATCACTATCTAGGCAGAGCTGGATAGTGTTATCAGCCTACCGGCTATTATATGAGAGATTGAGATTAAGGGAAAGAGATGGGGGCATTCCTACCCCACGGCAAGAAAGGGAATCTCAGATAGCAGGAGAACAAACTACTGCTCAAGAATCTACTGACTCAAATGAGAACTTTTCCATTAATGTGGCTAGGAGCAACAGGAGGCCAAATAAGCCAAGAGGGCATTCCAACTCAGCCCAGGCCGAGCCTGACTGCTTGCTTTGTCCTTGCCATGGTGGCAGGGGAAGGGAGTAGAGAGAAAATAAGACAA
>CM053622.1:700143079-700200504 GCA_028646595.1 Phalanger gymnotis | reverse complement strand
TTCCCTCCCCGCCCACCCTCCCTAAGAAGGCAAGCAATTCAACATAGGCCACATGTGCAACATTATGTAAAACCCTTCCACAATACTCATGTTGTGAAAGGCTAACTATGATTTGCTCCTTCCTAACCTATCCCACTTTATTGAATTTTCTCCCTTGAACCTGTCCCTTTTCTAAAGTGTTTGTTTTTGATTACCCCGTCCCCCTATTTGCCCTCATTTCTATAGTCCCCTCTTTTTTATCTTCTTCCTCCTTCTTTCCTGTGGGGTAAGATACCCAATTGAGTGTTTAAGATATTTCCTCCTCAGGTCAAATCTGATGAGAGCAAGATTTACTCCTTCCTCCTCACCTGCCTCCTCTTCCGTTCCTACAGAACTGCTTTTTCTTGCCACTTTTATGTGAGATAATTTACCCCAAATTCTGTTTTTTAAGGTATTATTTTCTTCAGTACTTTTCTGTGTCTTTTATTTAATTTTATTTTTTTTGCCAAGTTGTAATTTTCTTTTCATAATTTTCTTGCATCACTCTCATTTCTTTCCCCAATTTTTCCTCTAATACTCTTATCTCTTTCTCTAACTCTTCCAGGAATTCTTGTTGGGCTCGGATCTAATTAACATTTTTTTGAGGCTCTGTAGCTGTTTTCATGTTGCTGTCTTCTGAGTTTATCTCTTATTCTTCCCTGTCTGTAGTAGCTTTTTATGGTCAATTTCTTTTTTTGTTGTTTGCTTACTTTTCTACTCTATTTCATGACTTTGAGCTTTATGTTAAGTTAGGCCCTTCTCACCTGGGAGTGCGAAAGGCATGTCCCAAGCTTTTTCTTGCTGCTGTTTTCAGAGCTAGTTCTGGGGGTCTGCAAGTTTTGGGTGCTTCCAAGGTGGTGTGATACTGGAAAAGGTATGGTCACTGCTCTAGTCTTCACCAAGGAAGGGACTCTGGTCTCCTGCAGCTACATGTGCTAGCTCTCTTCTCTGCTTTGGCACTGTGACTAGGGCCCCTGCTTTCTTGTGACCAACCACCAGTGCTCCTCTCTGCCCTAGAACTATGACTCAGAACTGTCTATGGGCAATAGAGGGTGTCAGTCAGCACCAGCTGTACACAGTGCTGTCAAAGGGTCCCCTGTAATTTCTTTCTGAGCTGTTGTCCTGCCCCCCTCACCATGAGCAATTGTAGAAGTTGTAATGAAGCAGATATTGGCTTGGTAGAAGCAAAACCTTTCTAAAACTTAGAGTCGTTCAGACGTAGAATAGGAGACAGTGGCTTCCTTTCAATCAAGGTCTTTAAGTGAAAGGTGAATGACCACTTGTTGGGTATTTTGTAGTGGGCATTCTATTTTTTCAGATATAGGTTGGACTACAGAGCTGCTCCAATTCTTATAATATTATGTGATTCTTGTTTTATGACTGCCTATGGGCTTGGGACAATTCTGTGGCACTATTGAAGAGGATTGAGATATAGCTTCCAAATAGGTGTTTAGTCTAGTTAGTGGTTAAGAGACTGGGAATTGACTGGTGAATGCGGCATTCAGAACGGTGACAGAAACTTAGTACTGGTGGCCAGAGGGAATAGGGGGTTGATTTGGTGGCTATACATGAGAGGGTGAGAGATTAAGAGAAGGAATGATTCCAGGGAGAGAGTGATTTTACTGAAGATAAATGGAACAGTGAGAGAGCAGTTGTGCCAGAAGAGCAAGTGTAGAGCTGGAAAGCCCCAGAAGGGCACTGAGATTGGGTAATGAACTATAATAACCCCACTGCTTAAATGCCACCAGGAAGAAGTGATGATGAGAGACTGTAAGAATAGATTATTATATTATATAACATGTGTGAATTGTGTATTGCTGAACTCTTTCTAGTTCTATTTTAGAAAAAGATTTCCCAGGAGGGATGAGTGACTTAGGACATGGGGTGTGTATGACAGAGAGTGACAGTAGTATGACTCAGTGATATGAAGGATGGATTAGAGTTAGGGAAGAGAATGAATTGGGGGAGGTCCATTAAGAGTTTATTGCAATAATCCAGGCAGAGAGCCTGTACTGGAGAGGTAGCAATGAAAACAGAGAGGAGGGGATGGATGAGAGAGACATAATGAAGATTTAAGTGATATTTGGTCACTAATTAGACATGAGAGGCGAAGGGGAAGGGAGAGTTGCAGATAACACCAAGGCCTACAACATAGGATACTGAGACAATGGTGGTGCCTCTGATGTAAGTATAGATATACGAAGTAAGCACAAGTTTAGGGGGAAGAATAATAAGCAGGATTATAGATTTATTGAGTTGAGGGTGCTAGTGAGACATCCATTTCAAAATATACTGTCAGCAATTGGAGCCTGAGAGATACATCAGGACCGCAGATATTGATTTGGGTCATCTGCATAGTGTTGGTAGTTAAAGCTACAGAGGTGAATGACATTAACATGAGAGGGAACGTAGAAAAAGAGGAAGTATGGTCCTGTCCCATCCACCTAACAGGGGTGGGAAGAGGACTGGAAACCAATGAATAAGGCAGACAGTAGCAAGTAGAAAAGGAGGAGGATGTTCTAGAGGGGATGGCATCTTTAAAGAGAAGAGATGTGGTACGAGGGAATAGTGTCCAACAGAATTGTCATGTACATCTAAATGTGAAACAAAAAGAAACTCATGTAGTTAAAAGCTATATGAGCAGATATGTAATTGGCATATGGTCTGAATGGTCCCTACCCAGCATCTGAATGAAGAATTAGTGAATAAATATTTAACACTTATTTAACTCATATTAAACTATTCGTGCCCAGCAAAGAGGGATACAAATATGGAAGCCAAGGCAGCCTCTGCCCTCCATTGGAACTTACAATCTAGTGGAGGAAACAACAAACACAGGGAAATGGTGGTCAGGGAAGAGTGTTTGGTCCGGAAAGTTACAGGGATGTGAGTAGGGCCAAAGGGGAGTAGGTTGGCACACATCTGTGTGCTATAGGCAACACCTAATAAATCAATAGATGCAGAATGATAAAAGCTTGGGTTTGTACAGGTCTTGATAGTTGCAGAGCTCTTTATATAGATTGTCAATTATTTGCTTTTAACAATCTTAAGAGGTAGGTAATAATAATAACAAAACAGTAATATTTTATTTGCTAATAGTTTGGTTAAACTCAAAATTATCCACTTGTGAAATACCGATCCACCTGTAAAACATTACACATGAAAGAATAATAGCAGGGTAGCAACTTGTCCTATGACCATTTTTATCTGGTTCCATCAAAAAAGATAAGTTGAATGAGATAATAATTTTATATATATACATATACACACATATCAGTATGTATATCTATATATGTGTATATACCTTTGTGCATACATATATATGTACACAATCTGTATCTGTATCTCCATCTTTATTTTACAATTTGCTTTTCTCACAGTAACTTTGTGAGGTAGCTAGAACAAACATTAAAAGGAAACTCCCAGAGGTTAAGTGATTTGTCCATGGTCACATAGTTTTTAGTAAGGGCTTGAATCCAGGCTTTTTGACTCTCAGTACAGTTTCCATTGCATGGTATCATCCTTGAGGAGTGGGAAGTAGAGGCCGTTGAATGTATGGAGTAGAGACAATGGCATATGTACCTAATACTGTTGTAGGCTTCTTCTAACTCAATATTTCATAGAGCACAAAAGCACTGCCCATAAATAAGACTTCTGAGTTTCTCTGAGTTGGAATCCCCCTGTATCAAATGGGAGGTAAAAAGGTACAGTGGAAGGATGACTGGTTTTTGAGGCCAAGGACTGAGGTTAAAGTCTAGGCTCTGCCAATTATTACATGTGTGATCTTGGACAAGTTACTTAACTTGTCTGAACTTCAGCTTCCTCATCATGAAACCACTACTAATACCTTAACCACCTCTTCCCTTAAGGCCCTGGGGTAGCCTAGAATCCTGACTGAGCTCAAGCACCCCAGGAACAGCTGCACCTTCCAGACCACTGACCCTGCTTCCAGCCTGTCCCCACAGCTATCATAGATGAGAGCAACCCTTGTGGAAGAGTCTACTGTCCTCATCATCACCTACACCTAATGCTGACCAGCTGCCCTTGACTGACAGGCCGGAGTCCAGAAGAGGCAGGTATTAGGTTTTATTTCCATAAGAGTGGAGTATAACCTAGCAGCTCCTGGTGCATACCACTTTTTTTTTTAGAAGTTTATCAACTTAGCAGATAGAATTTTCCTCTGTGTCGGCTGCCGGTGGCCAGAATAGAAGCAAGTCCTTTGCTCTGGGGGTCACTACCAATCTTCAGAGTCTTTGGTAGATGCAAGTCATAGCCACTGATGACCTAGAAAAGAAAGTTCTTGCCAACAAAGTCCTTGGTTCTGTTAAATGGCTCAAAATTACAAACAGATAAGGTTTTTATCAATGAAATGATATGAAAGAAGATGCATCAAATCTGCTTTGCCCCTGTACCCTAAAGATCACTGGGCCTTTCCAATCTGGTTTCCAGCTGAAACCACCTGTATGTGTTGTCCTTTCCTATTAGAACATGAGCTCCTTGAGAGCAGGGACTGTCTTATGTATTTCTATCTCCAGGGCTTAGCACGGTGCTTTACACATAGTTAGCATTTAATAAACACTTTTTTTATCAATTAATAGTTCATGATGGGGTGCTGGTGCCTGGCACATATTAAGCAGTTAAGAAATGTTGATCAGTTGTATTCTCTCACCTCTTGAATCTCTCCTACAAGACTTTTTACCTTTGAATCCATCTTTTTCTTTTGGGATTTTCCAAATAGGATACATGGCCTGTTCTTGATTCATGGTTAAAGGTAATCAGAGAACTTATGCCTCACTGAAAAATTTGAGCTGTTTATTAAAATGCTTTCCAAGTACTTTTTGAACCAGAGGAAATTTTTCTAGAGCATTTTTATATGGTATAGCTAGGTTCCTGGTTAGTGGACCTAATTAGATTAGATGCATCACTATAAAGTTTACAGTGATGAATCCTCTGAAGTGGTCACATGTATTGGATCTGAACTATTTGAAGTTATGATTATGTAAAATATGGTAATTGATACTAGCTCAATGGAAATATGTACTGAAAATTTGCATATTATGACCCCATCAGGAGGGGTTCTTTGTGGGACCTAGATATACAGCAAAATCCCCACTCTGTAATACTAGCAGCTAACAAAGAATCAAAACTGCAATGTTCCGTATTAGGTACTATGTAGAATCTAACGTAAAGTGACTTTAATAAATTCTTCTCCTTTTCTTCTCCTCCCTAGTTCCCCAGTAATCAGACAAGAAAACAAATATGGAAAATAAGCCAGAACACAGAACCTAGGGTTGTACAATACACCTTTAGAATGTGGTTAGTTAGGCCAGCATTAAAGAGACTTGTTTTATGCCAGATGAAGCAAAAAACTTTAAGAATTGTGAGTAGCCAACCCAGCTCTGTTGCTGACTCACAGTGAACAAGCCTCCTGCCCTTGGTCTCTGTTCCTCTTTGCGTCGTGATTTTTCCACGTCTGAAAGAGGAATCTCAGCCCTTACTTCCTTATATCTCATAGTGGGTAGGAGGCTGAGCTTACTCATCCATGGCTTCTAGTGGCTGGTGGAATTAAAAACAATCTCCAAACCCACTTACCATGCAATAGAATTTTTGAATGGAATAAAAACAACAGCTGGTGTTGTTGGATTTTACTCATTAGTCACCTGCTAATATCCATTTGAAAATCTTGCAAGATTCTTTACTGGTCCTGCTTCAATGCAGTTAGTGCCTAAAGCAGAAAGAAGGTGACTTTAAATCTCATTAATCTTTTGGAAGCCATATTGGGAATTCTGTCTTGTCATCTAAATTGTATGCAGACCATCTAGGCATTGGAAGGATGTCAACTGTCATCTTGTTGGGCCCTCTATCTGTAACAGGGATTTCCTTGGTGTTTCTCCTGTTAGATGGGCACCACGTTTCTGTTGAATAAGTGACAAGGAGCTCATTTTTCTCAAGGATTTAGCAATTACCTTTTTTTGGGGGGGGTCATCCAATTATTAGAAATTCTTTATTTCTAGCCAAAATTTGTTCTACCCCTGGTACTGGTTTTGCCCTCTGGAACAACTTTTTCTAATCCCTTTTCCAGATGGCAGTTCTTTAAGCTATTTGAAGATAACCACAGACCTAATAATTTTTCTCTTCTTCATGTTAAGCTTTCACAGTTCCTTTAACTTCCTCATATGACATGGTTTAGAGAATTTTGCTCTCCTGATGTCTTTACCAGGGGCTAAGCTCTGTTTTTACAAGGTACCTCTTAAAAAAAATAGACTTTGGCACAGTGCTCAAGTTATGATTAAACCAGCACAGAGCACATTAGGGCTATTGCTTACTCTGTAAACAACAGTTCTTTCAATTCAGCCCAAGATTAGAGATATACAGGGTGTTCCCAAAGCCTTAGAGTAGTTTTAAGGGGAAGGGAATAAACATTTATATAATGCTTACATTGTGCCAGGCACTGTGTTAAGTGCTTCAGAAACATTATTTCATTTGATCCTCACAACTACCCTTCTGTACCCTCTGAGGAAGGTGCAGTTATCATTTCCATTTTACAGTTGATGAAACTAAGGCAAACAGAAGTTAGGTGACTGACACAGGATCACACAGCTAGTAAGTGTCTGAGGCTGGATTCGAACTCAGGTCTTTTTGATTCCAAGTTAAGGCCTTGAGGACACCCTGCCTTTTGTTTGAAAGGCCCATCACATTGTAGACTCATGTTGAACTTCCTCATTTTTATGTAGCACTCCACTGTTTACTAGAGGTATCTGGTACTATGGAAAAAACTTTGGAGTTAGGAGAGGTGGTTTTGAGGGTTACTGTGAGGAAAATATTTTTTTAAATCCATTTGTTTTTACATCAGTTATCTGTGGAATTTCCCAACCACTCTCCCTCCCTCCTCACTTTCCATTTAACTCACTCTTGTAACATAGAAGAATAACTAAGAGATTAAAATACCATTAAAGTGACTATTTCTGTCAATGTATACATAGCATTCTGCCCTATATTCCCCTGCCATTCTGCTGTCAGAGGGAAGGCATATTTTATTTTCTGTTCTTTGGGACCATTACAGGTGTGTTTTTTTTAAGTTTTTTTTAAGTTTTTTTAGTTTTTGGTTTTTAGTTACTTGAAACTTGACTGAACAAAGTGTTTTCTAAAATTTAAAGGAACAAAAAGATATAGCATCACCAGGCTTCAATTTATATTATAAAGTAGATCAGGGGAATAGATCAGATGAGCAGGAAACAGAAGCAATCAATAACCACAGTCCAGTGTTTGTTACCCCAAGAACATATATTACTAAGGGTTAGACTCCCCTTTCGACAAGAAATGCTACAAAAACCAGGAAGAAGTTCAGCAGATATTGTGATTAGACAATTATTAGACAATAAGTAATATGTCACAAGAAGCTTAGAATAGATATACAATCAGGATATAAAAAGTCACACTATAAAAAATTTAGAAAAGAATTTAGTCTATAACTATGGCTAAGGAGACAAAGCCTAGCCAAACAAAAGCTAGACGATATTGCTATAAAGAATAACATCGATAATAGAAGGAACTGGAAAAAATACCTAAAACCTTCTACATTTGCTATTATTAACTTCATTTTACAGTTGAGGAAACTGAGGCAGATAGTCAAGTGACTTGCCTTGGGTCACATAGCTACTAAATATCTGAGGCCAGATTTGAATTCAGTTCTGACTCTGGGCCCAGTGCTCTAACCCTTGTGATACCTAGCTTCCTTTAGGATGATATGTTGTATGCATGTTCAGCTACAGTTTCTGTTTTGGATGTTTTTGCTTAGTTGTTTTTCTTTGTTATAAAGGACAGCTAGAAGAAATAATGGGAAATAGCCCATGCTCTAAAAATGTACAGGGGAAGTCAGTCCAGGTGGGATGGGAAGTTCTCAAGGATGTCATTCTGTAGACACCAAAGGGGAACAATGCTGCTGAAGAAGAAAAAAGAGGAGTTGTCTAATGAGATTCAAGTAGCTGCATGTGAACTCATCGGCATAGATTCGAAAACATGTATAAAAAGTGGAATCAAGGACAAAATTAGCCATGTGTGAGTGCCCAAACGCGGCATGGTCCTGTGAAAGGAGGAGAGGAGTGCTAAAGCTCCAGATGAGCAGAGGCTTCTAATGAAAGACAAGGACAACAGAAAAGCATTTTAGAGGATTTTACAAAGGCTAAGTTGAGAAAACAAATTAAAGGAGTATGAGGCTGCCGTGAGGTCTTGGGAGGTAGATGGGCTAATAATTATTGTCATCAGAGAGAAGGTAAAGTTGCTCAGCTACTACGTTATTTTTTTTTTATGTCTAGGTGAATGATTTTTGACATGGAAAGAACAGAATGAAAATGAAGATGTTGGGGAGTTGATCCAAAAGTAGGGGGACAATGAGAGACCAGGCAGCCAGATGCACTTGGTGAGTTTAAGTCAGCAGGCCCAGATTTATGACATCATAGGATATCGAAATATTGGGAGCTATTACTGCTTAACTGCTGTCATACTTTTTGAAAGATTCTGGAGAATCGTCAAGGTACGGGTTTGAAAAAGGACAATTGACACTATTTAAAAAAAAGAGGATATGGTCTGTAAGCTATAGGTCAGTTAATCTAATTCAAATGACAGAATTCCAGAATGTGTTACTGAAAGTGTGGTTAGTGAATATCTAGAAGGAAGAAGCTGTCATTACAAAGAGTCTGCTAGATTTCATCAAGACTGGTTCTTGTTATCCTAACCTTATTTTTGTTTTTTCATAGTGTTACTAAAATTACAGATCAAAGGGATACCATAGACAGAGTTTACCTAGATTTTAGCAAATCATTTGATATAGTGTCTTGTGCTATTCTTGTGGGAAGGATGGAGAAATATGGGCTTGATGTTTACATATTTCGAGAGATTTAGAACTGACTGAATTGCTAACCCTCAAGAAACAGTCATTAATGGTTTAATGTCAACCTGGAAAGAAGTCGCCAGTGGACTTCCCCAGGAGTCCATTCTTGGCCATGTGCTGTTAGCATTTTCAATAAGCAATGATTTGCTGAAAGGTATAGATGGCATGCTGATCAAATTTGCAGATGTCATAAATCTGGGAGATAGCTGATGCTCTGGGTGACAGTTTGGATTAAAAAAATCTTTATGGAGTAAAGAAACATTGAGTGAAATCAAATAAGATGAGATTTAATGGGGATAATTTTAGAATCTTACAATTGTTTTTAAAAAAATCATGGTCACAAGAACAAGAAGATAGTGAGGCCATACAAATGACCGTTAATCAGAAAAACATATCTGGGTTTTTTAATGGATTGTAAGATCAGTATGAGTCAACAGTGTGACGTGGCAACCAAGAAAGGTAAGGCAATCTTAGGCTGCATTAAGACAAACATAGCTGACATGTAACAAGAAGACTATAATTCTGCTGTACTCTGCTCGCTTGGGACCATTTCTTCAGTTTTGCGTTCAGTTCTGTGTGACATAATTTAAGGAACACATTGATAAGGTGGAGAGCAGCCAGAGGAGTCCAACTAGGGTGGGGAAGGGCTTTGAGATCCTGTCACATGAGGATCATTTGAAAGAACTGGGATCAATCAATCAAGCAAGTAAGGAAGCAATTTTTTTTTAATGCTTACTAGGTGCCAGACACTATGTTAACTACTGGGGATACAATGCCAAAGCCACAACAAACAAGCAAACAAAAACCTCAAACCCCGTCCTTAAGAAGCTTACATTCTAATGGGGGAGACGACATGTACATAAAATGCTATACATCAGATACATATTGAGGTTCTCTCTGGAATGGCTGAACAAGTTGCGGTGTATGATTGTAATGGAATACTACTGTATTATAAGAAATGATGAATTCAGTGATCTTAGGAAAACATGGAAAGACTTGCACGAAGTAATAAAGAGTGAAATGATCAGAACCAAGAAAATGTTATATACAGTAACAACAATACTGTTTTAAGAACAACTTTTGAGTGACCAAGTCATGTTGCCTATTATAAATACCCAAATTAATTACAAAGGACATATGAAGGAAGATGCTATCTGCATCTAGAAAAAGAATTGATAAATAGAAGTATATATAGACTGGTTTTACACATACATATATATGTATATATATATATATATACACATATATATGTATATAGACGCACACATATTTGTGTCTAGTGATATCCATCTCTAGGGGTTGGAGGGAGGGAGGAGAAAGTTACATGATAACTTTATTATATATTTAAAAGAAAAAAAGTACCTAGTATATTTGAAGTTTCATGTACAGTCATCTTTTTTTTCTTGTTTTACTATGTTGTGGAAATGCTTGCTTTATTTCTTAAGTTCAGAATAAAATAAATAAAATTTTAAAAAAGATATATAGGTTGAGGTGATGGAACGTAACCTTAGAGGAGAAAGTACAAGTGACTGGAGAGATCAGGAAAAGCATCCTGAAGAAGGTGGTTTTTGAGGGAAGTCAGAAAATGTAAAAGGTGGAGGTAAGGAGAGAGAATATAACAGCTGAGGAGACAGCAAAAGCAGAGACAGGAAAGATCACATTGTCTGAGGAACAACAACTAGGCCAGTAAGGCTGGACCATTGAGGAGGAGAATGAATGATGCGTGAGAACCAGGAGAGATGGAAATGGACCAAATTGTGAAAAGTTTTGAAGGATGACAGAGTTTATATTTGATCCTAGAGATAATAAGACAGACAAGGGAGACTTTTGAGTGTGGGGGTGGCATGGTCAGACCTATGCTTTAGGAAAATCACTAGCAGCTTTGTGGAAGATGGATTGGAGTGGAGAGAGACTTAATTCAGGGAGACTAATTAGGAGGCTAACTTAGCTTAGAGGTGATAATTGCCTGAACTAGGCTGGAAGCTGTGTGAGTGGTGAGAAAGAGAATATATGCAAGAGATGACACAGAGGTAGAAATCACAAGATCTGGCAACTGATAGACTATTTGGCATGCATAAAAAGGAAGAGTTGAAAATGATACCAAACGTGAGAAAGTGAGTGATCAGGAGGATGGAAGTCCGCTCGTCAGTACCAGGGAAGTTTGGAAGAGGGATGGGTACGAGAGAGAAAGGGAATAAAGTTTATTTGAAGGTTTTGAGTTTGAGAAGCTTGTGGAATGTCCAGTAGAAATGTCCAGTAGGCAATTTGTGATATGGGATGGGTGCTCAGGAGGGACACTAGGACCAGAGATATGGATATGGGAATCACCCACCTAGATATGATAATTGTACTCATGGGAGCTGATGAGATCACTGAGTGAGAGAAAATAGAGAGAGATGAGGGCTAGGAACAGAGCCTGGAGTGTGTAATGAATGAAAAACCCCAAGAGACAATGTTTCTTGGTAATAAATAATCAATTTATTAATTAGACTAGTCCAGCAATCAATAAACTGATGGTAAGTGGTTTCTCTTGGTAACCAAAGACAAAACTATGGAGAGCCTGAAAGCTTTGAATACTTTTTGAAAGGGAATGCCACTTACAAGTAAAAAATCAGCCTTGATTGGTAGACATTTAATGAGGAGGTGGGCTAGAATTCAGCTCCTCTTGCTGAGAGCATGGCTTGATCACGAGACTCAGCCACCTCCAGCAATCTGGATAAGGGAATCTATCTCCATCCAGGTCACTCTGGTTGTTTTTCTCCTTCATGAGCTGGGTCACCTTAAACTCTAATGGAGGGGTGCAAAGACAGGAGATTTTTTTCCCATGGGTAAGAACTCACCTAGATTGGATTCTGTTTATTCTCTAAACAGAAGTAAGGTCTCCTACTTGGGTGGGGTCCCACCCAAGGTTGAAAAGCCTGTACTTCGATGGCTAGGACAGTCTCATCAACCAGCTGTGTCCTTCAGAGACTGACTTTTTATAGGGGCTAGATCTTAAATGAGGAAATAGAGGAGAAAATCCTGGATCCAAAATGAATATTTGGTTATTAATATAACACAAAAATAATTTCTCTCAAGTGGCACCTTCAGTTAGGGTGCATGACCTGAATGAAGATCCAGCGAGAGAGGCTGAGATTGAGATATCTGTAATTTTGTAGTTTTGTGTGTTAGTCCTGCAGAAGGAACCCATGGGAAACAGGACAGTTGTCCTTGAATAGCTGAGCAGCTATCACAGGGGAGAAGTATTACATTTTTTCTGCTTTGTCCCAAAATGCAGAATTAGTAGCAATGGGCAGAAGGGGTAGGGAGACAGAATTCAGCTTAATGTCAGGAAACATTTTCTGACAGTCAGTTATCTAAAAGTAGAATTGATTGTCTTCGGAGGGAGTAGATCATTCCAAACTGGAGGTCTTCAAGAAAAGACTGAATGAATGACTTCATGTCACATATGTCATGGAGGGAAGTTTTCTTCAGGTATGGTTTGGACCGGTTGGCTTCTGACACCCTTTCCAACTTTGAGATTTGAAAACCCAGAGATCACTGTGGTGTTGGGGTGACTATGGGTTCTCAGAAGCCAGGGCAGCAGTGAGCATGTTGTAGCAGGAACTGCTAACGCAGAAAGGTTTTGAGTCCGGGTCCAGTCTGGGTCCTGTGACTGCTATGGGAGGGCCAGCTTAACTTTTAGAGGCTCATCTCCAGAGGGCTGAGCACTATATAATGAACTTTCCTGACTGTGCTTTTACACGGATGACCCACTCATGTCTGGATTGCACTTCCTTCTCACTTCTCTCCTTTAGAGTCCTTAGCTTCCTTTAAAGCTCAGCATAGGTGACATCTCCTATAGGAGACCTTTTCTGATCACCTGAGTTAGTATTCTCTCCTTTTTGAAATTATTTTGCATTTGATCATCTGTGCGCATTGTATCCTTCAAGTACAATTTAAGCTTCTTGAAGCCTGTTTAATTTTGTATCCCCAGGGCTTGCACATAATAGGTACTTGTTGATTACCAATGTATGAAGGGGAATGAGTTGTATTGGTAAAGAAAGAACCAGCACCCATGAAATCAAGGATCTGTGAGACACTGAAATGTTTTAGAATCTAAGATTTTACATTTTTCAAGTGTAAAACTGTTATAGAATCACCGAATCTCAGGATTGTAAGACATCAGAGGTAACATTATTTAAAAAATCATTAATCCCACTTATAGCATCCCTGGAAATTGGTTATCCAGTCTCTACCTGAAAATCCAGTGATGGAGAGCTCATCACCCCTGAGGCAGCCTGCTTCTATTTTAGACAGATATACTTGTTCCATTATGTTTAGTCCATCATTTTAGCCTGTCAGCTGTATTGGACGCTGATTTTTCATTTAATGTATTTTTCTATCCCAACCAGCTTTGTCATTTGCAAATTTGATGAAGGTGTCAACAATGTTTTTATCCAAATCATAAGACTCATAGAGGGCATAAGGTTGGAAGGGGTTTTTAGAAATAACCTAGTCCAATTGCCTCATTTTCTAGATGAGACAACTGAGCTTAGAATAGTTTAGCAATTTGTTCAAGGTCATATAACTGCTGAGTAGCAGAACTGGCATTTGAATCCAGGTACATTGATTACAGATTCAGTCCTCTTTCCTTTACAACACATACTGATAAAACTAATGAGCAGGACAGAGGAGAACAGAATGTGCTGATAGAGGCCTCCCTCCAGGTTGACCTCAATCCGTTAATCAAGGTGCTATGAGTACAGCATTCAACCAACTGTAAAAAATTCTATTATCATCCATTTGTTTCCATTTCCCCTTCCCCCAAGACTATCTTTCCAGCCTCATCGGACATTACTCCCCCTTCTGCACTCTGTGATCCAGCCGAACTAGCCTTCTGTATGTTCCTCACACAGTACATTCCATTCCCACACCTGCGACTTTGCAGTACTGCCTGAAAAGTACTTGTGCCTCTCCTCTACCCAGAATGTGGTTCGTGCACCATTTTCTTCATGAAGCCTTTCTGGAGTCCTCCAGGTGCTGCCACTCTCCATCTCACACTTCTTTGTACCGACTTGGGTTTATCCCCTTTATATTGATTCTGTATATACTTTTGTTTGGTGTTTTCTCTTTAGATTACAAGCTCCTTAAGAATAAGGATTGTTTCCTTCTTTGTATTCATCTACTCTGGCATACAGTAGACATATAATTAATATTTGCTGATTGACTGATTGTTCAAAGGGTCTGTTAAATGTCTAGCAGGAAACCAGATATACAGTGCCATTGACATTTTCCTGAACTATCAGGCTAACAAGTCTACCCAAAAGGAATCATTAATCTGTTGCTCAGTCATGTCAGAGTCTTCATGACCCTTCGAGGTTTTCTTGGCAAAGATATTGGAGTGGTTTGACATTTGCTTCTCCAGCTTATTTTTTACATATGAGGTCCTGAAGTGACTTGCCAAGGTCACATAGTTAGTAACTGTCCGAGTCTAGATTTGGAATCAGAAAGATGTCTTTCTGATTCTAGGCCCACTGTTCTATCCACTGCACCATCTAGCTGCCCTTCATATTAGTCTAGCTTGATTTGTTTCTCATTCGGCTCCTTGGTGATTAATCCTTTCCCTTTTAAGTGCACACATGACATCTGTTTGATAATTGGTTTGAAGATTTTTACAGATATTGCCAAGGCTCACTGGTCTATAGTTGGCAAAATCCATCTTCCTTCCGTTTTTTGAAAATTGTGCAATAAGAAATGAAGAAGTAGGTGATTTCAAAGAGACGTGGAAAGACTTGGATGAACTGATGAAGTGAACTGAGTGAAACAAGGAACCAAGAGAATTATTTATAAAATAACAACACTATAAGACAATTCTTAAAGCTGTAGCAACTATGATCAATATGATGACTATTCACGATTATGGAGGATCAGAGAGGAAGCATGCTATGTACCTCTTGACAGAGAGGTGATGAGTTTCAGGTATGAGACATATATTGTTGAATAGGACTAATGAGGGAATTCGTTTTGCTTTGCTATGCATATCTGTTACAAGGAATGTGTTTTCCTCCAATAGGGTGGGAGAGAGGGAAAATACTTATCTATTAATTAAAAAAAATGATTAAGGAAATTAAAAACTTTAATTAAAAAAAGATGATTGGGACTACATTTTTCTGTTCCTAGTCCTTCAGTATTTCTTTTGTTGTCCACAATCTATCAGGAAAACCATAAGTAGGGATTCTGACACTTGGGGAAATTTTAGTTGAGGTAGGGAGAAGGGGACTAGCAAATGCCTGATATGTGGTCCAGCTAGGCCAGAGACAGAAGTTGTCAGATAGTATGATGGCCATTGGACGCTGGGGTTGGGCAACCTGGTGCCAAGCAGGAAAGTGGGGTCAGTTAGATGACTGAGCACTTACTGTAAGTGGTGGAGTGGGGGAAGAAGTGTACCTTTTACATGCTCGTTTCAGTTCAGTGCCTCAGTGATTACCAAGAACAGTTCAGCCACCGAGTCTTCAAGTTCTTTCAACGTCCTGTGGAGTTTAACTGGGGACATCAATTTATTTACAATAGTCTATTGCTTTTTTACTATCTTCTCACCTAGCTTGACTTCAAATTTCCTCTTAATCATGTTTGTTCTGCCCTACCAGTTTTAAGATCATTCTCTTTGATAGAAAAGACAAAGCAGAGTAGGACCAGGTAGTTTCTTTCTCTGTTATGTCCACCCAAAAGTGAGTTAATCTTTTTCTTGTCTTCTTTTTACTCCAAACGCACAAAATTCATCTTGACAAGCATTTATTAGGTGCCTACTGTGTGCACAGCACTGTTCCAGGTGCTGGGATATAGACTAAAATGAAACAGTCCCTACTCTAGAAGTTTATTTTTCACTTGGGTAATACAACATATGCACACACACATATGTATATATGTTTATATATGTGTATATATCTATACATACGCACATACATGTATATGTATAAACACATACATATGTATATATGCATATATAAAATACATAAATATAAAACATACATACGTGAATATATAAAACATAAATATATGTATATAAATAAACAATTATAGTAAATTGACGTGGAAGAGATCACAGACAACCCTACAGATCAGGGAATAATAGTAACCACCATTTCCGCCACCATGATGATAATAATAGCTGGTATGTTTATAGAACTTTAAGGTTTGCAAATCATTTTACATATGCTATCTCATTTGGAAGCTTCACAAAGGAGGAGGCAATCTGAGCTGAGCTTCAAAAAACAAGTTAGGGATCCTGAGATTCAGAGACGAAGAAGGAGGGCATTCTGAGCACAAGGGGCGGTTTGCGCAAAGGTTTTCTGCCTGGGATATGGAATGTCGGCATCAAGGAGTCACTCATGTTCAAGTTTGACTGGAATATCAAATTAATGAAAGGGAGTAATATGAAATAAGAGTGGTAGGATGGTTTGGAGTCAGATTGTGGAGGGCTTTCAATGCCAGGCTGAGGAATTTTCATTTTGTTCAGTCATTTTTCAGTCATGTCCAACTTTTCGTGACTCCATTTGGGGTTTTCTTGGCAAAGACACTGGAGTGGCTTGACATTTTCTTCTCCAGCTCATTTTACAGATGAAGAAACTAAGGCAAACAAGGTTAAGTGACTTGCCCAGGGTCACTCAGCTAGTAAGTGTCTGAGGTCAGATTTGAACCCAGGAAGATAAGTCTTCTTGACTCCAGGCTGGCATACTAGTCACTGTGCCGCCTAGCTGCCTTTCAGTAGCAGAGTACTGAAGGCTCTTGATCAGGGTGGTGGCAGGGTCAAACGTGTTTTTGGAATATCACTTTGACAAGGTGATGAAGATGTATTGGAGAGGGGAGAGACTTGAGGCTAGGTGTGTAATTAGGGGGCTATTTCAATAGTCTAAGTGAAAATTAATGAAGGACAGAAGCCAGTGTTGTGGCTATATAAGGTGAGAAATGGGGACAGTTACAAGATATTATTAGGGCAAAAAAGTCAGTTTTTCTTAGTTTTTTTTTTAAATAAGCTTCAGATCATTCTGAACTTTAGCTTTCCTCAATCTATTTTTACTTGTCCGTACCATTTTTTTTTTGTATTTATCTTTGATTGTCTCCCTTTCACTTCGTATTTTATGGATTTCCTTTTAAATTCTGGGCCCTGTGAAGCTACAAGAATTCCTTTAAATGCTTCCTCTTTTCTTCTGCATTGTTATCTTTTGTTATCGTTATGTTATTAATTCCTTTCTGCAACTCAACTATTATTCTTAAATTAACTTTGATTTTTGGTGTCTCAAGTAGTGGGGTCACATCTATCATTTTTCTAAGTTTTTTGAAAGCTAAGTTTTTAGGAGGGTAAAATGAGATAGGAGTAGGGAACAAACCAGTGGTTTCATTGGTACAGGCGATTCCCAGGCGAGAGAATTTTCTTTACCAGTACATCTTGACACCTTCTCAGCAATGAATAGATTTGTAGAGTTCCCCAGGGCCCTGAGGGGCTGTAATTTGCCCAGGATGACACAGTCTGTATCTATGAGATGGGTTGCGAACCCAGGTCTTCCTGGCTGCAAGAATAGCTTTCTATCTGCCAGCTATACCATGCTGCTTTTTGTAAAATAAGATGTGTGAAAAATCTTCATAACCATAAAATAATAGCTATATGAATGGATGCTATTATTTATTCATAAGCACACCAATTCATTTCAAAGGTGTGTCAACTCAGTTTTATAAACCTTTTATGACTGCCTACCTATGGCATTTTACATTGTTCTAATTCATTTTTGCAGAAGTGAAAATTGTCTTCTTAGCTATAGCATCTGTCTAGCTGTTTATTTTCTAAGCAACTTAATGTTTAGAGGCATAATATGGTAGCTTCTATCAGTATTCACAGACTATGCTCTAATCCTTGATAACCTTTCTTGTGTTATAGATTGCTGAGTCAGAAGAGGAATTGAAACATTTGCCCTAACATTTGGTTAGGATGTCTGCCCAAGCAAAGTAAAGCATAAACATCTCTCTGCATCATTTTCTTCCTCAGCTAGTGCCTCCCTTAAAACTACCCTGCATTATTTATATATAAATATATGCACATGTAAATACATGTGTATTATATGTTTCTATAGGTATGTGTATGTATGTTGTCTCCTTGTATCATTATAACTACCTTGTATTACTTATATATAAATGTACATATGTAAATGCATGTGTGTTATATGTATGCATAGCTACATGGGTATATATTGTCTCCTCCAATAGAATGGAAGATCCTTGAGGGCAGGGGCTATTTCTTGACTCTTGATTTCTTCATTAAAAAATGCCAGCACATGGAGTCTCCCCCAATCCTATGAAGGACATAATGAATTTTATTTTTGTGAGGCAGTCTGTGTGGAATTTCTTCTAAACTCATATAATCACGTGTTATAATCTGCTTTTTAAAAAATTCTACTTTTTACAGAGAGGATAATTGAAATACAGACACATTGACTAAAGTGCCCAAGTTCACTAAGTTAATTAGTGGCAGAGCTGTAACAGGGGCAAGTCCATATCTATTCAGTCAGACTGTGCTTCTGGCCTTCTTATATCCAGTCCCTCTTCTAGCCTAAACCATCTTTTCCTCTTTTCCTAAACTCATCATCCTTATGCAAAGAGCTGAATAAGTCATTTCTCTTCTCAGAATCCTTAAGTGGCTCTTTATTGCTTACTCAAATTCCTTGCCCTGGGATTTGAGGCTCTCAGAAATATGATACTACTTTATCTTTCCAATGTTATCTCATACTAATTCATCTCCATGTTTTCACATTTCATCCAAACTGGACCACTTACCATCTCCTGTATTTGCCTTTTGCATTCCTTCTTCTGTGTTTTTGTTCATATTCTGCTGCCTCTTCCTGTTGAAATGCCTCCCATCCTTTAATCCCATCAGTCAGTTCAAATGCAACCTGGTGTAGTGGGACGAAGATTAGATTCAGACTCAGAGGACCTGCCTTTGAATCATGGATCTCCCATTTATTACCTCTCAGGGGTCCTTTAAAATGAAAGGGCTGGACTTTCTGAAGTCCTTTCTAGCTCTCGAATTCTATGACCCTAAATGCTATCTTCTTCATGAGTTTTTTCCTGATACCCCCAGTTTGAAATGCCCTTGTCTGCTTCAGAACTCTCAAAGTACTTCAGTTATACACTTTTCAAACTTTAATTTGTATTATACAGCTATTTGCGTATGTATCATAAACTTTTACTAGTGCACAAGCCCCATGAGGTCAGGAACTGGGTCAAACGAAGCTTTAGATCTCTCCAAATGCCCCAAATAGTGTTCTGCACAACAATAGGTACTTAATAAATGTGGTTGGATGGAAACTGAATTCAACATCTTTGTTGAAACATCAGTTACCAGCAGAGTGCATTCTTTAAGTAGGAGTCAAAGGGAGCTTTTGCTTTGTGTTTTAGGGTTTAATCGTTGTATCTCATCTGATATATGAGATGTTCAAGAAGGACTAGCACCTCTGGGCCCCTTTGCTGAGCCCCTTTCAGGGATGTTCTACCTTTGGTGTCTACCTAGCACTCAATTCTCACCTATGACCCCAAGAAGTTGTAGTGTGTGGACCCCAGTAAAGCTATCTCAGCAGACAGCTAAACCTGGCTGTGGGTAACCAGCAGGTCTCAAATCTGTCGCTGAGTTAGGGGTTTCCTCAAGCATGCGAAGACTTCCCCCAGTGGAACAGGCAGATGAGAACAATTTATTCCAATGGGCATGAAGGCAGCTGACGGGGGCATTGTAGAATGCTTAGAGTTTGGTCAGACATGGAAGATGCCAAGGTCGTCTGCTGCATCCTGTGTGTGTGACTTTTGTCTTGCTGCTGGACTTTGATGACTCTGGAAGGAGTGAGGCTGATGACTTTGTGTAACTGTGCCTCACCTAAATCCAATTCACCCATAAGTCAAGACATCACCCTGAAATGTCATTGGTCCTCTTTGAAAATGAATTACAAACAACTATATCGCCTGCTCATATTTTCATCATAACACACAAATTTTAGATCTAAATGCCAAGTTTTAACATATATTTCAGAGAAAGACACACACACACAAAGACAGAGAAATATAGAGATATTGAGAGAGAAAGAGACAGAGAGAAGAGACAGAGAGAGGAGAGACAGAAACAGTAATGAAGACTTGTGTTCAAGTCCTACTTCTAATATATAAAAGATGAATCACTTACCTTCTTAATTCCTTAGGATACTCTTTAAACCTCTAAGTTGCAATGTAAGGGCTGACTTGCATTGGTAGAATTTTTAACCTCACAATAACCCTGGGAAATAGGAACTATCGATATTATTGGGTCCATTTTATAGGAATAAAGAAACCAGGACTCAGAGAGGCTAAGTGATTTGCCTGTGTCCTCACAGCAACCAAGTACTAGAAGTATAATGGGAAATCAGGTATTTTTGAATCTAGATACAACATTTGAACTTCTGGCCCATATTATTTCTTTTATTAGGGGTTATGGAACAACCCGCTATTCTGCATTATACTATGGTAAAACAAGCACTGGACATAATCAGAGGACCTGAGATTAAGTTCCATCTTTAACGCTTACTATTCATGTGACCTTGGGCAAGTCACTTTAATATCGTTGATCTCCAGTTTCCTCATCTGTAACATGGTTTTTAGAATGCCCTGCCAACCTTACCGGGTTGTAAAATTCCATAAGTTTTTATGACCTAGTATATTCTATACAAAAATATAAGTGTATTCTATACTAGTATGAAGTAGTATATTCTTGGAGTAGCCATTGCATTTTAGTTCTGAGTTTGTGCTACTTTGGGACTTCTAGGTCTGAGTTTTCTCTTGCTGGGTCTTTTATAACGTCTCCTTCCCACGCTTAACAATTGCCTGGCAAAGTACTTAGGGAGAAGTGCCAATCCCAGAGCCACATCTAAAGAACAGTAAGAATGATGAATAGTTGACAAGGACTCCATATTCCCCTGGGGTGATGGAAGGCAGGCATGAGTGATGGAAACAGACTATTTGAGAGGTGGAAACTTATCTAAGAGGACATTTCCAATGACTATTCAGCAGTTTAGAAAAAAGACTGCACCGTAAGTTGGTTATTTAAAAAAATCTTCTCTCTGGTTCTAACTCTTGTGTCAGTCATTTTGGGGTTTTTGGTAAGGACAGGATTTGGGGGATTGCTTTGTGCATTTGTGTGTGTACATCTCTCACAGTCTATGCTCAGATGGGACAGTGAATAAATTGTAGCACTGCTCTATGACAGCGCCAGAGTTTCATATCAGGCTGGCATGATTTTAACTAGGTTTCAAACAACAGAGCAGTGTTTCAAGGAAATGGGAGATTTGGGGAAATACTGATATATTTCGAAATGTCAATGGAGTGGTGATTGCAGGTAAAGACTCCTCTTACTATTGTACATCATGGCCCTCTCTGGTCGCCTTAGTAGATAGTGTTCTTGGTTTTCTCTAAACCAACCTGATGATTTCCTATAAAGGAAATCAGGAAATTAAAAGAGCACTAGGAATTAATCCAAACTATCCTAATAACACTAGACTAGAAGTCATGAGATCTGAACTCCTGTGTCACTTTAATTGTCTGGGAATCAATTGTTTCATCTATAAGATGGGATAATTAGATCAGATGATCTCTGAGGTCTCTTTCAGAATTGAAATTCTAAGATTCCAGGTAAAAATGTAATTATATTTTAGGGAGAAAAAATTAATTCTTCCTGAAATACTTTCTATACCTTTAAAACTATGTGAATGTAGTATTATGATCTATGCCATCATGTCTAAAATAATAATAATGTAGATTTGTGTGGCATCTTACAATTGAAAAAGCACTTTAACGTAATCCTTATTTTATTCTTATGCTATCACAATTGGAGTTGGCTCCCTCGCTCTATTCCTGCCTGATCTCAAATAAAAGTGATCAAGTCATGGTATATGAATGTGATGCAGTACTATTGAGCTGTAAGAAATGATGAAGGAGATGTTCTCAGAGAAGCCTGAGAAGACTTGTATAAACTAAGGCAGAGCAAAGTGAACAGAACCAGAGAAACAATTTATATAGTAACAGCAATATTGTAAAGATAATCAACTTTGAAAACTTAGGAACTCTGATCAACATAACTGTCAATCACAATTCCAGAGGGCTCATGATAAAACATGCTGCCCACCTCCTGATAGAAAGGTGACAGGCTCAGACATTACTTTTTTTTTTAGCTGTGGCTAATGCAAGAATTTGTTTTGCTTGACTTTACTTGCTTGTTAACAAACTTGCTTGTTTTTCTTGCTTTCTCAGTGAAGGGAGGGAGGAGGCAGGAGGAAAAAAATTTGGAACTGAAAGTAAAATTGAATTTCAATTAAAGATGAGATCTTAGGTTGTTCTGAATTGTCTCAAACCATTTCCTACATCCTTAGCTCTTATAGAGCAGAGGATGGGATTGATTCTTTTGTGAAGGCAAACTAGGCCATCTTTTGCCTTAATTATTACCTAGCATTTCACTACTGAATGGACATGTCCTCAGACAAACTGAGGCATGGGAAAGACCTTAGCTTAAAAAGGCCAAGGTCTCCCACTGCATGCAGGGCCATTGCCAATTGTCTTGACCTGTGTCTTACCTCTGGACTCTGATGACTTGAGGAGAGAGTGACGCTGATGACATAGCTTCGCCACCCTTAAATCCAGTTCACTTGCAAGTCAAGATATCACCTTCCTGATGTCATTGGTCCTCTTTGAGAATGAAGGTTAAACAACATGGCCAAAGCATGGCCACTCCTGATAGCACATCAGGGCTCTCCAATAGGACCTCGCTCTCTAGGTAACTTGGATGAGAAGCAACACTTTTCCTGATTCAGTGATAGAAGTCCTCTACTCTGATTAGGGTGTATGAATCTCATGCCCCAAGGGAGCAAGGTGTGAGTTTCCCTTACCTTATGCAGGTAACGTGGTACAGTGGAACGAGCGATGCTTTGGAGTCAGAGGACCTATATTCAAATCCTTTTTCTGTCACTACTTATGTGACAAACAAATCTCTGTGCCTCGGTTTCTTCACATGTAAAATTTGAGAGTTAGAGGCCCTTTAAGATCCTTCCAGATCTAAATATTTTATCTTGTGGTTCCACAGAGGCAGAGACAGCATCCTTAGGGCCTTGTAGTCCTGTTAGATGACCACATCCCATTCATTCTTCAAACTCATTGCCCATTCACCATGAGCTAAGTCTTGTATGTAGACATGTGTTGTTGTTGTTGGTCTTCAGTTGTTTTAATTGAGTCTGATTCTTTGTGACCCCACTTGGGGTTTTCTTGGCAAAGACACTGGAGTGGTTTGCCATTTCCTTCTCCAGCTCATTTTACAGATGAGGAAACTGAGGCAAACATGGCTAAGCGACTTGCCCACAGTGATACAGCTAGTAAGTGTCTGAGGCCAAATTTGAACTCATGAAGATGTCTTCCTGATTCTAAGCCCAGTACTCTATTCATTGCACCACCTAGCATCCCTGTATGTAGAGTACCATGTGGGTCCTGTCTTCTGGTTCTTATAGTGCCTTCCCTGAAGTGGACTGAATAGGTAGCCTTTTCAGAGATTCCTCTGGTAGGCAGAGACTATCCTGTTGGCTTCCTCTGGCTCATGTATCTGCCATTCGTTATCATTTCTGCATCCCCAGTGACTATACACAGTAGGCACTTAATAAAGGCTTGGTGAATGACTGAATAAATGTATCGAGATGCACGTGTGGTCTCCTCTTTTGCCAAGCAATAAGCAAAATTTGGAGAGTAGCAGTTAAATTTATGAGCCTAGGGGGCATCTTTTGGCAATGCCTGCACAGCGTTAACTTCCAAGGTGCTGACAACAATCCCTTCAACAACTGACAACTTACAGGGCTTTGAAGTTTGTTCTTACAAACATCTCATTTGAGCCTCTCAACAACCTTGTGATGTAGACGGGCCATATTATTCCCATTTTACAAAGAGAAAAAGTGAGGCTTAGAAAGATTAAATAACTTGCACAAGGTCTCATAGCTAATAAAGTATCAGGTGTGGCATGGGCACCCAGTTCTAACTGGATTTAACGTCTAACTCTGTGAGGTAAGTAGGGCAAACATTATGATTGCCATTTTACCTATGAGGCAGTTTAGCCTCAAAGAGGTTAAGTGACTTATTCAAGGCCACATAGCCAGTAAGATCTAGAACTAGAACAAATGCTATACTGGAGGTGGTTTGCACTTGTTCTTTAGATCTGATTGTTAAATTTTCAATGTGAGTATCTACATATTGGAAATAAGCAAATACTAAAAAAATGGGCTTGATTTATTGCTCCGTTGATCATCTAGAGCTAAGAAAATGATGGAGAAAATGTTAATAATGCAGAGTAAAGTTAAAAGCATGTCGTGTATACATTCCACTATCACCTTCCCAAGAGCTGGTTGTTAAACTTATACTATCACTTGTTGTTGCTGTTTAGTAATTTTTCAGTCATGTTTGACTCTTTATGACCCCATTTGAGGTTTTCTTGGCAAAGACACTAGAGTGGTTTGCCATTTCCTTCTTTAGTTCATTTTACAGATGAGGAAACTGAGGCAAATGGAGTTAAGTGACTTGGCCAAGGTTATATAGCTAATAAGTGTTTGAGGACATATTTGAACTCAGGAACATGAATCTGCCTGACTCCAGGCCTAGTACTCACTCCATCAAACTGCCCAGATACCCACTGTGCCACCTAGCTGCCTTTTACCATCATACTCCCAACTAGAATCCAGGTCTTTTGACTCCTAGTCCACTGTACTGCATTTTCAATCAATTAATTAACAAATATCTATTAAGCACTTATAATGTGGGAAGACACAATGTAAATATGACCCCATGGTAAATCATCGAGTAAGAGCTGTGTTGAAATGAGTGACTACACAAAGAATGAATTGGAAATAGTGTCAGCACTCATTTTCAGCTATGGAGGCTGATTGGGTTGGTGGGATGAGTGTGAGGATGGAGTTCTCCTAATTTTGAGAATTCGATTGTTTTGATGATTTAGATGTGTGTAAGTTTACTTGGCAATCGCTTAGGGTGAGATTTTTGTGTTTATCTCCTAAGCTTATTATCTTTCTTCCTATGTCCTCTCTTCTCCCGCTGTTCTTTGTCACTGTCAACACTGTGCAACTACACATAAGACTGAATTTTCTGTTTCTCTCCGTTGGCAGAAAAATGAAATTGGGACATGAAAACAATGCTGTGATTATAAATATCAAGGCTCTTAAAGCAGTAAACATTTAATGGAGGGTCTACATTAACTTCCAACATCTGTGGCTTATGGGCTAGGGGATGAAATCTGCATAGGTAATATGTTCCAGAGCAAACCCCTCACTAAAAAGTAGAGGGTGAAAGAGTTCTTATCAGATTACAATGAATATTATTAGGGATTCATGCATGAGCATTTCTTTCCAAAGAGATCAAAGTGTGTATGTGTGGCAGCCATTTTGCATTCTCACTTTTGCCATGAGACAAGAATGCATATCAGCTCCACACTTAAAAATGGAGGCACTGAGAAATTAGGTGACTTACTCAAGGCCACATGCTAATTCTAAGGGGTAATATTCTCTCCATTGTGGTCAATTGTCTTTGCTTTGGGGATTATTTTTGGTTCTAGGATAGTAAATAAAATTCTTTTCTATGGTTGGCAAGAATCTTGCCTCTTTCCCTTGCTTCCTGTCTACTTCTTTCCATTTTCTTTCCCCCTTTCCCCCCCCAACCAATTCAGAACTATGCCATATAAGTATATGATGAGCTAAAGCTAAAAATCCCTGTAGTTTATTATTTTTCAAAAATCTCTTCTGACTCCCAACTCATGTGGCTATTTATTTTCTCTATTATTTTTGATGTATAGATGTGAGTGAGCCAGTTTATCTGGAGCCAATAACTAGAGTTCCTCTTATATAACATATTTTACAAGATGATGAGGAGAAGAAGGTTCTAATCTCAGGCTAGGATCTATATTTTCCTCTCACAGTCAATATTACTAGGGGATTTTCCTCCTCCTGCTATCACTTTATCCCAGCAGGCTGGTTTCCATGGTCTCAGAGCTGATGTGTAAGGTTTCAGATGAGTCAGAAGCCTGGCTTGTGATATAAAATCTCAGCCCCGGGGCATAGTTTCCTTCAAGGGCTGCTGATCCAAGGTGGCCATTGTCTCCATTGTCTTGGGGAATGATTTTACGTCTTGTGATCAGAGAACTTTTTTGAATTTGGCCACACTCTCTTATGTCGTATTTAACTTTCCTTTAGCACATTCACAATATTGGGAACACAGCCTTTTCTCTGCCAGGGGGCATGACCTGAGAGAATGGGAATTGACTGTGGCAGGTATTATCAGGCAGGCTCCAGCAGTTCTGCCTATGGCCATTCAGCTCTTCAGCTGCCAATAACCCCTTGGTGTTCTGATGGCACAAATCCCGAATCTGCTTTTTAAATGTGGGAACAGATAGAGACAACTGAGGGAATACCCAAACCTTCCCCCAAGGCAAAGATTTCACAATAAGTGACATATAGAGATGTACACACAAGGAGAGGTACCTGGGGAATTCCAGACTGCTATTGGCTTGTTGATTTACTGCATCAGAAGTTCTTGCCATTATCTCTTTCCATCCTGTTTGTTTTCTCTGTGATGTCAGCATCTGGAATCAGTCCAGAAACACCAGAAATTCTTTACTATTCTATGTTCCTTTAAATATGGTGACCAAATATAGGATCGTAGTAGGTTATAAGAGATTGTCTCTCTGGTTTATGTGTATATTGTGCAGATATTACGAAATATATATATATATATATAAACACACACATATATATATGTTTTATTCAGTTGTTTTACAGTTGTGTCCAACTCTTACTGACCTCATTTGGGATTTTCTTGGCAAAGATACTGGAATGGCTTGCCATTGCCTCCTCCTGCTTATTTTATAGACGAGGAACAGAGTCAAGCAAGGTTAAGTAACTTGCCCAAAGTCACACAGCCAATAAGTATCTGAGACCAGATTTGAACTCAGGAAGATGAGTCTTTCTGACACCAGGCCCAACACTATGCACTGTTTCACCTAGCTGTATCTCTATATGTATGTCAATCTCAATTTCTATATCTCTATCTATCTCTACATGTGTATATATGTGTGTATGTATGCATATGTATATTTACATACACACTTATTATACATATCTGTTGATATGTACAGGTCTCTTGCTCTCTCTTTTTCTGTCTCTTTTTCTGTCTCTATCTCTGTCTCTCTCCTCTGAGAGCCACCAACAGAAGTTATCGGATCCGCTCTTCCCATCTTGCTTTCCCAGAGTGTTGAAGAAATAGTCTTGAATAATTTGCATAATCTAGCCCAATTACCCCAGAAAGAGGAGAGGTGGAAGGACAAATTGGAAGAGAAAAGGGGTGCTTTCCCACATATCCAAAAGACTCAGTTGGGTAGGAAGATGGGTGCTCCAGCCCCTCCCCCATCTCAGATTGTATTTGGAAGCCTCCTTGTCCCAGAGCCTACTGTTGGATGTGGAGGCAGTGTCTACTCTTTCCTCTATTACTAAATACTGAGAAAAAAAATGCCTCAGTCTTCTATATCCATTAAGCATCAAGAAACCAATTCTTTCACTACCAGGAGTCTGTATAGTAAGCTCAGAAATCATGCCTAATCAGGAGCCAAGTGGAAAAGAATATCTTTTGGGGGGTATCCATTTATGGGTTATGTGTCACCCTTCTTCTGGGTATGTGTCATCCTTCAGATGAAGGAAAGGAACTGGTGTTGAGTATGTTTAATAAGGACCTGATTAGCAGACACTTGACTCAGTGTCTGTTGTCACCATCCAGGGTGTCCTAGGATTTGGTCAGGGAACAGGCAGATATCACTATCCCAACACAGAACAGCACTCCCTCATCTCAGGGCCCTGGAGGACGAGGGCCTGGTCTACTTGTACTTTCTTTATCAAATGGCTAGCAAACTCTAGTTCCTCTTCTGCTAAACTCAGAGATTTAGAGTCACCATCTGCCAAGATAAAAATCCCCTTCCCCTGGAACTCTTATCTTTATCTAGTTAAGCTGTATGCCTCTCAATTCTTATCCTCCCCTGCCTGTCTTTTTTAAAAATAATTTTTGATATCTTTTTTTGTTATATCATTTACATTTCTCCCAATGTCCTTTCCCTTTTCCCTCTGCCTTGCATAGAGACATCTTATATAACAAAAAAAATTAAAGAATAAAAAAGAAAGAGAAAGAAGATGAAATAAAAATTAGCAAAATAAATCAATATATTGGAAAAACCTCCAAATATATGCAATGTTCCACATTCACATACCTGCCACCTCTGCAAAGCATCAGGGGGAGATGTCTTCTTATATTTCTTCTTTGGGACCATGTTTATTCTTTATAATTCTACAATGTTCCCTTTCAATTGTTTTGTCTGCCTTCCTTTCCTATTGGGCCTTCTGGGACCTTCTTTCTATTGATAAAACCATAACACAGCAAAACAAATACAAAACTGTTACTTCATCCTAGATTGCTTTCTCTTATACTTTTTTTCCTTTTGCAGGCACAAAAATTGGGCCTCGACACCTGGACCTCTCAATTCATCAGCCTCTACAGTTTAAATCTCAGCCGCCCAGAGGGATATTTTAGATCTCACCAGCACCCAGAACTGTATCATCTCTATGATACTGAATTCTGAAATTCTACTCTTCCACCATAATTTTTTGTCTTCAATATTTCAGTTGGCTTTCTTCCTTCTATTACTCATCCTCACCAGGACCTTCGGTCACTCCGGGCCTATTTATTTTCTTAATTCCTTACACCAACTCTGCCATTGCTTTTCTTCTTTCACAGTCTTAACCCCACAGTTAAATAATTCAGATACTTATTTTCTTTTAAATGATGAACAGATTGGCCGACCACTTGGTATTTATTAAGTTCTTACTATGTGCCACACACTGAGCTAGGTGCTAGGGATACAAAAACAAAAATGAAATACTTTATGGATTTAAGAGATGTACTTTCTAGCAAGGGAGACAACATGTATACACATTTGATTTTATTGTTGTTCAGTCAGGTCCGACTCTTTGTGACCCTGTGGACCATAGTGTCCATGGGGTTTTCCTGGCAAAGATACTGGAACGGCTCGCGATTTCCTTCTCCAGTGGATTAAGGCAAGCAGAGGTTAAATGGGTCTCACACCTAGTAAGTGTCTGGGGCTAACTCTGAACCCAGGTACTCCTGACTCTAGGCCCAGTGTTCTATCCACTGAGCCACCTACTTGTCTACGCACACAAATAGGTAGGTACAAAATATGCACACAATAAATACAAAGTAATTTTGAGGGGGAGATACCAACAGTTAGGGAGATCAGGAAAGGCCTAAAGGAGGTGAGATTTGAACTGAACTTTGAAGTAAACAAGGGAATCTAAAAGGTATAGGTAGGGGAGAGGCCTTGCAAAAGCATAGTATAGGGGTAGGGAACCTGAAGTTTGGATTTAGTCAAAGTGCCACTCTTGAGGACTTAGAGGGTCACATGTGGCCTCAAGGCTGCAGGTTCCCCACCCCAGGCATAGTGCATTGTGAACTATGGTTTAGTGAAGATTTTTGTCCACAAAAATGACAGGAGCCTGGGCTATCTAACTTTGAGGAACCTTTCATGAGCTACATAAAATCATTGTGTTTTGAAGCCTTGTAAGTCTGAGTACTTGTAAGGGGAGCTACAGGTTAGCATTGGGAGAGTAATAGATGATGACATTTCCAGGTTCAGCAAGGGTGGGCAAAACAAATCAGGTTACAGAGAGGTCTCCAAAGTATGCTTTGGTCTCTCACGTTAGGAGAGAATTTCTGAGACAAGGATTATGATATGATTTGTAGCAGGAAGGGTGCTTAGAGATGTTTTGAGTCACTTTTTTCATTTTTACAGATGAGAAGCCTGGGGCTGAGAAAGTTGAAGTTTCTTTCCCAGGGACAGTCAAATATTAAGCAGAATTTAAAGCTAGGTTCTCTGGCTCCAAATCAAGGGCTTCTTTCAGTCTGAAAGCACAATTGTACTTCCTGGAACAGCGGCTATGGTTGTATTCTCTCCTCCAGTGCTTTACAAGCTCACAACTGCCGATAGCCCTTGTTCTTGACAATCTTAATCTAGACTAAAGGAGACTCACTGGGATCAAACAGTTGTTTCTATAAGGCTACAGACCTTCTAGGAGAGGAAGGAAAATGTGTCCTTCATCCCTTTGCCAGGATCAACCCCTTTTTCCTTGGCTCTAACGGTGTATGAGACAAGGTGTAACCGTGAATAAATCAAGTTCTTTTTTTTCTGTCCCTGTTTTGGAAGAACCCTTCTCATTGCTTTCTCCACTGCCTGATATATAGAGCTAGAGGAAGCTACATACAGTCCATTTACTGTAGGTGATAAAAAAGGAAACATGGCACCTCTTCCCAGGTACCACATGTGACAGTGGAGCCAAGGGAGCAAATTCGTATTCCTTACTTTTTTTTACTCATCCCTTTGGCTTGGCCCTTTCATAGTTTTGCATCTTATGGTTTTAAAGCATATTCCATGATATATGAACAAAACAGTTGCCTAGAAGTAATTCTCTGACAAAACTGAAGGACTATTCTCATTTAAACCTTATTCAGATGAAACTAATTATCTTTAGAAGGCAACGAGAGTTTGCAGTGGTCTCTTAGGAAGAATCTGCAGTGGCTTCCTTTTTTATTGTTCAACTCAACTCATTTAATTTTTTATTTTAATCATCTTCTGGAAAACTCTTGAAATACAATCCACTTCAAAATGTTAGTTGGCCTATTCCTTCATTCTTTCCTAGCCCTCTCAATCAGTCAATCAATCAAAGAGCATTGTCTACTATGTGCTTTCACTTGCAGGACTGGTCTAAGCCTGACTGTCTTTTTCAGTCCTACAGGTATTTTTCCTTAGGATCAGTTGCCCAGCAGGGCAGACCTAAAAGAGATGGAGGCTAATATTTGCAAGAGCTTTAGGGCACAATCTGTACAACAGCCTGGCACGATGAACTGTCATCATTGTCACTGGAAAAAAAGTCATGTGTTATCTTTTGTGGGCCAGGCACTTTGTCACTCAAAGCCTAGGGGAGGGATCATAGCTAGGCTCACAATGTCAGGACTTTAGATGGCTCAGAAAACCTGAGATGGCCAGGGAAGGGTGGGGAGAGAAGGGGGATGTCAAAAGTAGCTTACACTTCCATTAGAGTAATTTGTCACAGTTGTGACTGTTAGTCTGGACTCTCTGCGTGCTTTGAAATTCCTTGTGATGTTCCTGCTTGAGAAATGATGACTGTTTCCCCTTGCAATATTCCCTTGCTTTTGTTAGACTCATTGGTAAGACACACGCACACACACATACACACACACACACACACACACACACACACACTCTGTATTGCTCCCTCTATCTCCTCCTACTTAACTAGGCCAGCATTTCTTGCCCATGAACTTTACTCAGACATGCAAGGCCAGATCTTATACTCAGTACTCTGGCTTGGCTAGGACCTTGCCGGTCCACAGTCTGGAATTTAACCCCACAATTGCTGGATTTCCTTCCCAGAGCAAGACAGCTACAAGCCTGTAAGCACTTATTATCCTCTGAAGTCATCCATTCCAGACATCTTGCCATTTGCTGTTCTGTTGAGCAGTTCCATTTCTCATATCCCCACCCTGACCTGGAACAGTGTGTCTGGACTAGACTACCAGTCTATCTCAGCACTGAAACCTACTTTGACTAGTGAGTGAATTAGTGTAGACGCAATTAACCATTACATGTGGCTATCCCCACCGAAGACAATGCTTTGTATCTCATCTAGTCATCCACCATGAACAGCTTACTATCTGCTTGGCAAGTGGGTGTATCCCTTCTTCCCAACCCCCTTCTTTCTACCTCTTGCTCTGATCAGTAATCAAAAATATTGCCATACTATCCATGTTGCTGAAAAGGATCTATAAATTGCTTGCTCTATGGATGATTGCTGTGACTTCTGGGACACTCTCTTACACAGCCATCATACCTATGATTTTTTCTAATTAGAATATGAACTCCTTGAGGGAAGACACTTTTATTTTTGTATTTTTTCTGGCAGTGTTTAGCCTATGGTAAGTTCTTAATAAATTCGTCCACATCCATCCATCCATTCATTCACCCTAGAAGATAGCCCTCCATAGATTTAAAGTTTCAAAGAGAGATAGTAGTGTCGTGTGTGTGTGTGTGTGTGTGTGTGTGTATGTGTGTGTATGTGTGTGTGTTTTCAAAAAGAGGACTGTCCTAGTCGCCCTGGCTGTTAATTCTTTTTCCTCTAAGACCACCTCTCGGCTAATCTTTATAGATCTTACATATGCCTAGTTTTTTACATGATGTGTCCTCCTTTAGAATGGAAGATCCTAGAGTGCAGGGGTTGTTTTTACTGTTCTTTATATCCCATCAAGTAGCAAAGTGCTTGGCACATAGGAACACTTAAATGTTTTTTGACAGACTGACTCGCCGCATGACCATGTGTATTATAAAACAGGGAACAGGCTCAGAATCTCAGAGCTGGAAATAACCTCACAGGTCATTTAATCCAATCTCTGCCTGAACAAGAATGTCTTCTATAATAACATCCTAAAAAGTTGTCACCCAGACTCCACTTGAAGACCTTCAGTGAGAGGGAATCTGCTAGTGCCAGAGATAGTCCATTCTACTATGAAATAGCTCTAAATGTTAGGACATTTTTTCTTATTTCAAGTCTAAATCTGTCTCTTTTCCACATTCCCCCATTGCTCACAGTCCTGCCCTCTGGGGTCAGGGAGAACAAATCTAATCCCTCTTCCATAGGACATCATCAAATATTTGAAGATTCCTGTCATGTCCCTTCTAAGTCTTCTCCAGGCTTAACATCACCAGTTCTTTCAATGGAAGAACTTCCTATGGCATGTGAGTTCCTTAGAGGTGGGGACTGGTTTGTCTTTTTTCCCTCTTTGTATCCTCCAGTGCCTAGCACAGTGCCAGCCATAGAGTAGGTGCTTAATAAATGTTTGTCAAATTGAATTAAACTGAATGTTCTTCAGTTGTCTCATCATCCCTCCCCCTCTCCTGACCATTTCCAATATATTAAGGTCTTTACCTTCTAGATATTTTTGAAATATCTAGGGAAGGAGACAAAAGACCTAAATCTCACTGAACATATATATATATACACACATATATATGTATATATATATGTATATATATACATATATATATATGTATGTGTGTGTGTGTATGTGTATAGACCCAAGCCACATCTTCCCCACCATAGCTACTCTTAAGATGTGAACTTGAATAAGGAAATTGATTATGGTCTTGATCTTCCCTTTCAGTTTAAAATCAGTTAAGCAGTAGTAGTATTGCCCGACTTTCTTCTGGTGAGACCTGACTCTATTATGTTTGTTCCAGACAGTTATAGTAAGTAATCCATCACTGCCATCAGCATTCCACAGTAAATAAATGCCACATAGTTCTATATTGACTCTAGCATCATCATTCACTACAATGGAAGTCATGAAGGGAGCAGCAACCTCAGCATCCCAGAATTCTAGGGAAACACACACAGTAAATGCTAGACCATTAATTTTGGATGCAGATGGTCAAGGTTTAAGTTCCAGGTCCATCACTTGAAAGCCATGTGACCTTAGGCAAGTTGATTAAGCTCTCTGATCCTGTTTTCTCATTTGTGAAATGGAAAAAAATGCCTACTTCATAGGGTTCTTAGGAAGGGTATGCTTTGTAAAACTAAAGTGCTATATACATGTACTATAAACACTTAATGAATCTGTGATTGTCTCACTATAGATTTTTCCCTCCACTGAAGCATATTTTAGTCTTTTATTGACTTAGTAGTAAGTCAAACTGAGACCTGTTAAGGACCTTAGCTTAAAAAGGCCAAGGTCTCCCACTGCATCCAGGGCCATCTCTAGTCATCCTGAACGATATCTGATCACTGGACCTAGATGGCTCCTGAGGAGAAAGTGAGGCTGGTGACTTTGTATAGCCCTCCCTCACTTAAAACCAGTTCACTTACATGTCATGGTATCATTTCTGTGATATCATGGTCCTCTTTGAGAACAAAGGACAACAACAACAACAACCAAACAACTAATCAGTCAATCAATCAATCAGTCAATCCAGAGGCATTTATTGTTTATTACATTCTAGATACTGTTCTAAGAGCTGAGGATACAAAAAAGGGCAAAAATGATCCATGGTCTTAAGGAAATCACATTCTAATAAGAGAGACATATATGTGAGATACATACAGAATAGATGGAAGGTTAACTTTCTGTCTACTGAGAGGCTGCAGTACCTGGGGGGATAGAGAAAGGATTCCTGTAGAAAGTGGTGTTCGAGGAAGCCAGGGATCCAAAGGAACAGTATTTCAGGTAGTGGCAGATACACAGTGGAAAAGACACAGAGACAGTAGAGTATGTGTAGAGTAATAAAGTGTAAGAAGATTGGAAAGTTCAGAAGGATTGTGATTTAAATGTCAAACAAAAGTTATTATGTTTGTTCATGGAGGCAATGGGGAGACACGGGTTTGCTGAGGTGTATGTGTGTGTGACATAGTTAGATCTTGATTTTAGGGATGACAGTTTGGTAGCTTTGTGGAGGATGGATTGGAATGGGGAGAGGCAAGTTATGAGGAGGTGATTGCCATGGTCCACGTGAGAGGTGATAAAGGACCCATGCCAGGATGGCAACTGCGGAAATGACAAGAAGAGGGCAGATATGAGAGTTGCTGTAAAAGTAGAAATGATACAATTGGCAACTGATTAGATATATGAGATGAGGGCAAGGTGAGTTGAAGATGATGCTGTGATTGTGAACCTGAGTGACTAGGAGGATATTCTTCAAGAGTGACTTAGACCAAAAAAAATCCTCACATTGTAGGTAATCTTGCGATGAGCATCTCTACATATAGGCTGGGCCTCAGACAATCTGCATCCAGCTCACCACCAAGCCCAGACTCAAAGCCTTCCCAGAAGGGTAGGATCTGCTAAAGCTTGTGCCCTGCTGGCATAGCCCTTGGGGAAAAGAAGGAAATAAGCATTTATTCAAGCATCATTCTAAGTGCTTTACAAATATTATCTCATTTGATCCTCAGGACAACGCTGGGGAGTAGGTGCTATTATTCTCCTTATGTTACAGATGAGGAAACTGGAACTTTGTGAGATTGTGGCTTTCCCAGGGACATAAAACTGCTAAATGTCTGAAGTTGGATTTGAACTCAGGTGTTAATGACTTTGGGCTCTATTGGGCAATCTAGTTGCCTTTGAGAACCCAGGAGTTGTCTCTCTGCCATAATGAGGCATTGAAGGAGGACTTTACATTGTTGTTGTTCGATCATTCAGTTGTGTCTGACTCTGTGACCCCATGAACCATACCATTCATGAGATTTTCTCAGCAAAGATACTGGAGTAGTTTGCTGTTTCCTTCTCCAGTGGACTGAAGCCAACAGAGGTTAAATGACTTGTGCAGAGTCATGCAGCTAGTAAGTATCTGAGGCTGGCTTTGAACTCAGATCTTTAAAGAGAAATATGTTATAATTATTAATGTTGGAAGGGCCTTTATAGATGATTTATTTAACTTTTTTTGTGACATGGACCCTTTTGTTAGTCTGGTGAAGGCTTTGAATTTTTTTCTCAGACTTTTTAAATGCATAAAATAAAACACATAGGATTACAAAGCAAACCAATTTTAATGAAATATAGTTATCAACATATTGATAGACCTCATGTTAAGAGCCCTTACCCCAACCTCATTCATTTTCTGGATGAAGAAACTGAGACAGGAAGTGGAAGTGCCTTGATGTAGTTATTTCCTTTTTATCTCACGTTTACAAAGGCCACCCAGCTGGATGTGGGCTTTAGGGGAGTTGAGACTAAAGCCTAGATTTTCTCACTTCTAATCCAAGGCTCTTTCCATTATTCTAAAATGTAGCCAACAGGAGGAATCTTCCATTTGTTGCTTTTCAAGAAACATGAAGTACTGTCCGAAACAGTGCAACTTATAGGGGAAAGAACACTGGACACTTGCTGCGTAACTGTGGGTGATCCCTTTGCTTCCATGGGTCTTTAAAATGAAGACTGGATTATATAATCCTCGACATTCCTTGCAGCTCTAAATTATATGACTCAATGATCATGGTAGGATTTGAGAATCATCAACATAAAAATGATAATTGAATATATAGGAGCTGATGAGCTCAACACGTAACAGAGGAAGAAGAGAAGAAGGCCTAGACCAGAACCATGTAGGACAACCATGATCAGTGGATGTGCCCTGGATGAAGATAAAGCAAAAGAAAACTAAGAAAGGATGGTTAGATAGGTAGATAGGAGGAGAACCAGAAGAGAGTGGTGTCCTGAAATCTGGAGAAAAGGGAATATCAAGGAGAAGAGGTTGATTGACAGTATCAATGGCTTCAAAGAAGTCATGAGAGTGAAGAGTGAGAAAAGTCCATTAGATCTGGCAATTAAGAGGTTATTGGTGACTTTGGAATTTCAGTATCAGTGGAGTGATAAAATCAAAAGTCAATCTGTAGAGAATTAAATGAGAGTGAAAGGAAAGCAAGTGAAAGCACCTTTATTAGATGGCCTTCTCAAAGACTTTAGCCACAAAAAAAGAGGAGAGATATGGGATAATACCTAGCAGCGAATGGGTGGGTCAAGTGAAGATTTTTTGAGAATGGAGAAGGCTCGTATTTCATTCAAATAAGGTATATGACAAAGTCTGATTGATCAATACCAGCCTTGAAGTTTCTTTTAATGCTTTATATTAGACTCTTGGTTCAAGGGTAGCTGCATACCCCTGCAGCCCTAGGTCCCCTTTCTCTAAAAATAGTATACAGACACAAAGATATAGGGTATCCCAAAAGTATTTTGGGGTACTCTGTATCTGTCCGTCTATCTATCGTATCTATCTACATTAATATGTATTTATGTTATCTCTGTATAAGCATATGTATATGTATATCTATATGCTTATACGTATGTATATACATATGTAAGCAACTTTTGTTTTTATATCTAGCAAGGGAGTACTGGCTAATAGAGACACAGTCCTCGAACAAAGTGCAGAAAGTCTCTGCCTGCGGCCAGGCCGTGTGGAATTTTGGAAGCTATTTCTTGCGGTGATGAATGAGGGGTCGATATCATCAAGTCTTCTAATTGTCTGCGGAACTGGAAGAACTGATAGGTCAGGAATGACTGAGCCAGAATTGAATGTGCATACAAAAGGTTCAGTCCTCTGGTCTTTCAATTTCCTCATTTACTTCAAGGGAGGAGGGGGCGGGAGGGAAGCATATAAGCATTTATATAGTACCTACTATGTGCTAAGCATTGTACTAAGTGGTTTTTATAGATATCATCTCATTTAGTCCTCTGCAAGTTAGGTGCTATTATCATCCTGATTTTGTAGTTGAGGAACCTGAGTAAATGTCTGAGATCAGATCTGAACTCAGGTCTTCCTGACTCCAGGCCTGGAACTCTGAGCACTATGGCACCACCAGCTACCATTTTGCAGGAGGCTTTGGAGCGAGGGAAGAATTCTTGTCTAAATTCCCCCACCTGTCTGCCAAGTGTCAGTGCATAAATGCACGGCACCTCTGTTTCTCTTGTGTTTATTCTTTTCTGATATTTGGGGAACAAGTCCCCTGAGGTGGATACATTCAGGCATAACTTTGTGAGTTTGGGAGGTCCTGAGATCCCATCAGAGGACTGAAGTTGGTATCAGAGTCCCCCAGAGCTTGTAGCAGTGACCACTGGAGACATGGTAGCCAGAGACTGAGGAAGAACTGATAGATGGTTATGGAAACACGATCATCCCAGGATGGTGAAATCTTGAGGGAGTGAAACGCCTAAGCACAGAGAAAAGTGCTAGCTGCAGACTCAACCTGGCACTGATTCCCGGGGTGCAGCAGATTTCTTGGGATGTGGCAAAGAGTTATATTTCAGGGGAATTTCAAGAGGACTTGTGTTGGCAATCAAAATGGGCTCTTAGACTTAGTTCAATCAAGTGCCCTTGGAGAGTTTGGCCTTTATTTCCTTGATTAAATTAGGAGTCCTTGATGATCTCCTTGCCTCAAGGGAAAGCCTAGTTTACATGGGTTTGAGTGACATGTTTATGACATCAGAGGCTTTTAGACCACGTGGGTTTAAGTCTCCTCTTTGTCACAATTTTAGGTCACGTGGGTGAGTCGCATGTGTGACTCACCCTTGACCCTGAAAAAGATATAAAACCAGGGGTTGGCTTTCTCTTTTTTGGAGCTCTGACCTACAGTAGTGGTGGCGCACATGACTCTGGGCCAGCCCTTGTTATGAGCTCCTGGGATGAACTTAGATGTTGGTAACTGTGAATTGTTTTTGGCCTGTCTGTTGATGTTTGTAATTCGTTTGCATTTGCTCTGAAGTTCAGGGTGCTGGCTTTTTCCCCTGAACTAAGTGAATGGTATTTGTATGCTGGATTAAAGTAAGATTGTCAACCCCTTAACATTGCTTTCCTTGGTAAAGCAGATAAAAAGAACCTGGGCTTTTGCAGCATTCTGTGAGCTGGTTGTTGTTGATTTTACCCTTCCCCCCACCCCCCAGCAGCTGCTAGCCAGATTGTTGAAACAGGACTGTATTAAAGTAATCAGGAGTTGTGAGGTTTTCCTTTACCACATGGGTTGTTTACAGATATGCTTCATTACCACTGTACTTTACGCCTTTCTCCTCCTGGAGACCACACTTCCTAAAATTCTTACTTACATACTTAAAAATCTCACTCTTTCTTCATGTTTTATCCTAATTCTCTTCTCCTTAGCTTCTTTTGTTTCCTAGCTCCTGACTCCCACTCTCCGAACCTCTCAGAGCCACAGTGCTGAGGCTGCAGAGATGTTGTTTCTGGGTTAGAAAATTATACCTTTCTACTCCCATGTAGAATAATTGGGATTGAGAAACCTTTCTCTCAAGGGCTCATGGGCTGCCCTATTTTGTGGATCAACAGAAAACCTAGGGTTAAATGAATTGCAATTTTCCAGCCTGAATCTGCTCCAGAGTAGTTTCTATGGTGAAGCAATCAGAGGGAGCAGATCTCATTTATTCTCCAGGGACAACTGGGGCTGCTGCTGTGATTGCTGTGTCCTGAACATAAATGATGTACTACATGGAGCAGTGTTAGTGGATTCTATTTTCCCTTTTAGGTTTAGGTAAACTTTCCTTACCTCCTGGTGGTCTCCCCTTTGGCCATGCTTTTTTTTTCTGAAGAAAGAGACCTGTGGAGGCAGTCAGTTACAGTCACATACATACTCCTGCTCTTTTCAGAGTGCTTGCAACCATCCCCTCTTTGAGGGCCCTCTTGCAGAGCGGCTGATGGACCAGAGAGAAAGCTCATTTATATTGTGGCTGGCTTTACCTCACTCTTCTCCCTCACTGTTCCAGGTCATGTTCTCTAATATGTGGAGAAAATTGACTTTGGCAAAACTTGTGTTTTCCTTGTCTTCCGCTATCCAAGAAGGCTTCTGGGAGCTTTCCCAAGTCATCAGTTGGTATGTAGGCTCAGGAAATGCAAGCTGATGTTTAAATTAACTGGAGTAAAGCATAATTGGGAACATAAGTCAATGATAAAAGAAATCATAATGTAATCAAAAGCCAAATGTTGTGAGTAAGCACTTTGTAATTTTATAGTGATATGTACGCATCACTCACACACACACACACACCCCAAAATGCAAAACTTGCATTTTAGATCATGTATGTTACTGGTTTTCTTTGCTAGGTCAGATAGCCATCAATAAATATTAACTGGTGGACTATTCACTATGAATATAATTCCCCTCCCCCGTCCTCACAAAAATGGTTTTATGTCATTCTAATATGCCACTTTTATTTTCTCTCTCTTTTTCTTTCCTCTCATTCTTTCCCCCTCCTCCTCCCCTGTTTGGCCCTTGTTTTTCACCTTCCCTTTATTCAGGAGCTAATATAACATGTATATTTATACCACCCACCCTATGAGAGAGATTATTTTCTTTCAGGGAAAGCATTGCATATTCTAATTTTCCATGTAAGCAATTAGGGTGATGCTCTTATTTGGAACATTTCAGTGTCTTTGTGACACTCAGTAGGCTGCAAGAGAAAATGGATAAGTGCTGCTTTGCTGCCTTCAAATTATACCAGTTTTTAGTGAAAATTGAACGAGAATATATTAAAATTATTTTTAGACTGTTCCTTCTTACAAATGCACCATGCATAGACGTCATTGAGACTTAAACTCACGTGGGAAGTGAACTTGTCAGATTTCCTTCTCTGAGCAGCCTCAGACCTAATTGAAACTTAGATGGGGCATAGGGAGACCATTAAGGAAACTCCAAGTGATGCAAGCAGTGGTATTTATAACCAGCTGAGTCAATCCAATTCTGTGCTCAAACATACTGCTGGGGTCACTGATTGGTTGGATTTGCTTTCTCTGCTGTAGCATGAAATCGATTGCTTAGTTACTCAACAACAGCGATGACAACATTCATCAGATGCTTACTACATGTAAGACACCATGCTGTGTACTGGGAGTCGGGGGAAGACAAGACAAAGAACAGTCCCTGCCCGCAAGTGAGGGACGGGGTTGGGGGGAATAAGTGCAATATTATTTGAGGAGGGAGAAAGCAGTAATAATGAGGGAGATCAGCAAAGGTTTTCTGGAACTGGTCCAGCTATTCTGAAACTATGCCGAAAGGGCTATAAAATTATACATACACTTTGACCTAGTAATACCACTACTAAGTCCATACCCAAAAGAGTTCAAAGGAAAAATAAAAGGAAAAAAATAAATGTACAGAAATATTTACAACAACTCTTTTTTTGTGGTGGCAAAGAATTGGAAATTGAGGGGATGCCCATCAACTGGGGAATGGCTAAACAAGTTGTGGCATATAATTATGATAGATTATTATTGTGCTATAAGAAATGACTGGGGAATTGGTTTCAGAAAAAACATAGGATGACTTACATGAACTGATGCAAAGTGAACTGAACCTGGAGATTATTGCTCATAGCAACAGCAGTATTGTAACGACAATCAAATGCGGAAGACAATTATTCTGATTAGTACAATTCTAAAGGACTCATGACGAAAAATGCTATCCACTTCCAGAGGAAGAACTGAAGAACCCAGACTACAAATTTCTTACTTTACTTTTTTCTTGCTTTATTTGGTGATATGGCTAATATGGAAATATATTTTAGAGGATTTAGCATATATAATTGATATATTACCTTCTCAGTGAGTAGGGGAGGGGTAGGAGACAGAGAAAAAATTAGAATTAAAAAGTTAAAACAAGAATGTTTAAAATGACATAAAACAGACATCTTGAACTGGGGGAAAAAATGAAAGTCTTGCTGTAAGAAATGGTATTTGAGTCAAATCTTAGAAAGAAGGCAATGATTCTAAGAATTAAAGTTAAGGTGGGAATGCATTCCAGGTGTGGGGTACAGTCTGTGCAATGGCTCTTCTGAGGCTGGGAAATAGCTAATAGTCCAGTTTGTCTGGAATGCAAGAAGAGAACTAGTGTGCAATTAGTGGGGGAAAGGTGATGGAGTTTTAAAAATTGAGCTAGTTATAAATGTAAAATCTGAGATGTCCAGATGGGTTTTTAGATAAACCAAGTAAGTTGCCAATTAATTAGAGATATTTATTGAGATATTTATTGAATAAATCCAATAATTTATTTTTGAAGATGTTATTTATTCAACTAACTGAAACAGAGAGTTGGCAAAGTGGCTCTTTGTCCTTGGGATCACAGACTTTGAGCCAGAAAAGACTTGAGGTTATCGAACCCAACTCTTATTTCACAGAGGAGGAAGCCCAGAGTGGTGACTTGTCCCAGGTGTCTGAGGCCAGATTTGAACACAAGTCTTCAGATTACGATGTGAGCCTTTTCCCCCACACACCATCCATTATGTAAATCAAGTTGTCTCTACTTTCTTCCTGTGGTTTGGCTTATAATTGGCATAAATATAACCTTCCTTTTGCCTTTGCTTTTAGAAAACAGATCCAGGGCAAATTTGGCACATTTGCAATAACTAATTTACAAGTATTTGATTTTTTTTGTAAGATGGCATTAGAGTGTAATGTACTGTGTCTATAGCACTAAGAGGAGAACCGGCCACTTGGCATCAGGAGACCGATTCTCAAACTGGGCCCGAAGGCTATTTTGGAACAAGCAGGGCAATGGGTCCAAATAGTTTAAACTTCTACCAGATCATTTTATACTCCACTCCTCCTCCCTCGCTGCCTTCTTACACACTCCTGGATACCATGCCAACCTTGGGTAATTCTCAGCTAGCTAATCAGTGAAGGGACAGGTGGGTGAGTTGTTTCCTTTTATATTCTCCACATGCCTTGCAGGCTATTCAGCAACTGATGGTGCCATTTATTTGCAAATTGTGCCATGAACGTTAATAAGGATTGATTCTCTCATCAACAAATCTGGGGGTGAGTTGGCATTACTAGAATCAATACCTCTCTAGGCACTGTCTGCTGTGTGTAGGGCACTGTATGGAGATGCCGTGGTGACTTACACAGTGAATGGCACTGAAGCAGCTGCAAAGCACTTTCAGATGTACGAAGCACTTTCCTCGTTACCTGATAGCCCAAATGGACACCCCAGAATTTAAACTTATAACCACCTAGAGCCCCTATTCCCATTTTGTATAATCTCTTCATTTTTAAGATGAGGAAACTGAAACACTATAAGTGACTTGGTCATGATCACACAGCTGGTAAGTGCCCATGGGTGGCATTCAGATACTTTTCTCCCAAGTCCAAGTCCAATATAATCAATTAATTAGCATTTATTAAGTGCTTACTATGTGACATGGATGGTGTTGGGATCTGGGGGCACAGATATAGAACTATGGCATTCCCTTCCTTAGAGGAGGAGTATTGCACTGGAAGGATGGAGGTGGGGCTCTAGCGGAGAGCACAATATGTTCACTGGTTAGTCAGTACAAGATATATTTAAAATAAATGCAAACTGATTTTTGGGTGGGGGATTTGAGGGAATCAAGAAAAACCTCTTAAAAGAGGAAGCACCTGAGCTGATTTTTGAAGGGAAGGAGCTAGGGTTTCTGTGAGGTGGAGCTGAGGAGCTAGAACATTCCAGGCATGGATTAATTCCTGCACAGAGTTATGGAGTCAGGGGACAGAATGTTGAATGCTAGGACAGGTAAATAAATCAGTTTTGCTCAAACTATGGTATGCCTGAAGGTGAGTAATGTAGAAATTGGCCTTGAAGTATAGACTGGAGCCAGACTGTGAAGTGCTGTAAATGCCAAACAGAGAATTTGTTTGTTTATCCTATAGTCAATGGGGAGCCATTGAAGCTTCTTGAGCAGAGGAATGTACTTTAGGACTATCAATCTGGCAGCTGTGTAAAGTGTAGTTTGGAGTAGAGGCTGAATTTAGAGAGATAAGAGACTGGATGACGGGTGATGAGGATCAAAAATAGGATGGATGTGGCATGAATGTTCTATGTACTTTATCAGAATCTTTACTTTCACAGATGAAAAATAACATGGGAAGCATAGGATATCTACATTGCAGGATGCTTTATAAGGGGGCATTGTGTTATGACAATATTAAATTCTAATAAAAATTATGTCAAATGTACAAAAAAGGTGGCCCAGGAGTCTGGGACCAGAAAGTTAAGATTAAGTGAAATTAGGGAGGGAAAGCCTGAGCAGAGCTCAAGAAAGGGAAAGAGAGGTATGGAGGAAAGGGGCCCCACAGAGTTCACATATGTTGGGCTCCATCAGACTCAAGAGCTGATATTAAGAAGAGGTCACATTCTCTCTGAACTCTCTTCTCCCTCAGGGATTAGGGAGTCATTTAGGATAAGGGAGGAAGTGATATTTCTTCTCTATCCCAGCATGCCCTCTACATACTTTAAAAAGGATTGGACCAGGCTTAGAAACATAGAATTCTATAGCTAGAAAGGACCTTAGAGATGAACTAGTTCAAGTTTCCCATTTTACAGATGATGAGCCTGAGGCTTGGAGTATGAAAGACACTTTGGCCAAGGTAGTTAGTAGCAGAGTTAAATATATGAAGCCAAGTTTTCTGACTCCAAACCCAGCACACTTTCCTCTATTCCAAAGTGCCCTAAAGACTAGCCTTAGGCATATCTCTACCCAACTCTAATATTTCCCTCACTTATGTCCTAATACCTGAAGTATCTTTTAAAAGGAACAAAGCTACTCATTCCACAATTAGGAATGAAAGCCTTCAAATGCAAATGCAAGTGGGTTGAGTGAAACAAATTAAATCAGGATAGAAGCACTTTCCCTGTTTTAATAAGAGTGGGAGATAGTTCTGAGAATTGAAGGGGTTGCGGTGGGGAGATTGTTGCTAGGATAGAGGAAAAAAGCAAAGGAGGCTGGGGATGGACAAGGCTGAATTCTAAAGAAGTCTTCAAAATTTTACTTCTGGGTCAGTTCTGTTTACCTTCAGCCAGGCAGGGACAAGGGGAAGGTTAACCCAGAGGTATTCTGGTCATGCTGCCCTGTCTGCTTGGCTTGATTTATGAAGATTTTGTTCCCAATACTTCAACTGGAAGAACTCCTTTTCCAGACGATTCGTGAATTGAGGTATCACTGCAAATGGATGTGTCAGAATGGCATAAGCAGATGCGTGACTAACCCTGGCAGTTTGAGGTCAGCCACATGGACTCAGGCAGTGAATTGGCAATGGCCTGGGTTTTCTCCTGTAGTCCTTGGCTGGGGTTGGGAGCTTGTGACAGCTAAAACCAGGTGAGAATGAGCCAGAGGCTCCTTTTCCCTTATTCAACTGCTCTTGCTCCAAGAGCAGGGGGAGGGGATGGTATGACCTGAGAGGCTGAGAAGGCAGAGGAAAACATAAAACCATACAACTCCCCTTCCCCCAAAGCCTTCCAGATTGGTACCCTAGGCCAATCTTAATCTAGGATCCATGAATTTGGATGGGAAAAAATTACAGCTTTATTTTTGCTAACCTCGAACTGAAATTTAGCATTTTCTTCAATTTTGAATGTGTTCAACAAATATGACGGGCAGCCAGGTGGCACGGTGGCTAGAGTGCTGGGCTTGGAGTCAGGAAGACCTGAGTTCAAATCTGACTCCTGATACTTGCTAGCTGTGTGAACTTGGGCAAATTACTTAACCCTATTTGCTTCAGCTTCCTTATCTGTAAAATGCCAAGGACATGGCATATCACTCCACTACCTTTGCCAAACGGTGTCATGAAGAGTCGGACATGGCTGAAACAACTAAACAACAAACATGATTTGGAGAAGGCGTCTGTCCATATGCTTCACCAGCCTGCCAAGGGGTCCCTTCCACACAAAAAAGGATAAGAACTCTTCCTAGTACTTTGGTTCTGCTGCTCTTGGGATGGTAGATTTTGTCATCCGGGTTAGTGTTCCCTTGTCCCTTATCCACTATAATGATAGATACATAAAATGGGAACCCAATGGAGCCACTCTGGATACTTTCTACTGGAGTTAAATAATTAGAAAATCCAGAAGGGCCTAGGTGTAGTTTAGGATGTGACCCAGAATTACCACTCTAGAGTCACCACTCTCTTATTTCTTTAGCTCCCCTAATGTCCGCTTTAAAGTTCTAGAATTCTAGAATTTTAGAACTTGAAAAGGATCTTAAGAACTCTAGATCATCTATTTTGTATTGCACAGGTGGAAATTGAGCCCTGGCAAGGGGAAATGAAATGTTCAAGGCCATGCAGAAAATTTAGACAGATTCAGAACTAGAACTGAGGTGTCTTGGCTCACAGCCTGGGTGGAGAGGACAGAGAGAGAGGAGAAAGGGAGGAAAGTAAACCTTCATTAACTACCTATGGTGTACTAGGCACTGTGCTAAGCCTTTTACAATATTATTTCACTTGATCCTCACAAAATCCCTGTGAAGTAGGTGCTATTATTATCCCTATTAAAATATTTGAAGAAACAGGGAGCTAAAAGTTGAGTGACTTGCCAAGGGTCACATAGCTATCAAGTATCTGAGGCTGGATTTGAATTCTGGTCTTCCTGACTCCAGGCCTGGGGCATCCTGTGCTTCCTAGATATCTGGAGCTCTGATCACCACAAGATTCTGGGGGAAAGCTTTCATTATGATTGTATCACCTCTTACATGCTGCACACAGGTTCCTAGAATCTATATTGAGCTCCTGATTTCATTGACCAAGACCTCCCAAACCTCTCTCCTTCCCTATCATGTGTGACAAATGAAAAACTCTGATAGATGGAGTTTCTGGGTAATTAATTAAGAAGACTAGCCAATAATCAGTAAATCGATGGTCCATGGTTCCCTTACTAACCAAAGACAAAATCACGGAGGGCCTGAAGCCTTAAATATTTTTTGAAAGGGAATACTCCTGACAAGTGAAAATCAACTTTGATTGGTAGACATTTAATGAGGAGGTGGGCTCGAAGTCTGCAGCTCCTCCTGCTGAGAGCATGGTTTATCATGAGACTCAGCCACCTCCAGCAATCTGCACAGGGGAATCCGTCTCCATCCAGATCACTCTGGGTGCTTTTTCCTTCATGAGCTGGGTCACCCTAAACTTTAATGGAGGGGTACAAGGACAGGGGCTCTTATCCCCTGGGCAAGGACTCACCTAGGCTGGATTCTGTTCACACTCTAAACAGAAGTAAGGTCTCCTTTTCAGGTAGGATCCCACACAAGATTGAAGAGCATGTACCTTGCGGGCTGGGATAGTCTCATCAACCAATCATGTCCTTGCTAACTTTTTACAGGGGCTGGACCTTAAATGAGGAAATAAAGGAGAAAAGCCTAAATACTATATTGATATTTGGTTATTAATATAATAGTAAAATAATAATTTGTCTCACTTACCAGTCATATACACACCATTTTGTGGTCATGCAACAAAAAGCCAATAAACTTGAAACAGAAATGTAAGGTATATAGCAAGAAAGCAACCTAAATAGTAAATACTCTAACATTCTTCCCCAAACCCTTATTCTCACCTCTGGGTTGGGCCTAAAACTAAACTAAACTAAAATCCCAACTCCCTCCCTTCTTTCAAGTGAGGAAACAGAAGGTCAGTGAGGTTAAGTGACTTGTGTAATGTCACACAGGTAGTATCAGAGGCAGGGCTTGAACTCAGGTCCCAAGAATTGGGCCACATCTAGATGTTTCCATAATATGCTTTAGGCAATTCTTTCAGTAGTGCTGAGTGCAACAGCCTTCCTCAAATCCCACAAAATGGTAGATTCTATAATACTAGTTGGATGAATTATATTGAAACTGAGCTTTTCCTGATGCTTTTCCTCTTGGATGCATAGGATCTCAGCCTTCTGGATCATAGGTCTGGACTGAAGTCAGTGGTCATTGATTATTTCAGCTGCCATCTGAAAGACTTGGTCTTGCAAAAGGCATTTGCTCTTGGTGGATAAAATCTGAGTTTATAAACTGCACAGGTCTACCAAGGATGAAACCCACAATGTGGGAGGCCTCTAGGTAGTGCAGTGGACAGAGTGCAGGGCCTAGAGTCAGGAAGACCAGAACTGAAATCCAACCCGATACTTACTAGTTGTGTAACACTTGGCAAGTCATTTGACTTCTATTTGCCTCAGCTTCCTCAGCTTTAAAATGGGGATCATAATAGCACCTACCTCTTGGGGTTATTTTGAAGATTAAACAAATGAGATCTCTGTAAAGCACTCAAACATAGTAAGTGCTTAAGAAATACTCATTCCCTTCCCCTTTCTCTCCACCCTCCAAAATTCCAGGTGGCACTGAAGCTTGATTCTGAGGGTCAGAAACAGTACATAGGATCAGAGATCTGCATCTGGAAGGGACGTCAGAGACCATGTAATCTAATCTCATTTTCACAGATGAGAACCCTAGGCCCAGAAAAGCTAATTGTTTTGGCCAAGGTTACACAGGTAAAAAAACTTCAGAGATGGGATTTGAACTTAGGGCCTTTGACCCCAGAGCTAATGCTCTGTCCACTACGGGCAGTAGGGATTGATCTTTTGGGGGAGTATGTATGATGAAGGTAACATTGTAACTCTTATCTGCAGTAGCAGGTAAGCTTGTGTATGGACTGCTCTACATCTGGGTTGTATTTGGGGCCTTAGCAATGGGATGGGACTTGCTTGGGAATCCTTCAAGTTGCATAGGCTCTTACATGTCATTTACTGGACTGCCAGTAGCTGGGCTGGGAAAATGCCAGAATGGCCAACCCCAGCTTCTGTTGCGATGAAAAGAGGGATACTTCACTATGTGTCCATTGCTGGTTGAACGTGGACAGGTAGATGACTACCTTCACCTGGGTTAAAACTCTATGTATAATTGTGATCCAGTTCTTTACATACTGATCCACCATGGCAGCAGTACTCCATGCCAAGTCTCGCCTTAGTGTCTGGAAGGAGCTGGTTTATTCTACCATGGTCTCTTGGCTCTGCTGGAGCTGGTGAATCCAGATAGTCCATTTTGGGCTGACGAAGGAATGACAAAAGCCCCTGGCATCTTTCAGAAGAATCCTTCCATGTTATAGGGAATCTCCAAGGGTGGTGAGCCATATATCATTTGCAATGATACAGAAACTCTGGGAGGTTCCCTGCCTGTCTGGTTGGACAATTCACTATGCTGTCAGTAAATAGTTCCTGCTTCCAACCATTTCTAGAATTCCTTCTTCCAAGGACTCACTAGTTCTGTGGAGATTTGTCCTCACAATTGCTACAGCCTTAGAATATCTAGGGCAGCCTGGGCTGTGCTGGCCTTTGATTGTAGAGCAGCTAGTGGGCTTGGGCCTCTTTGGATCTGAGGGTGGGAAAAAATGTTTAGGTTAGTGTCACGAGACAATATTGTCAAAACACTGGCTACTGGGATATTCCAGTGACTAAAAACTATCAACTGGGCCCAGGGAAAAACTATCTTGCTGGAAAATGGAATGGTTTAAGTGAACCGATAGACTGGGATTATATTGGGTTAAACCAGTATTCACCTGATCTCCAAATCTAATGGGAAATGTGGTAGGGAGGAATAATGTTTATAGGTAGGATTTCAAAGTCAAAGAGCCAGCATGGAGTTTGTCAAGGCAGACACATTGCAAATGAATCAATAAATGAATGAATCAATTAAAAGCATTTATTATTATTTAATACTATGCCACTCAAACTATATAAAGGATTATTTTATAGAATGAGATGAAATAATAACAAAATTCATATGGAGACAAAAGTGGTGAATAATATCGAGGGGGATATTGAAAAAAAGTAGGAATGAAAGTAGTCCAGCAATGTCAGATATTAAACTATACTACAAAGCAGTCATTTCCAAACCAAATTGGTGCTGGTTAAAAAAAAAGAGATTGATTGATGGAACACATTTATATATACAACATTTAGAAGCAAATTAACCTAGTAGCCTAGTATCTAATAAACTCCAAGACCCTAGTTACTGGTATAAGGATTTGAAGTTTTATAAAAATACTGGGAAAATTGGACATTGGTCTGGAAGAAATTAGATTTAGGCCAACACTTCGCATACCTTATATAAAGATAAACTCCAACTGGATATGTGACCTAGATGTAAAAAGGCATATCATAAACAAATTAGAGAAACAAGGAAAGAAATCACCTATCAGATCTATGGATAAAGGAAAGATTTATGACCAAACAAAGGATAGAATGGATCATAGAAGACAAAATGAATAATTTTGATTACATAAAATTAAAAAGTTTTGGGGTAAATAAATCATATACAGTTAAGATTAAAAGGGAAAATGGTATCTAGAGAAAAAATCTTTGCAGCATCTCCTAGAAAGTCTTATTTCCAAAGTATATAAGAAATGCATTCAAATTTATAAGAATTAGAGCCATTTTCCAATCGATAAATGAGCTAAGGATATAAACAAACAGTTTTTAAGGGCTGAAACCTAGGTTATTTATTGTCATATAAAAAGAATGCTACTAAATCACTAATAATTAAAGAAATACAAATTAAAGCAATTCTGAGGTCTTATCTAATACCTATAAGAAGGGCAATGATGACAAAAAAAACCCCAATATAAATGTTGGATGGATTGTGGGAAACCAGGCACATATTAATGTACCTGGAGATATGAATGGGTCCAAATGTTCTGGAAAACAATTTAGAATAATATAAAAAAAGTTGCTAGGTAGTACATACCTTCTGATATACATATACTACTGTTAAGGCCTGTGACCCAAAAATAATCAAAAGAGAAAAAGGCACTATGTGTGCAAAATAGTTATAGTAGCTTTCCCCCTTTTTATGTTGGCAAAAAAACTGTAAAGTAAGAAGATACCCATAAATTGGGGAACAGTGGATAGAGAGCTGGGTCTGGATTCAGGAAGATATGAGTTCAAATGTATCTACACTTGTTAGCTGTGTGACTCTGGGCAAGTCATGTAACCTCTGTTTGCCTCAGTTTCCTCAACTTTAAAATGGGGATAATAGCAGCTTTTCCCTCACAAGGCTGCTGTGAAGATCAAATGAAGCGATATTTGTAAAGTGCCTGGCACCTAGTCGGTGCTATATAAATGTTTATTCTTTTCCTCCCCTCGAAAGTAAAGAATGAAATCAATAGAACCAGGAGAATAATCCACACAATAACAACAAAATTGTAAAAACAAGCAACTTTTGAAATCTATAAGAATTCTGATCAATGTAATGACTGTCCATGGTCGCAGAGGGTGGAGAATGAAGTTTGCTCCCCATCTCCTGAGAGAGGTGGTAGGGGTAGGATTACATACGTACAGACTCCAGTCACTGGTGTCTTTGGGTTTGCTGTAGACTATGCTACCATGTTTATTTGCTTTTAGATCACATTCCTTATTTGTCCTATTTGAACAGTTTTCTGTTCAGCTACTACCAGATAGCTTTGATGAATACTACTTTGTACTACAGGGTGAAGTTTCACACTGTTAGGCCCCATTCCCCATACTTTCTTCATTATTTCCCTTGCAATTTAATATCCAGTGACACTGGCTTCGTTATTCTTCCTCAAACAAGATCCTTCATCTCATAATTCCTTACATTTCCATTGGTTGTCTCTTGCGCATAGATTCACTTCGCCTCCTCAAGTTCCAACTAAAATCCCAACTCCCTCAAGAAGCCTTTCTCACCTCCTTCCCCTTCCCCTCTAACACCTTAGTGCTAGTGTCTTCCATCTGAAACTGCCTCCAATTTATCCTGTATATACCTTATGTGTAAATAGTTGTTTGCATGTCATTTTTCCACCGTTAGAATGTGACCTCCTTGAAGCCAGGACTGGGTTTACAACTCTGTATCCTGAGGTGGGCCGCTAGGCGGTGCAGTGGATAGAGTGCTGTTCTTGGAGTCAGGAGGACACATCTGGCCTCAGACACTTACTGGCTAAGTGACTCTGGACAAGTCATTTAACCTTGTTTGCCTCAGTTTCCTCATTTGTCAAAATGAGCTGGAGAAGAAAATGGCAAGCCACTCCACTGTCTTTGCCAAGAAAACCCCAAATGACATCATGAAGAGTTGGACACAACTGAAATGACTGAACAATGACAGTAGTATCTCCAGAGTGCCTGGTACATAACAAGTTCTTAATAAATATTTTTGATTGACTTATTTAATTTTGTTATGATTTTATCTAGCTCTTTAAAGTTACCCCTTAGAAGTTTTATCAACATGCCACTGAATAATTAATTTAGATAGTATTGTCATTTTTTACTTTATTCTCATAGCCCAACCACAAGCAATTAATATTTCTTCAACTATTTAGATCTATATCTGTAAAGATTATTTTGTAGTTGAATTCATATAATTCCTCTGTGTACCTTGATAGGCTTCTGAATAGTTCATATATTCTATAATTAATTTGAATTAGATTTTCCTTTAATTTCTTCCTGCTGAGTTTTTTTCTCTTTTCCTTTTTTTGGCAATATAAAGAAAAGCTGATGGTTTGGGTGGGTTTGTTTTACATTCTGTTTCTTTGCTAGTTATTGCTTCAGTACATTTTTAGTGGAATCTTTAGGGATCTCTAAGCAGATCATATTATCATCTGCTAAAGTAACAGTTTTGTTTCCTCTTTACCTACATTTATCTCTTCAATTTCTTTTTCTTGTCTTATCACCATAGCTAATGTTTCTAGAGCCAAATCAAACAATAGTGTTAATAATAGATCGTTCTGCTTTGAGTGATCATTTGGAAACACTTTTAGCATTTCTTCATTATAGATAATGCTGGTTCTACGTTTTATCTCCCCTCAAATTCTTCCCTCCTACTGCTTTTCTTATTTCTATACAGGATATCACCAATGTCCCAGTCCTTCAGTCTCACAACAAAAGATTGAGCCTAGATTCTTCACTCTCTCTCTTTCCCCATATCTAAGGTGTTGCCAAGGTTTGTGGATTTTGCCTTTGCGACGTCTTTCTAATATACCTCCTTCTCTTCTCTGACACTGCCACCTCTGGTACAGGCCTTCATCACCTTACACCTGGACTACTGCAATAGCTTCATGGTGGTTCTTCCTGTCTCAAGTCTTTCTCCATTCCAACTACATTCCACCCTCCATTCAGCCACTAAAGTGATTTTCCTAAAACATAGGTGTGATCATGTTATACTCTTATTCAATAAACTCCAATGACTTCCTATTGCCTCAAGGATCAAATGCAAAATGGTCTGTCTGGCATTCAAAACCTCTCATAATCTAGTCCCTACCTACCTTTCCAGTCTTCCTATGCCTTACTCTCTGACGCATACTCCTCAATCTAGTGACAGTGCCTCCTGCCTGTTCCACAAATAAGATACTCCATTTCTCAGCTTTAGTCATTTTCTCTGATTGTCCCCCATGCCAGGAATGCTCTCCCTCTTCTGCTTCAACTACCAACTTCCCTGGCTTCCTTTAAGTTCCAACTAAAATCCCACCTCCTGCAGGAAGCCTGCCTCAACCTCTCTTAGTTCTAGTGCCTTCCCCCTGTCAGTTATTTCTTGTTTATAATCTGAATAGCTTGTTTTGTGTATATTTATTTGTATGTTTTCTCCCCCATTAGATTGTAAGGTCAGGGACTATCTTTTGCCTTTTTGTAAACCTAGTGCTTGGCACAATGCCTGGCACATAGTAATCACTTAATAAATATTTATTGATAGATTTATTTATTTATCATATTATGGAAAGGTCCATTTCCCCCCTTGAGCTTTTTAGTGTTTGTATGCGTGTGTGTGTGTGTGTGTGTGTGTGTGTTGTAACAAATATGCTTGTTAAATGTTGGCAAAAGTTTTGTTCTGTATATATCAGCATAATTACATGGTTTTTATTATTATATTTTATTGTATTTATAGTTTTTAAAACAACTTTATATTCTTAGTTGTAACCGGCGAGTTAGAGCCGACCCCTGCCATCACTGGACCTCTGTGCCCAGGGCCTGCTGAGGTAAACTCAGGGCTCTGAGGTATGGGTGAGACAAGATGGAGTCAGGAGGAAGGGTCTCGACCTTGTTGGCAATGTGGTGCCAGGTTCTTTTCCAGATTTACCTGTGCACAGGTGAATCATGGGGAGAGCGCGGGGAGGAAAGGGGAAGAGAGTAGGCGGAGAGTAGGAGGAGAATAGGTGGGACCAAGGAAGCCTTATTGCTACGTAATCAAAGCTATAAAAGTTTGTGGTTACCTTGAATTAAATGGAGCAACTCACCATCTTATGCCTCCCGCCTCATTCATTTCCTGTGAGATCAGGCCTTTGCTGGACAAAGGCCTGGGAGTGTGGGGTAAGAAGGACCCCAACACTTAGTATAAATCCAATTTGTCATAATGCACAATCTTCCCAATACATTGCTGTAGCCTTTGTAGCCTTTATTCTTTGTTTTGGGGTCAATATTCAAGAGACATTGTTCTATAGTTTTCTTTCTTTGCATTGTCTCTTCTTGGCTTAGGTATCAGCATGCATCCTAGAAGCCGTAGCATACACACCAGGAAAACTGTCTCAGCAGATAGGCTAAACCAGGTTGAGGGTAACTGATGGGCCTCACACCTGTCGATGAGCTAGTGTAGATGAGCATGTGTAGATTTTTCCCAATGGAATTGGCAGATGGGAACAATTTATTTCAACAGCCAAGAAGGTGGCTGAAGCAGGTCTGTGGAGTGCCTTAGAGCTTGGTCAGACATTGAAGATGCCGAGGACATCCACTGCATCTTCGGCAAATGCCACTCATCTTGACTTTTATCCTGCCACTGGACTTCTATGATTCTGGAAGAGAGAGTGAGGCTGACAACTGAGCAATTCTCTCTCACTTCAATTCATGAGCAAATCAGGGTATCAACCCATGATGTCATTGGTCCTTTTCAAAAATGAAGGACAAGCAACAGAAATATTTATTGCTGGCCCTAGAAAACAGAACATATATCAGCTTTATAGCCCGTCTAGGCATCCACCCAGACCTCCCCCACTGAACCAGCACTTCTAGGATCTCCTCCATCTCACAGATGTGGCTTTCACCTCATCAAAACAAATTCCTTTCCCTAGTCAACAGTGTGTTGTCCTCTTTAGTATAATACAAACTGCTCAAGGACAGGATCATCATCATCATCATCATCATCATCATCATCATCATCATCATCATCATCTTCTTCTTCTTCACTATCCTCTGTGCTTAACAAAGTGCTTGGTGGGTAATATGTAATTAATAAATAGTTTCATTTCAATCATTTATGATATTTTATGAATCAAGGAATTAGTCCCTCAATTCCCTCACAATTCTATCACCCAAAGAACTGATATACTCTATGTATACTTGTTCTAATATAGCTCCTTTTCAATCTTTGTTCATTTTGGAGCCAGTTTTACCTATTTGACAGGCACATCTAGTATTACAATGTTAGAATCCAAGCATGGTGACTATACTATCTCTCATAATGAAAACCAAACCAAACCAAACCCAATTTGTCATATGCCTTTAAAGATCTTTTCCAGTCTTCTGTTGACTTCCTTACATTTTCACCCTTAGGTGTCTTTGGGTGACTTTGCTTAATTGGATAGTTTAACCCTTCATTGCTGCTCTTTGCTTTAGGAGGGCTATGGTGCATGGTCTTCCTTCATCATCCCTCTCAAGATTTTACTGAGATTTTATATTCAAAACAAATTTAATGTAAATTTAGAATTGACAATATTTTATAGCCTTTTGTTACCATATCTCTCAGGTCAGCTAGTAAGACTATGGTTTGCTAACTTTTTAGGCTCCTTTGCTCTTCTTTTTATGGAAATAGACTTAAATCAGTCAAACATTTGCCTCAAATTATTAGTCTGTTTCTATAACCTTTCTTCTAACTGTTAACTCATTTTTTGAGATCAATAACTTGTTTTAATTGGTCAGGACTTAGGGGTTTTTTCCTAATTACATGCCATACATCTTATTCATTTTAATTTTTCTTATAGTTTTGTACTTATTTTTATCTTTTTTTCTAGGCAATTAATAGTCTGACTCTATGAAGAAAGTTCATTCAAGAATGACTCCTACACAAATAACAAGTCCCTTTCTACTTCCTATCTGCTAAAGTATAATCAATTTCTCTCTCTCTCTCTCTCTCTCTCTCTCTCTCTCTCTCTCTCTCTCTCTCTCTCTCTCTCTCTCTCTCTCTCTCTCTCTCTCTCTCTCTCTGTGTATTTGATGTTATTTGGGGCTTGCCATGTCCATTTCTTTTCTTGAAGGACATTTTTCGGCTGTAGAGGCATTAGGCTTTTGTATAATATACAAACCTTTGTCTTCTCTCATTTCCTATTCCTGGCCTATATTTTCTAATGATTCTTGCCAACATCACCTACTCCTATCTTTGCACTGAAATCGTCTTGTATCATAGTGCATGTCAATGTAGTTTGGATGATTTTTTATGAGCTTTTTGTAAATTTTTTATACCTCTTCATCTTCTGCAACAGATGGCAGGCCAGAAGCTGCTAGCAAATACTTATCATGAACACTGCATAAGAGATGACCAAATGTCCCAGGAAATGATGTTTCTTTTTTCCTTTGGGCATCCAATAAAACTATCGCTGCCAATTCCTTTATTTTCCTTTCCAAGAAGAACTTATAAGTCATCTTTCCACTTAGCTGGCATCGTTTATGGCAAGATTGTCAAAACTGTTATTATTCATATTCTCCCAAAGTATGACCAATAAGTATGGATCATCGGGCAAAGATCTTACATTTAGAATATCAATAGTCAAGTTTAATTTTTAGGCTGTCTAAACATGGTGTGATTCTTAGTACTTTGTCCCCTTTCTACTACTCTGCTACTGTCATAGCAGAATGGATATTCTCTATTCCCTTGACTTCTATGGCATTTCCACCTCTTTGACCACTTAGTTTTCTTCATTGGTTTCTTTTTCTCTTCTTGTTCTTTAAACATAGGCACTTCCTGAAACTCTGTTTATCCTCTTCTCTACTATGCTTCCTTAGTGATCTCATACACACTCTGGTTTCATCTCTATGCAGATGACTCCCAAATTTGTAAATCCTTCCCTATCCCCTGGGCAGATAGGATTGAGCACTGAGCTTGTAATCAGGAACACTCATCTTCCTGAGTTCAAATCTGTCCTCAGACACTTACTAACTCTCTGACCCTGGGCACCTTCAGTTTCCTCATCTGTAAAATTAGCTGTCTACTCCTTAGGCCTCCAGTCTTGCTACTCAAATGTAAATTCTCTGATGGTAAGGGCTACCTTGATTTTGCTTGACTGATTCATTGCTAATCCTCTCTCCTGAATGTCTCACTGATATTCAATAAATTGCAAACTAGACTTACTATCTTTCCTCCTAAACCTGCTATTTCTCCTAACTTCCCTGTTCTTATTGATAGCAATCACCCAGGTTCAAATAAAAAGTTCAGAATCATTTTTATCTTTTTATTTTAGTTTACTCCGCCTCAAGCCATGTGCCATGTCCTGGTGAATTCCACAATACCACTAGCATCTGTCTCCTCCTGATACTACAAGGGCCTCATTACTTCTCACCTAGACTATTGTAATAATCTCTGAACTGGTCTTCATACCTCAGTGTGTTGGTAAGCAAAATGGCCTTGTTTTCTTTGAGTAATTTAGTGTATTTCATTGAGCCTTACTAGGTGCTAAGCCCCAGGCCCAAACCCCTATTAGGTGCAGAACCTATGTGGATGTGGATTGGTGACTGGGGTGGGGCCCAAGGTGGGGCTGGCTAAGGGGAGGTGCTAACTCTGGAGCCATGCCCATCTTGAGTCTTACTAAGTGCTAAGCCCCAGGCTCTAACCCCTATTAGGTGTTAACCTAACCTATGTGGATGTGAACCTCCCAGGGTCCTAAGGGGAGGGGCTAACTCAGCCTGAAGCTGAAGATAAAGCCGAAGCCAAAGGAGCTGAAGAAGCAGTAGCTGCTGGTAGCAGGGCTGACCCACGTGTGTGTGGACCGGGGAGTGCTGAGCAAGGGCTTGAGGCCAGTGGGTAATCTTCTTACAGGAGG
>CM053622.1:700124625-700142579 GCA_028646595.1 Phalanger gymnotis | reverse complement strand
CCCAGCTCCTGGTCTGGTTGGTCCACACCGCCCACGCTGGGCTCTGCTCAGCTCAGCTCTGCTCCCTTCTGCTCCCAGCTCCGTGTGGGATAGATCTTACCCGGAGACTATCCAGGCTGTCCTGGGCTAGAGCCCTGCTTCCCTCTGCTACCCTGTGGGTTCTGTAGTTCTAGAATTGGTTCAGAGCCATTTTTTATAGGTTTTTGGAGGGACTCGTCAGGGGAGCTTATGCTAGTCCCTGCTTTCAAGCCGCCATCTTGGCTCCATCCCCTGGAGCTGTCTTTCAACCTTGTATTGCTGAGAAAAGCCAAGTCTATCAAAATTGGTCATCACAGATACTGTGTGTCTGTAATCATGTATAATGTTGTCTTGGTTCTGTTCCCCTCACTCAGCATCAGATCATGTAGGTCTTTCCAGGTTATTATGAAGTCTGTCTGCTCCCCATTTCTTATAGCACAATAGTATTCCATTACATTCATATACCACAACTTGTTTAGCTATTCCACAATTGATGGGCATCCTCTTGATTTCCAATTCTTTGCTACCACAAAAAGAGTTGCTATAAATATTTTTGTACATATGAGTCCCTTTCCCACTTGTGTGATCTCTTTGGGATGTAGCCCTGGAAGTGGTATTGTTGGATCAAAGAGTATGCATATTTTATAACCCTTTGGGCACGGTTCCAAATTGCTCTCCAGAATGACTGGATCGGTTCATAATTCCACCAACAATGTAACAGTGTTCCAATTTTCCCACATTCTCACCAGCATTTATCATTTTCCTGTTTTGTCATGTTGGCCAATCTGACAGGAGAGATGTGGTACCTAAGAGTTGTTTTGATTTGCATTTCTCTAATCAATAGTGATTTAGAACATTTTTTTCATATGCCTATAGATATCTTTAATTTCTTCCTCTGAAAACTGCCTGTTCATATCCTTTGACCATTTCTCAATTGGGGAATGACTTATATTCCTATAAATTTGACTCAGTTCCCTGTATATTTTAGATATAAGGCCTTTATCAGAGACATTGGTTGTAAAGATTTTCTCCCAATTTTCTGCTTCCCTCCCGATCTTTTTTGCCTTGGCTTTGTTTTTACAAAAAACTTTTCAATTTAACATAATCAAAATTATCCATCTTGCATTTTGTAATCTATCTCTTGTTTGGTCATAAAGTCTTCCCTTCTCTGTAAATCTGACAGGTAAACTATTCCTTGCTCTTCCAAATTGCTTATACAGGGTGTCCCTAAAGTCTGGACACAAAGGCAAAAATGCATATCTTAAAAAATTTGGAAAATTAACAGACCTTAACCCCCTTGACTTCTTTTTCTGGGGTATGCTAAAGGAGGTGTACTCAATGAAAATCACAAATGCAACACTTGATTGAATGCATAAAGAGCGAATGTGCTAAAATTGATGGCAATGTGGAGTTATTGCATCAAAATGATGGAAATCGTATGGAAATCATATTGAAGATATTATTTGTTAATATAGCAATTAAATAAAATGTTGAAAATTTCATTCATTTCATTTCTTGAAAAAATGCATTTTTGCCTGTGTCCAGACTTTAGGAACACCCTGTAGTATCAGCCTTTATATCTAAATTGTGAACCCATTTTGACTTTATTTTCGTATATGGTATAAGATATTGATCTATGCCCAGTTTCTGCCATATTATTTTTCCAGTTTTCCCAGCAGTTTTTGTGAAATAGTGAATTCTTAGCCCAGAAGCTGGACTCTGGGTTTAGCAAGCAGTAGATTGCTATAGTCATTGACTACTGCTTCTTGTGTACCTAACCTATTCCACTGATCCACCACTCTATTTCTTAGCCAGCACCAAGTAGTTTTGGTAATCAATAGCATTTCTGTATAATAATAACAAAACACAAGAAACAAAAATGGCAAGGGAAATCCCATTCCAAATCACTACATAATACATAAAATTTCTAAGGATTGGCCTAACAAAAATATTTATAGTAGCTCTTTTTCAGGTAGCAAAGAATGGGAAATCAGTAATTGTAGCCTACAATTTTGCTGAAGGTATTAGTTGTCTCAGGATCAGGAGTTTTTTCTTTCGAAGTTCCTTTATAACTAGATCTATTTCTGTTTCTGAGATTGAGTTATTCAAGATCTCTATCTGGTTTCCAGATAGTTTGGGTATTTTTTTATTTTTTTATAATATAGATATTCCTCTATTTTTTTGTGTTATCAGTTTTGCTAGCATATAATTGTCTACGATATCTTCTGATTATTCTTTTTATTTTTTCTTTTAGGTTTATTTATTGGATTTCTAATTTTAAAAAAATTTGTATTCAGTTCATGAATCCTCTCATTTTCTACTTTATTTATATATGTTTGCAGGAATATGATTTTCCCCCTGAAGAATGCTTTAGCTGCCTCTCAGAAGTTTTGTATATTATTTCATCATTATAATTTTCTTTCATATAATTATGAATTGTTTTCATTATGTTTTTTTTGATCTATTCATTACTTAAAATTACATTTTAAAGTCTATATTTGGCTCTGTCTTTGGCTTGTGGTTACTAAACTAATGACTATTTTTGTTGTGTTATATAAACAATGTATTAATTGTTTTTGACTTTTTACATCTGTTTGTAACATTCCTATGCCCTAAAACATGGTTAATTTTTGTAAAAGTTTCTTATCCTTCTGAGAAATATGTATATTCTTTTACAATCCCATTTACAAGATGCCACAAGTCTTTTAACTTCAGTTTCTCCAGGAATTTGTTCTGTTCCATGTTTTCCCTTTTATCTTTCCACTGGACTTACCTAAAACTGAGAGATATTGAAGTCTTCTGTTGCTATTTTGTTACTATCCGTATCTTCTTGTAGCTCATTTAATGTTTGCTTTATGAATTTGGATACTAAGGCATTTAGAGTATTTGAGTTTATTACTGATGTTGGCTTGTTATATAGTCATGTTCAATGTGATGTAGTTTCTTTTTTATCCCCGGACATCACATATTCCCTTCTCTCCTGTTATTCCCTCCTCCCACCCACACTGCCCCTTTATGTACTCTCTCATGTTGTATTGTAATCCCACAAAAAATTTGGATCCACCTGTAAGAAAGGTGTTGTTAGGTTCTATTCATGATGCCCCATGCTTACCTCTTTACTGTTACCTCCATCAGACTTCCACCTTCATCTCTGTCTCCTTCTGTAAAGTTAGAAAGAAGTCTCTTACTGATCTCTCTGCTGTTACTTTGTTGCTTTTGTTATCCTTGGCTGCTGTATTTATGCATCCTTCCTGCATTCTGTTGTTTATGGTATTTGAGAAGGAAATAATTTCTTCATATCTGATCTTCTTTCTAAGAATGTTTCAAACACCTTTTTTTATTGAATGTCTGCTTTTAAAATTTACAATTAAGCTCAATTTGGAGGGTAGGTGATCCCTGTGTAATATCAATTAAGTTGGGACTTTCTTACTGTTTTAAAATGATTGTCTTTTATCGAGTCTTACTAGGTGCTAAGTCCCAGGCCCAAACCCCTATTAGGTGCTAAACCTATGTGGGTGTGAATTGGTAACTAAGGTGGGTCCCCAGGTGGGGCTAACTAAGGGAGGCCTGATTGGATCTTTGCTCCTAAGTTTGCCCCAAACCCCTAATTACTAGGTGCTAAGCCTATGTGGGTGTGAAGCTCCCAGGGTCCAAAGCGGAGGTGCTAACTCCAGAGCCAATCATGGGAGTCTAAGTTCTGGTTGCTCAGATGACATTTGATAACGTCTGAAACTGTATAAAAAAGGGAAGACAGAACCATTTGCTTAGGGCTCTCATTCTTGGTGGCGTGCTGATGTGGAGACTCTGGGCAGCTGTAACTAAGAGCCCTCCAGCTTTTAAACCCAGATGCTGGGACTTTGTTAAACTCTGGTAACTATGCATGGGATTTGAGACAGACAAGATCTGTCTGTTGATGTTTGTAATTTGTATTTGCTCTGAAGTTCAGGGTGCTGGCTTTTCCCCCTGAACTAAGTGAATGATGTTTGTATGCTGGATTAAAGTAAAATTGTTAACCCCTTATGTTGCTTTCCTTAGTAAAGCAGATCAAAAGAACCTATGCTGGCAGTGTTCTTGTTATTGGGCTTGTGTTGGTTTTTCACCCCCACAACAGCTGCTAGCCTAATTGTTGAAACACCTGGGCTGCATCTTGAGCATCAGTTCTCTTTGCAACACATTATTTCATTTCCTCTTGCATTTTCTGGTGGGTGCATAATAGTCTCATTATTCAAATTGTTCTTCTGATCACTTGCAAAACTTGTTTCTGAATTGAATTGTTAAATTTAACCATCATATGTCTTGAAGTTTGTACCCTTAGATTTTTTTTTAGAGGCAATCTATGACTTCTTTCAATTGGGATTTTGTTTTCTGTGTTTAGAAGTTCTGGGCTGTTCTCCTGTGTTATATCTTGCTTTACAGTGTTTAATTGTTTTTGTCTTGTGTTCTTGTGGTAGACCTATGACCTTTAGGTTTTCTTTTTGCATCTTGTCTTTGAGATCAGCATGTTTTACTTGGATAGAGCCTATTTTCTTTAACTTTGGGGTTTTTTTTGCTTCTCTTCTTTAGATTGTTCTTAAATTCTGTATTTGTATTCCTATTGTATTGTTTTTTTTCCATTGTTTCTTTCATGTTCTTTCATGAGACTTGCCATCTCAGAAGTTTTTCTATTTTTTTGCCAATTATTTTTGCTGTGCAGGTCATAAATTCTTCTCTCTTGATTATAATTTTTTCTTTAAACCACTTAGAAACATCCTGTTGTGGGTCTACATAAAATTCCACAGGGTCCTCCATCTCATCAAATGTTGGACTTTTGCTTTATAGAATTTATTCATAAGTTTCTGAACTCACTTATTAGATCTGGAGGCCATATTTCTATTGTTAAGTTTTCCTTGCTGATTTATTTATGTTCAAGGCCTTCCTTTTTCCCCCTGAGATCTTCGGTAATTTCACTTTCCTCCGTTTTGCCCCTTATTGCTCACTTTTTAACTTCTTCCCCTCACATGGTGGCTTTTCTGGAGGCTGAATCTCAAGGTGTCTCAGCCTCTTCCCACACTGGGTAATTCATGGTTCACCCATTCGGGTCTCTGCGCCAAGTGTCTTTTTTGGGGGACAGAACTAGCTCAAGCTAGATGCTGAGCTTTTCCTCTTAGCTTTGTGAAGTGCCACACAGCCCCCTCCATTATCTTCTCCACCCCTAAACATAGTGTCCTGTCCTAGTGACCTGGTATTTTCCCTCAGTTCTTTAGTCTTTTGGCCCGGCACTGGCAGTTCAGAGAGCAGCTTTACTGGTGATACAGGACTGATTTCTACACTTTGAGTCTCCAGTGCTTCAGAAGAAGAATGGAATAGAGTGTAGGGTTGAGCTCTATTTTAAATATAAATGCATGTCCAAATCCTTTCCTTCCATAAATCTATTCTGTTATAGAGATCTTTTGCAGCACTTAACACTGCTGTTGAGGAGCTGGCTGACTATTGTGGTTCCAGAAGACTTCTCCTAGATCTCAATGGGAATGGAAAGAGGAGGGGATGCCTGAGTGGTGGGTATGGGTTTTACTAAATGCCTGTGTGTCAGGCACTTGGGTCAGCTAGTACAGCTTTGCTGCTAGTAGTGTGTAGGATGGTGGGGGAGGGGGTGCTGAGTGAGCTCAGGGTAGGCATTAGTTTATGTATGTGTGTATGTGTACATATATAGTATGTATGTAAAGGTGTGTTTAACTTTCTTTTGGTTTCTGGGGGTCCAAGACCATGGAGACAACTGAAGTTTTATCTTTGGGGAACAATTTATGTTTAGGTGAGGTTTGAGAGTTTACGGAGATCAGAGAAAATATCTAGTCTTACATTTGTTGATCATATGATTAGATTTCGCGCCTTCCCCCAATCTGTTTTAGATAATTCATTATTTTCCTTTACAGGATTTTAGATTAGAGCTAGAAGCAACCTTTGGTGTCACTTCATCCTATTCTCTCATTTTACAATGAAGAGACTGAGACACAAGAGTGGTTGTAACATAGGATCATAACTCTGGGTGTTAAATGTAGAGCTGGAAGGGATATTAGAGGACATTAAATCTACTTTTCTCATCTTAAAGTAAGAACACTGAGGTCTAGAGAATTTAAGTGACTTGCTCAATATCGAGTCCAACGTTACCAGCATACCACTGTATATAGTCGTACTGTGTAGACATCCCAGGGAAATCTTTCCTTATGTGAGTATATGTGTAGGCGCCACATACTGATGTACTTGGGAGATGGCCAGGGGACAATTGTGGCATGTCTAACTTTCCTTCAAAGAGATATCTCATGTACGTACCTATGCTGTTCCTGGCACCTACTTTGGAATAGAAAATAAAATCTGTGAAGACATAGAAATTCAGTTACAACCTAGGCTGCTTTCTTTAAATGAATTTAGCTAGCTAGAAACAACATTTATTTAGCACTTACTATATAGTAGACACTATGGTAAGTATTGGAGATAAAAATATAGACAACCAAGGCAAGGAGATTACTTTCTAGTGGGGAACTGGAAGGTGAAGAGAAGAAAGGGATTTGGAGCTGGGAGCCAGGAGGTGAGCCTGGACAAGATAAGGTGAAAGTTCACCTATCAGAACCAAAGAGAGTTTTAGCAGGGGAGTATAAGATGCTGGTGGTGGGCAGAAGGGAAATCCAAATGAACTAGTTTGGTGATTGGTTGTAGATTCCACCCAATTGTCCTAGACAGTGGTGCCAAATTCAATAGAAATGCATCTTTTAGGCTGCAACCACAAAATAACATTATCTATGTTGTATTATATTTTTAAGCATTTTCCAATTTTTTTTAATTTAATTTGGGCAGTACTTGGCAGTTTTTCCAGAGTTCATAGTACAAGTTTGACACCTCTACTCTAGGGGACTATTTAATGACCCCAGTTGGGCTTCTTAGACTGTACAGGTGATACAATTCTATAACTTTCCTTTATAATACCTCATAAATCAGTAAGTCCTTAAAATATTGTTTTTAATGAAACTGAGAAAAAATGAAAGCATTGCTTCTCAGGTCACAGGGAAGACCTAAATTCAAAACCCAACTCTGATACTACCAATGTGATTTTGGGCAAGTCATTTAATCTTACTGGGCCTCAGTTACCTCATTGTTAACATGAGGGAATTGGATTAATTGGCCTCTGACTTCCTTTTCAGATCTGGAGCTATAATCCTATGATGATATGACTTTAAATTAACAAGGTCCACCAGAACATAAGTAGTAGAAAGTCCCAGATTGAGAGTCAGGAAACCCATATTCTAGTCCTGGCTGAGCCATAAATTACTTGTGTAAGCTGGGTAAGTAGCTTCACATCTTTTAAACTCATGGGTTCAAAACCTAAGAGTCCTTGACTCCTCACTCTAACCCCACGAGTCCAATCTGTTGCTAAACCTTATTTAGTCTAGTGCAGAGGTTCCTAAACTTATTTGGCCTGCTGTCCCCTTTTAAAAAAATTACTCACTGTCCCCCTGGAAAGCTACTTTCTTTAAAACCCTTTAAATTTTTTTTTGAAATTTATATCATTTCAAAAAAAATATGGTTGTTTTATTTAAAAATGATGCATCTTAATTTAATAATTTATTGTATATTTGTGAGTTTTTTCCTGCATTGAAATTTTGGTGATGCAATATTATATTATGTAACCATATAGTATCATATTGTAAACAAGTTATTACATGCTGTAATGGTAATTAAGGTGGGACTTTTTTTTTTACTGTTTTCTCTCTTAGAATGCTAAAGTAATCGAATGCCTTTGATTAAGTCTTGCTAGGTGCAAAACCTCAGGCCCACACCCTTTTGCTGATTAGGTATGGAGCCTTTAAGCCCTAAGAAGGATATATAAACTCAGAGGTTAGCATTTTGTTTGGGGTTCTCACTCACTGGAAGAGTGTCATGTGATTTGACTAGATGAGGCTCTGGGCAGCTGTTGTTAAGAGCCCCCAAGCTTGAAAAACCAGTGCTTCTCTGGTAACTATGTACTGAGATGTTGGACAGAAAGCTAGAAGCCTGTCTACTGGGTTGTATTATTTGATCTGTTGATATTTTCTGCTTGTATTTGCTCTGAAGTTCAGGGTGCTGGCTTTCCCCCCTGCCCCGAATTAAGTGAATTATATATGTATGTTTGATTAAAGTGAGATTGTTAACCCCTTAAAGTTGCTTTCCTTAGAAAAGCAGATCAAGGAACTTGTACTGAAAGCCTTTCTGTGTGCTAGTGTTGTTGGTCTTTCACAGCTGTAGTAGCTGCTAGCAACATTGTTGTTACACATGCACATATTCCTATGGATGCGTGCTTGACTTCCCAATAATGCACAAAATGCTCACCTGCCAACACTTGCTTGATTAGACCAGTTGGCAGACTTGACCATTGATCAGTTATAGCTTGCATTTTGTGTGTTTATTTGGAAAATAATGTACTCACTATGATTTTAACTCTGTTACACAACTGATGAAACATGTACAAACAGCTTTCCAAAATTTCCTTCTCTTCTCTCCTTTCCTTATGCTTCCACTTCCCCATTATTTTTATTCAATGCCCCCTTATTACACCTGAGGCTACTGCTGTCCTCTTGAATCATTCTAGCACCACCCACTTTGGGAACCTCTGGTCTAGTGCAACGTTCCTTGCTTACAGTCCCTTCTATTCATTCCTTCCACCATGATACTAGTTTAGGTCTTTATCACCTCTTGTTTGTATTATTGCAATAGCCTTCTAATTGGTTTTCCTGCTTCACCTCTCTTCTCTGTAATTCATTCTCCAACAGATACCAAATAGGGTTCCTGAAGTGCAGGTCTGACCATGTCACTTCCCTACTTAGTAAACTTCAGTGGTGGTTTCCCAAGTACTTCCTGTCTAATTTCAAATTTCTCTGTCAGGCATTTATGGTCCTTCATTACTTGGTTCCAATTTACCCCTAGAATCTTTGATTCTGTTTTCTCCCTCAGTGCCCCCTTTGTGGACTTATAAGACAAAATTTCCTGGTTCTCTTGTTTAAGGTAATTCAATTTGGTATTGCTTTGCCTCACATTAAACAGGAAAGGAGATAAGTTGAAGCAATATTCATTCAGTCTTTCCTTTTGTAAACTTTATAACGGGACTAAAAGTATGTATTCAAATCCGTACGCTGCTATGGTTACTGATTACATTGTACAAAGTCTAACTGAAAATGTTCTATTTTAAGAAATGTCATATCTATAGGTAGTAATTTCAGATTCCTTCATATCTGTATTATTTTCATAGCTGTATTATTAACACAGGCAAGCCCCATCAAGCTGGAAAAAATTTGCCTGTGAGCCATAGGCCTATTATACAAGGACCAGCCAGCTGCATTTGGAGAGGCTCATTATCAGGTCTGAGAATGATTCATTTTTAACCATAATTCTTGGGGACCATCTACTAGATTGCAGAGGTGCTGCAATCTGTATCAGTAAAGGACATACAATGTCAAAATCACAAAGCCTTGGAATATTGAATTGTCATTCAAATGTATAACTAACAGAGTACCTTTTCTAGGTAAAGACCTAAGATCAAGTTAGAAAACAATAGCTGTGTTAAAATGTAAGCTCCTCCAAAGCATGGACTGTTGCATTTTTTGTCTTTCTATTTCCAGTGCCTGTCACATAGTAGGTCTTTGTTAATTGATATCACTTACATTTCTGCCTTTGAATAATTGGATGGTATTTTTTGGGTTCTCTCTAATTCCAGTCCTTTTAGACAGGAACATAACTACTAATCTTTAGATTTAAAGTCAGCAAGTAGAAACTCACAAAGAATGCACTAAACCCTCTTCCTTCTCTTCCAAGAATGCAAGAAGGTAACATACGTGGAAACACAAATTTTGCATTTGAGATTTGTTCTATGTTTCTCTCTCTCTGGAGACGCTCATGATCAGGCTGAGGATGATCTGTTTTATTATCCACAACTCTTGGGGACCAACTAGTAGATTATAGAGGTTCTGTAATCTCTGTCTCTCTGTCTCTCTTGCTCTCTGTCTCTCTTGCTCTCTTGCTCTCTGTCTCTCTGTCTTTCTGTTTCTGTCTCTTTCTCTCTGTCTCTGTATGCCTGTCTCTGTCTCTCTGTCTCTCCTCTTTTTTTCTTTTCTGCTCTCCCTATCTATAGATAAATATGTATATAAAACAGATTATAATTATCTTGTATTTTAGATGTACAATGTAGTTCCTTTAAGACAAGGCTGGGGAACCTGTGGTCTAGAAGCCATATGTGGCCCTCTGGGTCCTCAAATGCAGCCCTTTGACTGATTCCAAACTTCATGGAACAAATCCCCTTAATAAAAGGATTTGTTCTATAAAACTTGGACTCAGCCAGAAGGCTGCATCCAAGGACCTAGAAGGCCACACGTGGCCTTGAAGCCATAGGTTCCCCACCTCTGCTTTAAGATGTCAGATATTTTTAGACATACATAATAAAAATTCTAGGCTGTCTTTAGTCTTTACTACACATTTTACTTTGCAGAATACTTAATTTTTACTTCAAGTTTCACAACCCTAATATCTGTCAATGGACACCCCTTCTTTCAGAAATAAGCTCAGTTAGTACAATTTAGGTGGTCACTTCAAGGCTGCATCTGAAGCAGTTCCATCACCACTCATTTCTTCAATTCTGATTGGATCTTATGGAGGCCCACATATATTAGTGTTTAGGGCAAGCATGGGGTTTGAAGAGAGGGAGGGGACTTAGTTTGGTTTCCATCCAAATGTGAAACAAAGGTCAAGGACTGGCTGTTTATCCTCAGAGCAACAAAATTCAAGGGGTTAAGAAGGAAATAGGAAATTGGTTATCATTGCAAATTCAGGTGGGAAGGTCAGAACCAAATTAAGAAGAAAGATACAGGGAATTCTGGGAAAGTGATTATTTGTCTGACTCAATATATCTCCCTGAAGCATTGACTTTTTATTACAACTACAAGTATTTCCTTGCTCTTACCTTATGCTGACATAATATTTTGGTCACATAATCTTTTGCCCAGTCTTGACTCATCATGTTGTGTTTGGACTCTGTAGCAATACAGACATCTATGAATAACCTCTTTTCTTTCTAACCACATATACTCATAGAGGGAAGAGAGATCCAAATTTTAGCCCCAAGGGGCTGCAGTTGCACCGTTCCTTTCAGCTTAAATAGGCCCAGTTTAAAAAAATTAAAAAAAGAAAATAAGACAAAAAAAAGAGAGAAATAAGGAAAAAAGAAATAAGAAAGGAAAATGGAGAGTTCTGTACAGTTCTAAGATATTAGTTTGGGCTCAGATTGGACTGACTTCAGAACTATACTTCTTGGTTTGTAGAAATTGCTTTTTTAAAAAGCAGATCACTTTTCAAGTCATTATTATATTTCTTCTTTTAAAAATATTTTTAAAAAATTACATATGTATTGGACAATCATCAGCAATGTAAAAATTTCCATATACAAAGGACAGAAAAAAGAGCATAGGAAACTGTGACTCTACTTATGTACAGCTTTTCCCCAAGCACACATTAAATTTAATATGGTAACATCAACATTGCTTTTCTTGTCTATGTCCCCTCTGAACTCCCCCCAGCTTTGTTCTATTTTTCTAAAACTTTCATTGATTTTCCTTTCTTTTTCATTATTGCATTTGCAAAGGGCTCTTGTAATCATTAATCTAAATGTTATTTGCCTGTATCTCTGATCTAGTGCTGAATTAGATGGGTCACAATCTAATTTGGACAGGTACTCCTAGTTCTGAATGCATAGGGGAAATGATGGGAGTCATGAGCCTATGAATCTTTGCCTTCACTGTGGAGGTAGAGAATAAAGAGCATCTGGGAGAGACCAAATTCATTTTGCTTTGGAAAGCTATAACTTTCCAAACTAGAAATAGCCATCTTTACAATGAAGAGCTCTCTGTCTGTCTTCACACACAGATTCCCAATTCAGTTCAATAGCAATTTATTATATACAGAATGTCATACATTTTTCTTTGGCTGGAGCATCTCATATACCACTTACTAAATGATGAGCAGGAGTTCACCTTCCCCCTTCTTATTCAGGTCACCATAACACGGTGCTTATCCACATGGCTATTCTTCCAATATTTTTCTTCTCCAGGCTAAATATCACCACTTCCTTTGACTAGTCCTCACATGGCATGAACTCCAGACCCTTAACCATTCCAATTGCCTTCCTTTGGATATGTTCCACTTTGTTAGTGGCTTTCCTAAAATGTGTTACTCAGAACTCACCACAGTTCTTCAGATGTCATCTGATAAGGGCAGAGTACAGTAGGCTTCTTTTCTGGATGCCATATTAACACAGTTGAAGTTTGTATTAGGACTTTTGTTGTTGCTGTTGGTTTGTGGGTTTTTTTGGTTGTAATGTCATACCGTGAACTAATATCAAACCTATAGCCCACTAAAACACCAGAATCTTTTTTACATGAATGACATATTGTCTAGACATGTGTCCCCTATTTTGCACTTGTTTCATTTTTTATTTTTAAACCCAAGTATAGGAGTTTACATTTATTCCTATTAAATTTAATTTCGCTACAGTCAGTCCATTGTTCCAGCCTGTCAAGATCTTTTTAGATTCTGACTCTGTCATCTAGTGTGTTATTAACTTTCCCTCACAGCTTCCTGCCATCTGCAAGCCTGATAAGTCTTTTATGTCTCCTTCTAAGCTTGGCATCCCTGATAAAATGGTGAATAGAACCTGACTAAGAACAGCTCCCTGGGGCACTCTGCTTGAAGTCTCCCTTCAGGCTGACCATGACCCATTAATCACCACTCTGTGGGTCTAGCTATTCAATCAATTCAAAAACTAACTATACTATCGTCTATTTCATATCTTACCACTTTGTTCACAGGAATAGCAGGAGATTCTTTGTCAAAAGATGTGCTGAAATCTAGATAGATTGTAGCTCTGCTATTTCCTTAATCTAATATCTAAAGCTCTATCACAAAAAGAAATGAGGTTAGTCTGGAACTGTCCTTTATTTTAATTCTTACTGATACATTTTGTTTTGACAACATAATCACTTCCCAATAAATGGCCTACCCCATAGGTCTTTTCCCTTAAAAAAATCAGTTAAACAAAATCTGTCTAACAGCGATTAAGGCTGACAGCACAAATGTAATATTCTGCTCTTATGGTCCACCATTTCTAAACAGAAAGGAAGTATATTCTAATGTTGGTTCTCTGAGAACTACAGTGGTCATTGCATTCAACACAAGCTCTGTTGTCTTTTAGGGTTGTCTTCACTTGTATAATTTTCTTTCAATCATTCAGTCCACAAGTACCTACTATAAGCTAGATTCTGTGCTAAGCCTGGGGATATAAAGATAGTCCCTGTCCTCAAGAACCTTATATTCAAATCAGGGAGACGACATACATTTCTATTTATATTTACAAAACAAAGCCAAAGTAACCATGGACTTTGAGGGAGTAAGGCACTAGCAAATAGAAGCAGGTTTGGGGGCCAGGCAAGAAAAGCTTCATAAGAATGTGATATTCAAGCTGAGTCTTGATGGAAATCAGTGATTCCAAGAGGCAGAGGTGAGGAAGGAGTGCCAGGGAACCAGGTACCAGGGATATACCAGGGCACAGGTTGTGTCAATAGGAAACAGCATGTCATGCATGAACAGTTAGAAGGCCAGCTTGGCCTTGGATTGTAGAATTCATAGAGGAGGAATGTCTGATAAGGCTAGAAAGGTGAGTGACTACATCATGATAGTCATTGAGCATACTGTTCTTTTGGCTTTGCTCTTTTCAGTGTGTCAGTTCATACAAGTCTTCTTTTGTTTCTGTTCTTTACAGTGCAATAATATTTAATTACATGGCTTCCTAGCTGTTTATACGGCATTCTGTTCTCTGTCTCTGTTTTTGTACAAGTGGTTCCTCAATTTTGGAAGGCGCCTGCTTCTCACCTCTGCTTTATAGAATCCCTAAAGTGTTTTACAGTTCAGCTCTGAATGCACTTCTTAAATGAAGCCTTTCCTCATCCCTCCTGCGTTTGCATTTGAATTATTTATGCTTATTCCCTCTTAAAATTATTTTGTATGAACTTTGCATTTGCTTAATTGTGTTCATGGTCTATTGTTCCAGTAGAATGGAGGCAACTCGAGGGTAGGGATAATTTTATTTTTGTCTTTGTATTCTCAATACTTAGCACAGTGCACACAATAGGACCTTAAAAAATATTTCTTGAATCAATTCGAGTTTACTCCTCTCCAACATCTTGGCAGCTGCCAAGGCCCTAGATCATGCCCTGGAATCTCTGGAATCTCTGTCTTAGGTGCCTGGGGTCCTGATTGGTGGGTGCTCATGTGGGACCCACTTTATCAGGTCAGCTGCTGCCACTTTACTTTATGCTATCTGTATACCCATCTGCATTCTTTGAGCAGAATCCTGATCAGAGCAGCAAGCAATCATTACTTCAAAAGACTGGTAATGAAATATAGTTCCCATCTCTTGACAGAGAAGTAATGGACTTGAGATGTAGAATGAAATATGCATGTTGATGTGTTTTGTGGATTTTTTTTGACTATCCTTATTTGTCACAAGGGAGGCTTCTATTGGAGAGTGAGGGCGGAAGAGAGTGGCAAATTGGTGGGTACTATTAGATATGTAAAAAAAGCATCACTAATAATTTTTAATGCAAAAAAGAAAACAAAAAAGTTCAGAAGATGATACAAATAGAGATTTGTTACTACCTGTTAAGATATACATATATAAACATATATGTTATATAGGTGTATTTAAAACATATTTCTTGAAAAAGAACTGTATAAAACATAAGTTCACAGTTTTTTATAGAAACCTCTTTTTTGCTCTTTGTTGTATATTGAAACTTCGTTGATGAATTTTAAGTTCATAATAAAAAAGAAATATATTTTTAAAAGAGACCCAGGGACATATGATAGTAGAATTGTCCCTTGTTGGGACTGGCTACTAATTCTACTCCATGATGGGCTAATAACAGCTGGTTGTGGTCCAAGGTCTTAGGCAGCGATCAAGATAACTGAGAAGAGAAAAGCATTAACTCTCCTGAATTGTAGTTTGCAATGGATCCCATGCTCATGCTCCCGTGCCAAGACACTCCTTTCTCCTGAGATTTTGCAACTGCACTTGATGACCAGTCCTATGGGAAATGAATCAAACCAACCGATGTAACCACGCCTTCATTCTGCTTCACCCCTTCCTCATTCATATAAATGTGGCTATACCCCAAGGCTTTGCCTTGGGTCTCCTTTTCTCTCTACACTCTCACTGGGCAACCTCATGGGCTTAATGAACAATTCCGTAAAGATGAATCCCATACGCAGCCCTGGTCTCTCTCCTGAGCTCCAGTCACATGTTATCAACTGCCTATTGAATATTTTGATCAGTAGGCAGCTCAAACTCAGCATGGCCAAACAGAACTCATCTTTCCCCCAAACTCATCCGTGTTCTGAACTTCCGTTTTACTGTTTACCATCCTTGTAGTCACCAGAGTTAACAACCTCAGTGTCATCCTTAACTCCTCACACTCATTCATCCAACATAGCCACTCAGCTGCCAGACCATTTCATTTCTAACTCTCGTTTCTTGCACACATCCCCTCCTCACCACTCATGAGCTTGCACCCTAATTCAGGTCCTTATTATTTCTCTCCTGGATTATTACAACTATTTCCTTTTTGGTCTCTCTCTGCCTCAGGCCTCTCCCCACTCCAATCCTTCCTTCACAGAGCTGCCAAAATGTTTTTACCTAAAGTTCACATTTGACCATGTCAACACAGCATACACAACAAACTGCAGCAGCTTTCTATTACCACTAGGACCAAATATAAACTTCTCTGGTATTTAAAGCTCTTCACAACCTAGCTGGTATACTTACACAGTACTCCTCTCCACACTCTCTGTGATTCAGCTGGACCCAATTCCTAGAACTTACACCCCTTTCACCTCTACCTCTTAAAATCAATGAAGGCTCAGCTGAAATACTACCTTCTATGTGAAGCCCTTCTTGATACCCACACCTGCTAGGGACTATACTCTATCCTCGAGCTACCTTGCATGAATTTTGTACAAATTTGTATATATACATGTTATTTTCCCCAGCTAGGTGATGAATTGGATAGAGTGCTGCTTCTGGAGCCAGGACGACATGGCTCAAATGCAGACTCAGACCCTTACTGTGTGGTTCTGGAAAAGTCATTTAATTTCTTCCCACCTCAGTTTCCTTAACTACTAAATGGGGATAATAATAGAGTTTACCTCTCAGGGTTGTTGCAAGGATCAAATGAGACAGTCTACACAGTGCTTAGTACAAAGCCTGGCACAAAGTAGGTGCTTAATAAATATTTGTTTTTTCCTTCCCCATTAGAATATAAACTCCTTCAGGGTGTTTTCCTTCTGTCTTTGTATCTTAATGCTTGGAGTTGTGTCTGGCATATAGGAGGTTCTTGGCGAATGCTTGTTTATTGTTTGATTGAAATAGCTAGAGTTTAAGAATGGAAGGCTGTTGATTGGTAGATATAGAGGACAGAAGACTCACTCGTCTCTTTTGTTCTAGCAAAGCATGCACAAGCCGCTAGTGTGAACACAGGAGCTCTCACTGAGTAGCCAACAGGATAACCTCTATCAGGGTAATGGTTAAATCTCTGTTCCTTGACTAGACCTCCAAGATTCCTCAATATATACTGCTGATAGGCACCATCTAGTTCTGTATTTCTATCTGCCTCTCCTATAGGAAAATTAGATTGACAATGATCTTGCCTGCCTGGACAGAAATTCCAAAGTATTCACCACAAAAGGAAGTTCCAATAGACACCATTTTGTCTTGGAAGTTGGGATAGTGTTGTGCTGATCCCTTGTCTCTCCTTAAGAAGGGATGGGGGATCCTCCATATCCATTTCAGACCTCTAGGCCAAGCTAATCAAGATCCAAAGGATAAACAGAACCCTGAAAGACTAGATGGGCTTGCTCTGATCTCTAGCTCTATTCCCATTCTCCCATCCTTCATATGTTTCAGAGTTTACCAATGGTACCTTAGAAATTACATCTGTTAGTTCTTTCAGTTCTCAAGGTATAGCTCATCTGGGCCTGGTGTTTCATATGCATTGAAAACATTTTTATTGCCTACTGACTTGTTTTGTTTCAATTGTTTCAATTCCCTGTTACTACCTATTTTATGCAATGTGTAGTTCAAAGGTCATTCTCCTTGGCAGAGAAAATAGTAGACTAAATGTTGAATAATTCTGTCTTCTTTTGACTGTCTCACACCTTCCATTTCCCATCAATCTAGAGTCATAGTCCTGTTCCTTTTTTGATCTTCCTCTTTTCTCTAAGAAAGGTAAAAATGTTCTCTTGGTTTTCCTTATCATAGATTGCTTACTTAAGATCATTTTGACTTAAAGACAAGCACTTTGGACCTTTGAATGAGATCTTAGATGGTCACTCAGCCACCAAAATGGTTTAATCTGACAACCTCACTTAGGCCCGCACATTTCACCATTTGAGCATCATTATGAGTTTCCTTGGCAACTGTTAGACTTATTATTTTAAAGGCTAATTCAATACTACTATCCTCTCTGCATTTGTAACATTATTCACAGTCAAAACACTTAGAAAATCACTGTGTGCATCTATGCACTAACATAAAGATCATAGGCATCATAGACTTGGACATGAAGGTAACTGTTTTTTACAGATGAGGAAGTGAGGTCCAGAGATGTAAAGGGATTTGCCCAAAGTCACATGAATAACTTTGTAAGTAAGTATAGGTAAGTGGAAGAACTAGGATTTGAATTTAGGTAGTATGACTAAAAATATAGTACTCTATACAACAACTACTATTATTTCTCTTTTTAAACTTTTATTATTTATTTAATATTTTTAGTTTTCAGTATTGATTTCCACAAGATTTTTAATTACAAATTTTCTCCCCATTTCTACCCTCCCCC
>CM053622.1:700062386-700124125 GCA_028646595.1 Phalanger gymnotis | reverse complement strand
TTCTTCAGTATTTCTTGGGTCTCCTTTAGCAAGTCATTGACTTGTTTTCCATGGTTTTCCCACATCACTGTCATTTCTCTTCCCAGTTTTTCCTCTACTTCTCTTACTTGCTTTCCAAATCCTTTTTGAGCTCTTCCATGGCCTGAGACCAGTTCATATTTTTCTTGGAGGCTTTTGATGTAGACTCTTTGACTTTGTTGACTTCTTCTGGCTGTATATTTTGGTCTTCTTTGTCATCAAAGAAAGATTCCAAAGTCTGAGTCTGAATCTGAGACCATTTTCGCTGCCTTTCCATGTTCCTAGGCAACTACTCGACCCTTGAGCTTTTTGTCAGTATGTGACTGCTTGTAGAGTAGAGAGTACTTTGTCCCAAGCTTGAGGGGCTGTGCTGCCATTTTCAGAGCTACTTCTACACAGCAAGCTCTGCCACATCAGTGCTCCTTATCCCCCAAGAACCACCAACAAGGATTGTGGCCCAGATGAAGGCAGGGCAAAGCAGGCTTTGCACTCCCGCTCTAATCTGCTGCTTAATTCCTCCCACCAGGTGGGTCTGAGGCTGGAAGCAACTGCAGCTGTAGCTCTGAAAAGCAGCCTCAGAGCTGCACCACCTCTGCCATCCCTGGGGTGGTGCCCAAACTGTGAACTCCTTTCACTCTGTCCCAGAAACTTTTCCCACTAACCTTCTCTGTTGTCTTTGGTGTTTGTGGGTTGGGAAGTCTGGGAACTGCCACAGCTCACTGATTCAGGGCACTATACCTGTTACGCCTGGCTCTCGGTCTGGTTGGTGCAGCCCACACTGGGCTCTGCTCCTCTCTGCTCCCAACTCTGCACAATAGACCTTTCCCAGTGACCATCGAGGCTGTCCTGGGCTGGAGCCCTGCTTTCCTTTGATATTTCTTGGGTTCTGCAGCTCTAGAATTTGTTCAGAGCCATTTTTATAGATATTTGGAGGGACATGGTGGGGAGCTTAAGCAAGACCCTGCTTTCCAGCTGCCATTTTGGCTCTGGCCCCTCAACAACTACTATTTAGGCAGCTTTGTGGATCTTTTCATAGGTACGAAACAAAATAACTCTGTTTCCTCACCCTGAATTGTGTGGTTTCTTTAAAAAAAATTTTTCTTGTCTTGTACAAAAGGAATAAACAGGCACCTTCTCATTCCATGAATCTTTATTGTTCAATTAACAAATGTTAGAAAATCATGCCGATTCAGGCTTCCAGGGAGCGTGAAGGATTGCTCTGCCCTATTCTTTCCCCTTTGGCTCTGCAGAAACTCAAGAATATGTCCTCCTAAGTCTTAGAAGGAAGAAAACTTTCCCATCACCTCCCTTCTCAATTCTCCTCTGAAACTGGGCTGCTGGCCAGTGTGAGCAGAGAATCGCTAAGCTGTTAGAAGGTTAACAGCCAACAGATTCCTCTGAACCTCTCAAAAGCACTTAGGAAACTGCAGCAGCAGAATGGCACCAACTGTGAGCCCTAGAGAATATGCTTGAGCTCATTATTCCACGTAATTACATATTAAAATTGCTTTGAATCCCCTGAGGACATAATAATGTGGTAGGGGGAGATAGCCAGAAGCAAGCTGGGTAAGTAGAGAAATGTTGGAAGAAAGATGCCTCGGGACTGGAAATTTGCCACAGAGATTTAGCCCTTGATTTGAAGCCATGAGGGCTGGGTTTGAATCCTATCTCATTATTTATAGTACTAACTGTGTGGCCATGAACAAGTCATTTAACCTCCTTGGGTTTCAGATTCCATATTTGTCAAATGAGGAAGTTGTATTAGATGATCTCTAAAGTGCCTACTAGTCCTACTCTCTATTATTTGAGGATTTTCCCAAAGTGAATGACATTCATATGAATAATAGAGTCTTGAATGAATTACCTGATACTTTCTGGTTTTCACTTAGGACCAGACTTTGACTTGGCAGAATAATAATGAAAGAAAAATAGAGAAATGTATAACATATGACTATAAAATGAGAAAAAGAAATGGTTGTTGTCTGAAGGAAAGAATACTGGATATGGAGGCAGTGGGTGCAGGGGTGGGAGGGAACACACATTTATTAAGCTCTTACTGTGTACCAGGCACTATGCTAAATGCTTTATAACTATCTCATATGATCCTCACAACAACTCCTGGAAAGCGCTACTATTATTCCCATTTTGAACATGAGGAAATGGAGGTCTTTCTGAGTCTAGGACTGGTCCTTTTCTACATTACTTAGCTTCCATGGGTTGGAATCATAGCTTTGACATTGACTAGCTATGTGGCTATGGGCAAGTATTCTTACTACCACTCAATTGCTCAGTTGTCTGCAAAATGAGTATAAAATAGTTATACTATCTGCTATTACAAAGTTGTAAGGAGGAAAGCAACTTGTAACTATTAAGTGCTATATAAATGTGAGCTTTTATTATCATACTGTTGTATCATGATATATTTATTAGGGCAGCTAGATAGTACAGTGGATAGAGCACCAGGCCTGGAGTCAAGAAGATCTGAGTTCAAATCCAGCTTCAGACACTTAGTAGCTGTGTGACCCTGGGCAAGTCATTTAACTCTGTTTGTCTCAGTTCTTCATCTGTAAAATGAGCTGTAAAATGAGAAGGAGGTAGCCAATGCTGCTAGTATCTTTGCCAAGAAAATCCTAAATGGGGTCACAAAGAATCTGACATGACTGAAACGGCAATAACAAAAAAATTACTAAGTCACCTAGACAAATCAATGTTCTTTTCATGTCGTACCTTAGAAAGCTTGAAAAGGGCCTGGCCGACATGTTAGTGCCCAAAGCAGCTTTGCTGTGGCAGTTCCTGCTTCTCCTTCCTCAAAATCTAGAGAAAACCATTTATAATGGATTCATCTCAGCTCAGGGGAGGGACTTCTGTGTTAGAATACTGTAACCTGAAGATCTTCAACTAAAAAAATGCAAGAATATTTGGTAGTATTTGGTAGCTAAAGACAATACTGGACGGATATCAGCAGATATTAAATCAAAGACTGCATTCCTCTCCTGACCTGGTAAGCTTTACGATGGAGTTGAAGATGATTTTGGAAGTTGCATTGAAGAGTAAGCAAGAGCTGTACCCACCACCACCACCTCCTCCTCATTACTACTCATGTTTTGTTGAAGAAATAGAAACTCTGATTTGGGATAAACTTGCCTCTGTGGATCCTTCCTTTAGCACCATCAAGTTAAAAGCCAAAGACATTTCTGGCAGAGAACATCTAATTACTCTCAAGTTAAAGGCAAAGTATCTGACAGAATCACCAGATTTCTATGTGGATTTACCATTTCCATTTTCTGTTTCCCGTATACCACAGAGTTCATTGATAAACATAGTCAGTTTTTGGTGGCATTAGAATAACTAGAGGCATTCCGTCATGAATGAGATTGGTCAGAAAACTTGGATTCTTGAGCCAGAAAAACCCACACAGAGTGCAACTATGAGAAGAATTGCAATAGGAAATAATATTTCAATAAACATAGATGTAGACCCGAGGCATCCCACAATGCTTCCTGAATGCTTCTTTGTTGGTGCTGATCATGTGGTAAAACCCCTGGAAATTAAGCTGAGCAAGAATATACTTATATGGGATCTGGAAAATAGCCTATTACAAAATTTGAAAAATGTTTTAGAAATTGAATTTCCAGTACATGCTGTCCTGGAAAAATCTGATTTCACAATGGATTGTGGAATTTGTTATGCTAGGTACCATCCCAGATCAAGTGTATGATAATTCCCAGTGTGGACAGCCCTTCTATCAGACCTTCTTATATGGGTAATTAAGAGGTCTGCTAGCAAGCAGAGTTTTAACATCACCGTTGGTAAATGCCCATACTGTAGTAAGCCAATAAAATGTCTGGAAAGAAACCCTGAAACGAGAACTTGAAACACATCTTTGGTAAAGAAGATGAAATTAAGAAAATAACCAGAAGGAATTTAGCAGACGTCTTCAAAGAAAATACAAAGAGAGAACTACTAAAATCAAAAGAAAAAATATGATAAAACTGTAGTAATATACATCTGCCTGTTAGCTGGGAAATAGTGAACCAAAACCCTGTACTCTGATATTTTTAAAAGTCCACAGCCTTGGCACTGAAGTGAGTGGGCATCTCATGTGTTTAAGAAGCTGCCTAGATATATCTGGACTAGGAAAATCTTGATTTAGTCCATGAAGTAAGCTTGAAAAATGCTCATGGCTGGTTTAATTGATAAGCTTTTTTACTCCTTATAAAAATTTTTGATGTTGCCGATGTTTATGTCTTCTCCCTGTGCTTTCCTATGGAAGAATAAATACATATTTAGTTAACAGATTTATACTAATATTAAACAAATGATTATACAGGAAGTTCTTATTTGCATGCTTTTTAAAAATTTTTTACCCCAAACTTTCTAAATAAAGATGCTGGCTATAGAGAATTTAGAGGGATAAATTCACCACTTATAAATCCTAGCTACTGTGCCTTCAATTCTTTTTGGAAGACTGGCTGCCTTCTCATGTCCCCAGAGCCTAAAATAGTTCAGGAGAAAGGATAATATTTTGTAGACACTTTAAATGAAATGCATAAGAGAATTCTTTTCTATGACCTTTTGCTTAGGTTTGCATTATAATCAATGTTGGTGGGGGAACTCTGAGGACTGTTTGTAGACCTAACCTTTTATCTTTTAACTTGTGGGTAGCAACAGGAGAGGTTACTGTAGCTTGTGGGATATGGGGGTGGCATGAGTAATAGTGGGCAAAATGAATCTAGTGACCATTTGGGCACAGGAAACTGTGGGTGTAGAGACTCCTTTGGCCTTAGAATTCAGGCACAATATGAATGTAATTGATACTTTTGGCATTTCAAAAAAAAATCATCCCCAACTAGGTTTGGAGAATTATAGAAATGTTGTGAGTGGAAGACGTCTGAGAGATCATTTATTCCAACCCTGCCTTGTAGCCCGTTTTTCAGATGAGGAGATTGAGGCTCATGAAGTTACAAAAATAAGGCAAACTAATGTTTAAAAATCTTATTAAAGTCCCTATCTTACTTTATTTGGTTATAACTAATAAAGTCAGAGAGAGGTGCTATTATTAGCTTCATGTTAAACTTGAAGAAACTGAGGTTTAGAGAGGTTAAATGATTTGACCAAAGTCATGGTCAGTTAATGAACAAGCATTTATGAAGGGTAAATTCTGTCACAGGTACTGTGGAGGAGGCTGAGGATACAAAGACAAAATGAAATGATCCTTGCACTCAAGAGCTGTTTTTGGGGAAGACAACATGGACATATATAATTATATAGAAAATATATACCAAATGAATGCAAGCTAATTTGGCAGAGGGAGGATGCTAGGAGCTAGGGAAGGAAGACAGCTTTCATGTCAGTCATGTTGAGCTAAATTTTGTAGGATGAGAGACATTTTAAGAGTTGGAGGTGGGGAGGAAGTCAATTCCAGGCATGGGCTACATCTGTCATAAAGACCTGTGGACAGGATGTGTAGCATTACATATGAGAAACACCAAGAAGGACAGTTTAGTTAGACTCTAGAGTGCAAGAAGAGGAGTGATATATAAAAAGGTAGGAGAGGTAGGCTGGGTCCAAGTTGTGAGGGGCTTTACAAGATAAAAAATAGCTTAAATTTGATCTTAAATACAATAGTCACTGGAGTTTATTGAATAAGTGAATGACAACCAGTAAGTGTCTTCCCAAAACCTTATGAAGTAGGTACTACTATTATTTCTATTTTACAGGTGAGAAGACTGAGTTTCAGAAATATTGGGCGGCTCATTTGGGGTCATACAGTATAGCATAACAACCTTGGGAGGTAGGTGTTCTTATTAATTTACAGATGAGGAAGCTGAAGTTTAGAGAGAAATTAAGGGAGTGACCCAGAGTCCCACAGACAGAAAGTATCAGACATGAGGTTTGGAATTCAAGCTCTCCTGATTCTAAGTCCCACACATTTTTTACTACGTCATACCCCTGCTTCTTACCAACTCTGTGTGGATCAGTGAACTAGAAGGAAGGATATGATGAAATTGTCTTCTGGGAGCTTTGTTGCAACAAAGCACACACAAATTAAAAAGCTAAAGATAGTTTTCTTCAAATAAGGTATCGAGAGCCTTAAAACTGTATAGTCTCAGCAGTCCATTAGAGCTGAAGGAATTCTGGGTAGAACACAAAAGAGAAGACGAAAGAGAAACCAGAAACCCAAATTGCTAAATTCCTCTTTCCTCATAAGGAAGTATCTAATAGTTAGCTCTGCATTTATGGGAATACAATCCTATTCCCACCTTTCTACTCTGAACATTGTTGTGTCATCATGAAAAGCGGTCTCTTTTAATCTGTCTGGGTCACATACTTTTTCTCTGGCCTCTGGTTGCTCATATGTGAATTACATCATCCCTTCCTGCCAATGAAATCATGGACTTTTAATTAATGTGAAAAGGCCTTATAGTATCTACTTGCCAAAAGTATTAGGAAAGTGAAGAACTCAGGATGATGATGTCAAGAAAGATCAGCGCTAACATTTTATTAATGTTTACACAGATTAATTTACGTCATAAAAATGTATGTTAGCTAAAGAGGGTGCTGCTAATTTTTGTTGTAACAAAGGAATGGTAACAGTGGCTGTCTATTGGTTGGGGACTCTCTGAACAAATCGTGGTGTAGGAATGTAATGGAATATTACTGTACAGTGAGAAATGATTATTGTGAAGAGGTCAGAGAAACATGGGAAGATTTGTATGAATTGATACAGTGTAAAAAGCCTGATCAGAAGAAGATATATAGTATGTAGAATAATGTACATGAAAAGATAGTTAAAAGAAGAATCTTTGTTCTAGAGAACAGATGATAAAACATTGCAACATATTTCCCAACCCCTGCCAGAGAGGCAAGGGTCTGTAGGACCCGAATATTATGGATTTCACTAGATATAGTTACCACATAGGTTTTATTTGCCTATGTTTTTCCTTGTTAAAAGGGAGAATTAAATTCCTAATAGTTTAAATCAAGAACTTATGATGTGAAAAGACATGAGTTGAATTTTTACTAATTTAAAGAATTTTTAAACTGATTTTATCTAAATTTTTGCTAATTTTATATGTAAAATGATAAAGAGGCTATGCTCATTCTAGCTAGCAAAAAATTTCTCCTAACTTTATTAGAGATACTGTGCTGAGACCAAGATCTATAAATAGGGAGAAAGTCACATTTTGTTAAAAAAAAATTACCCAGAAGGCATTGGGATTTGAACAATTCCCTTCTTCAACAATTCTGAGTAGGGAGCTTAAAAATTGTCTGATATGAAAAAAACCTCCCTCCCAAATTTTTCCTTGCTCTAAGATTATTCATGCTGCAATTACATGACTGATGTCTCCCTGTTTTGAAGGTAATGTATTAGAGAACGTTCTGAGCCCACTTGCCAAAAGTACAGTGTGAATATCTATCTCCTTAGGCCTGTACTGCTAATGGCACCATGTGTTTTCTTGATTAGGAATCAGGCTTGCTTTCAGACAGCCAAGTGAAGATTGGATGAATTATATTAATTAAACTAAACTATGTAACTCAGGGGTGAAGATGTAGAGAGGAGAGAAACAGTCAAGGGCATTGGCTATTTTTCTGGCCTATAATATGTTTGAGATGTATAAATACTGCCTAAACGGGCCCTACACTGCTGGTAGGGCAGCAGGGTGTTCATAGACAAAAGGGGATCTGTTTATTTCACAAATAACAAAGGGCAAGTGAGCTCTTTCTGGAACTTAGCTCTAGACGCCATTATTTAATGCCACTGGGTTTTCAACACATTGTGGCAATGGAATTTCTAGCTAACATTTGAATAGATCTTTAAGACTTGCTAAATGATGTACATATATTTATTTATTAGATCCTCATAACAACTGTGGGAGGTGGGTATTATTTTTGTCCTCATTTTGAAGCTGAGGAAACTGAGGAAAGCAGAGATTACGTGATTTGCTCAGTTGCACAGCTATTAAGTGTCTGATTTGAACCGAAGTCTTCCTGTCTCCCAGTCCAGGTCCATAGTTGAAAATGACCACAGAGGTCATCTAACCCCACCCTTTCATTTTACAGATGAAGAAAACTAAGGCACAGACATTAAATGACTTGCCCAAGATCTCTTGGTATTAAGTAACAGTGTCTAGAATTGAAACCAAGTTGTCTGGCTCTAAACCCACAACTCTTTCCATTATACCACATTGTCTCCATGTGTCATTTTGTATTTATAGATTTATAATGCCTTCTGTGAGTACATGACACTTTCGATCTCCCCAACAGCTAGCTCAGCTCTGCACGCAGTAGGCACTTGACAATATCTGCTGAATCAAATCGAACGTAGAATTAAACTAAAGTGTAGAGTCGTGGTATTTATCTGATGATAATAATGTTGGGTGAAGGTGGGGCATGTACTATCCATGGGGAGGTGCTTTCAAGTAAGTTGGCCAAATCCCAAACAGAGGCTCACAGCCCAGAACATTGATTAAGGGACTCCATTGACTAATCCCTTATAGCAAAAGTTGCACATAAAAGTCCATATCCTGGTTAGCTCACCAAGTTGATAAGGACACTTCTTGATGTGCCCCTCTTCGTTCAGCCACGGAAACAACCTTGCTGATAGTAAGAGCTTATAGTTATACAGTGCTTTACAGTTATAAAGAACTTCACTGCCATTATCTGATTTGATGCTCTCAGTAACCTGGTGAGGTAGATAATTCAGGCATCTCCTTTGTAAGGGAAACCTGAGCCTCAGAGAAGTTAAGTCACTTATTTAAGATCACATTATGGAAATTAAGCTGGAAAGGTAGGTGGGAGGCATACTGTGGAGGGTTTTGGATGCCAGGCTGTGTCTCAGTTCTACCATTTTGACAGCTGTGTGGCAGGTGGTCTGGAGATACTGCAAGCAGGGACATCAGCTAGATAGCTACTGAGATAGTTCAGATGAGAAGTGAGGAGGACTGAACTGGGGGGAAGTTATGTGAGTAGAGAAAAAGGGAGAGATGGGAGAGATATTGTGGAAGTACAATCAATAAGGACTGGCAACCATTGGATATGGTTTGAGGGGAGGCAAGTAGGAAAGTCAAAGTTGATTCTTAGGTTCTGAACCAGGATGACTAGGATTGTGGTGCCCTCAGTGCAAGTAAGGAAATTTGGAGGAATGGTGGGCTTTCAGTGAGATACAAGGAATTTTATTTTGTACATGGTTGTGCTTGAGATGATTAGAGGATGTCCGTCCAGCTGGAGATATCCAGGAGGTAGTTGGTGATGTGAGACTAGTGTTTTGAGAGAGATTAGGGACAGACACATAGATTTTGAAGTCCTTTGCATGTAGCTCTTGTGAACCCATGGGAACTGATGAGATCACAAAGGGAGAGATTGTGCAAAGAGAAGAGAGTCCAGGACCTTGGGAGATGCCCACCATCCAGGTACTTGGAGGATGCTCACAGTTAATGGTCAGGAGAAGGGTAACCAGACAAAGGAAATCAAGAAGCAGTGCAGTAGGTAAAGGAACAGGAGAGAGCAGTTTCATAAAAACCAAGAGAGGAAAGAGTGTCCAGGAGAAAGAGGTGGTCATCAGTCGTGAAAGCTGCAGAGAAGAGACTTCTGGGTCACATGAGCAACAAGATGGAAAACTAGATGGGATTTCTCAAACCTCTCAACAGAAATTATGCACCTAAGATAAAGCCACTTCATCTATTTCTTTAATTTAAGATACCTGGAATCCAAAAGAAGGTAAAAGCAAACAAATACCCAAACCTAGGAACTGACACTGACTCTGAACTCAATAAGCATCCCTCTCTTACCTCCTATACTCCTGGTAGCAAGGCTACATTAGTAGACCTAAGGACACAACAAAGGCTTACATTAAAACCCATCTCTGTAGCCTGGTTACTCTTCCCCCTTTCCAGTGCTGTAGATACCCTGGCTCCAGGCTGCAGAATTTTGCTCCAGGTCTGGAGAGTCAGCTTGGCCACAGGCTGTCATAGGCAAAGCTTGCCAAGGGCTGGAACACAGAAGCAGTGGTACCTGGGAAAAGCAGGCTTTACCAGTGCCAGAGAAAGCAGGCTTTGAATTGCTGGTGCTGGGCCATAGGAACATCACATGTTGTATCCTCAAGATTTGCAGGAACAGAAGAAGTGGAATAGATCAATACTATAGGACACCTTGTATATCAGGAGCTGTGAAGCACTCCACAAAGCCTGAAGAAAAGAGCACAGCTTCTAGGTGGGGCTAATTCTGATGACACAAAAGTCAGAGACCCAGGAAGACGAACTAATAAATGCCTGTCATTTGAGGAGTCTGAGACACTTTTGAGATACAACCCTCAAAGAGACAACAATCAGAGAGGAAGGAGTCATGAAGTGAGTGATAAGGAATATGGGAGGAGTGGCAAGATTGAAAGTACCAAAGATTTCAGGAAGAAGAAAACTCAAAGACCTTGAACATAAACAGATAAATTAGCAGGTAAAATAGTCATAGAGGGAAATGTGGCCTCTAGATCTAGTAAATGAATTCAGACATCTATGAATTAATACCGAAAATAAAAAGGAAACTGATCCAACATTTGATGAGACAGAGGACCCTCTGGAATTTGAGGAAAATATGGAACCACAGAGTATTGTTCCCGAGTGGTTTAAAAGAGAAATGAGAATTTTAAGTGCAGAATGAACATCCAACAAAAGAAAAATAAGAATAGAGAAACCTGATTCTGCGAATGGTAAGCATCACCAAAGAAGCAAAAGAGAGAACGATAGATTGGGAATGTAAGTATACAGAACCGAAGGACAACTTAGAAGAAGAGAAACAAAAAACAATAACATTAAGCGAAAATATGCTCACTATGGAAGCAAAACATACTGAAATCAAAGGCAATATGTGCAGAGACAACCTAAGGATGATAGGTCTCCCACAAAAACATGACATGACAAAAAAACCTCAATATCACAATGAAGAAAATAATAGAAGAGAACTGTTCAGAATTTCTAAACATAGAAAATGAAATTCCGATTGAAATAATTCACAGATCGCCTCCAGAAAAAAACCCTGAGGCTGGCAAATTCCAAGACACATGATAGTTAATTATAATAATTCACTTCAATTAACAATTCACTTCAGAAGTAGCAAGTTCTATAAGTCATTAGGGAAAAGACCTTCAAATACAAAAGAAAGGACATTAAAATAACTCAATACTATTATGCACCCACTAGAAAAAGGAGAGAATAGAGTAATGTGTTCTGAAGAACATTGGAGCTCATGATACAGCCCAGGGTGACCTCTCCTGCAAATCTGAGTTTAATCCTATAGGATAGAAGCTGGGCATTCAGTAATAAAGAAGACTTTGAAACATTTTTAGGAAGAAAACTATAACTGAAGAGATTATTTGTCTCTCAAATACCCCAAGCCACAGAAATGCAGGAGTGAATAAATGCAGCAAGTAAGCACAGTAATAGCAACAAAATCACAATGGAGAGATCACTAAGAGACTTTTTTCTAAATGTACATATGGAGACGAGGGGAAGGTGGAAGTCTGGTAGAGGTAACATTGAAGAGGTGGACAGAGGGTATTTTGGACAGAACCTGGCAACACCCTGCCTACAACTGAATGCTTCTTTTGTGGAACTACATTACAACATGGGAAAGCTCTTAAAAAGGATGGAGGGGATTAGGGGATAGGGAAGTGAGTAATGCACTAGGGTGACATCAAGGGCTAGCAATGAGGGGAACATGAGCTCTGCGGTCTCAGAAAGAGAAGAGCCCACAGAGGTGTAGGTGAGAAGGGAAAGATAGAAAAGAAGATGTAAAGGAAAGAGGCCTTACTTTGGAGGTGGGAGGGGGTTCTGCTTTTGAATGTTACTATGAGTAAAATGAGATGGACAGTGAAGCGAGTTGATGGCTTTGTGCTGGACAAGGTCTGGGGGATTTGGTGCTTGAAAAGTTTACTTATCGTGGGAGGAGATGGGACTTCTGGGGTTGGGCAATTGGCACCTGGAAGAGCAGGAGAGCATTTCTAGGGAAAGGTAGAAAAAAAGGTCAACATGAGAGGGTATAGATCAGTGTTGGGCTTCATAGTCAGGAATATGGTAGGGAAGAGTTCCACCATGGGGAAGTGCTTGGTGGATTGATGGCTAGAGTGCTAGAGTAGCAAGCCCAGAGTCAGAAAGACCAGAGTTGAAATCTGCCCTTAGACACTAACCAGCTATGTGATTCTAAGCAAGTCATTTAATCCTGTTTGCCTTGGTTTCCTTATCAGTAAAATGCACTAGAGAAAGAAATGGCAAACCACCACCAAGAAAACCCCAAATGGGGTCATGAAGAGTTGGACATGACTGAAACAACGAACAACAGCAACAATTCTTAACTTTGTGTATACATCATCTGCATCTAATTTCACGAGGACTAAAAGTTTAGAGAGGTTGTTGTAATGGCAAGCAAAGTGAGACTTTTTGTTGTCTTTTGGAGTACTTCTCAGCACTAAGGCAATCAAGTCTTGCCTTTGTTTGTAGGAAGGCCCACACACTTTTGCTAGTTAGGTCATGCCAGGTGTGAAGCCCTCAAGAGGTTTGAAACCCTGGAGAGGTAGGAAGCCCTCGAGAGGTGTGAAGCCCTTGAGCAGTGTGGAGATCTCTGACCCTGAGGAAGTGTATATGCTCTGAGGTTAGCATTTTGTTGGGGGCTCACTCATTGGAACAGTGTTGATGCGGAGACTCTGGGTAGTCATTAAGGAGTCCCCTTCCCCCCTCCCCCCTCCCCCACTCCGGTTTCGAAAACCCAGATATTGGTGCTTCTCTTTCTGGTAACTATGTGTGTATAACTTTGCTCAGACAGCTTGAAGCCTGTCTGTTGATCTGTGTTATTTGCTCTGTTTATATTTTCTCTGTTTGTAAGTGCTGTTTGTATTTGCTTTGATGTTCAGGGGCTGACCTTTTCCCTAAGCGAATGATACATGTATGTTTGATTAAAGTGAGATTGTTAACCCCTTAAAGTTGCTTTCCTTAGAAAAGTAGATCAAAAAACCTGTGCTAGCTGCCCTCCTGTGTGCTGGTGTTATTGGCCTTAAACAGCTACAGTAATTGCAAATAACATTGTTACAGTTGTGTGAAAGAAAGAGTTAAAAATGTGACCTTGTATAAATTATTTAATCTCCTTGGGCCTTAGCGTCCTCACTTTTATATAAATGAAAGTATTAGATTCTGAGATTCCTTCCAGTTTTAGATCCATAATCCTATGAGCTTCTTTTAGAAATTTTCTTGCCCTAAGGAAACTACGATCAAATTCACAAAGAGTACAGTGAAGGGATCTTTAACTCAAATATTCATCAAAGGGATAGACTGGGGTCACCATACGTAGGCTGACCTTCCCACAAAGCACAGTTTTATTGGGGTAACCACAATCCAGCCCTGAAACCTATCTCGGTTCTAAGGAGGGAATGCTTTGAGAACACAACGCTGGCTAGGCAGGCTAAGGCCGCAGCAGTGGTAGTTTCATTACATGGACTCAGGATGACTCATCACTTTCACTATCAACAGTCTTTTAAGCACCTGCTATACACAAGACACTATGCTAGGCAATGGGGATTTGAAAACAAATAAAATGATACTTATTATGATGCAACCTGTTAGATGAGTGATTACTGCCTAAGCAGACCCTGAATGGTTTGGTGAGATTTGAACCCAAGTCTATTCTGACTCTTGGCCTAGTACTTGTTTTATTGTGCTACACTGCTTTTTTTTTCAAGTAGGGATTAGATTAGTTGGCCTCTGAGGTACTTTGTCACTTTGAAGTTCTACGATGCTAAAAAAGTGAAATTTCTAATTCTCTTAACTGACCTTTCAAAGTCTAGAGCCCAGAAAGGGTGAGAGCCTTATTAAAGTACTTCTAGAGGTCAATTTAATTTCTTACTTGAGTTCTTCATATATATTATTTCTTTTTAAAATATATTATTTATTTATTTTTTAACATTAAAATTTTTTTTGAGTTCCAAATTCTCTCCTTCCCTCCTGCCCCCTTCCCCACTCATTGAAAAAGTAGGAAATGTGATATCAATTATATATCACATATAGCATTTTAAATATTATCTAATTATAAAGATATAAGGCATTATACTATTTAAATTTGATTTGAAAACAAGCACTATTTAAAAAAAAGAAGTCCCATAAGATGGTTTCATATCATTGTTCATTGAATGGGGAATTCCTTATCTGGGCTTTTAGAAAAGAAGACAGAGTTATTAGACATAGTCAAGTCTCTATCATCCATATGATTGGGAAAGCAGTCAACTAGATAAACCAAATATCAGATAATGCAAGATTATTTGATTTAAACTCTGCAAGATATAAAATTTTTTAATAGTATACTTTCTGGGTCTTCCAGTGGATCCCCTTGAGCCTTAGCAGATTGACAAAGGCTGGTGTTTTTTGGTTAGTTTTTTATGATATCTTTATCAAGAAGATGGAGCAATGTGGGCTGGATGGTAATAGGTAGAGCCAAAATGAGTATCATGGTGTAACCCACCCAAAGAGTAATCATTAATTGGTTGCTGTAGATTCAGAAGTCACTAATAGAATGTCCCAGTGACATGTCACTGGTTCAATTCTCTTGAATATTTCTGTCAATGATTTGGACACAATCACATGATATGCCTAGTGAAATTGTAGATAACATAACAATAGAAAGGAGAGTCAATGTGTTGGGAGATTGACACAGGATCTAAAAATCTTGATAGGCTAGAACATTAGACCAAATTAAATGAGACCAAATTTAATAGGCATAAAGCCCCACAAAAAATTAGCTTATAATCACAAGATGGGGGAAGAGTGTCTTGTCTGTATGAAAAATATCTGGAGCTGTTAGTGTATTGCAAGCTCATTAGGAGTCAACAGTATGACATGGCAATCAAAAAAGCTAAAGCAATCTTAGGTTGCAGAGAGATAGTATCTGAAATGAAGGAGGTGATAGGTCCCCTATACTTGGTAGAATCACTTGCCTTGGGAGGTGGTGGTTTCCTGATTGTTAGAGATATTCAGGCAAAGATGCGATGACCAATTAATATTATATAGGAGATTCTTAGTCAAGTACAGGCTAGACTACATGAAGTTTCTCTTCAATTCTGAGATTTTATAATTCTGTATTTAGGGCTTGAGAACCCAGGGTCACCTCCACACCATGATGAGGAACCAGAGAGCAGAGCCTAGTGCAATTTCGGGTCTGTTTTAGGAGGACCAGCTAAAAAATGCAAAAATGTGACCAGAATGCCGGGTGCATGTCAGGTGATAAATTTTCTAGTTAGGGCAGCCTGAGCTATAAGTAGGATGAGGTGAGTAGGTGTAGCTAGAATGAAGTGAGCAGCCTTTCCCTTCGGGATACCAATATCTGGGCCAGGAGAGTGGTGCTTCTTTCTTGAGGTGGTATTCTAATACACTATCCCTGTGCCTTATGGTTCTCTGCTGACCTACAGCACAACTATCTGTCCCCTCTGCAGTGCACTATTCTCTCAGCTGCCGGCTGTGAGCACCCTATCAGGGTCTGGGAATGTCAAGGGCCATTTCTGATGACTGATTGTCCGTCTGAGATGGATTTTCCCTGGCATCGTCCTGTTTTTCTGGGCTCGTCACTAGGCCCACTCGAGCCTTTCTAGATTGACAGTATTTTTTATACTATCCTTATGGACAGGCTTGAGCAATGTAGGCTGCAGGATAATACTCTTTGGTTGTCAGACATGTATAATGGTGAGGTTTTTTTTTGGCTAGCATTTAGAATTTGCCCTGGGTGCAAGAGGTCCTAGTTATGGCTCTGACAGTCCCACGTGAAAAATAGAGGTATTGCAGTTTGTAGTCGTGATGGGAATAACCCTATGGATGAAATGATGTCTTTCAAAGTGTCAAAGTAAGGCAAGTTTTTTGGGGGTGCATTATAACCACTACATCAATAATAACATATTTAGTATTTTAAGTTGCAGAGCAGGTGCCAGTCTGCTTTGGCAGCAGAAGTTTCTTCCTAGGGATTCCCTGTGCCAATGAAATCACAGGTTCAATTCAAACCCACCTTTGCCTTCCCTTCCTCCCTTTTCTCAAAAAAGGTTTACCTAGCACTGTCCTAGCAACAACCCCTGTGAATTGGATAGTACTGATCTGCCAGGATTCCATCAGGAAAATGAAGTAACTAGTAGATAGCATGACTAATGAAACAAAATGAAGAAGACAAAGAACTTTATAAAAGAAATACTGGCTGGCTGAACTGCTCCTAGCACCTACCTTGTAGTGCCTTGTGAAAAGCCTGAGTTCAACAGACAGTTATTGAATTGAATGGAATAGGATGACCAGTATCTTAGGTTTTGAAGGTACCTCAGAGGCAAACGAATCTAAGCAATACCCAGCTAAGAATCTCCTTTGCAATATATTGGGCAAGTTGTTTCCTAGCCTTTGCTAGAGTTAGGCAGTGCAGTGGATAGAGTACTGGGCCTGGAGTCAGGAAGATCTGAGTCAAATTCAGCCTTCGACACTTACTAGCTGTGTGACCTTGGGCAGGTCACTTAACTTTTGTCTGCCTAAGTATTTTTAATACTTTGTTCATTCCTTCTTTCCTTTGTTTGCAAACATCTAATAAGGGGACCTGACCACTTCGCAAAGTAGTTCATTCCAGTTTTGAAGATCTCTAATTATTAGGATATCTCACTTGCCATTTTAAATCTAAATCTGCCTCTCTACAACTTCTATCCAGTCCTCCTTGTTCTGCCCACTAGGGTAAAGCAGAGAGATGAATCCCTCTTCCACATGACAGTTCTTCAGATACTTGAAGATGGGTATCACCCCCACCCCTGCCAATTTCTTTTTTTCTCCAGGCTAAACACCAAGTTCTTTCAAACACTCCAGTCCTCTCCATCCTGTTGTTCCTCCTCTGGACTTTCTCCAGCTTTTCCCCACAGTGTGGAAAAGGCATATCTATGGTTCCTATTTGCTAGCACAAAAAGAATCTCCACAGGCTCTCACTCAGGTTCATTATTTTAATTTTAATTATAATTTTGTAGATGCTTTTGTCAAATGAAGGGCTACTTTCTCCTGAGAATAGTGATTACTCGTTTTGAGAGCTGATGTCGTATTTGACCTAGAGCAACTATGAGATCTGGAAAAGGAATGTGAAGAATGATGAATTCCCTCCAGTGACAGCGATCTCTTTCTTTTTCTATTTACTATTATGTTCTTAATAATAGGAATAGTTCACATTTACAAAGACTTGTAAGATTTATAAAGTGCTTTCCCTATGTCAACCTTGTGAATTAGGCAATGTAAATACTATTTTGGGGGCAGCTAAGTTGTACAGTGTCTAGAGCGCTATGCTTGGAGTCAGAAAGATCTGAGTTCAACTCTGGGCTCAGATACTTGCTAGCTGTGTGACCCTGGGCAAGTCACTTAACTCTGTTTGCCTCAGTTCTTCATTTGTAAAATGAGCTGGAGAAGGAAATGGCAAATCAAGCATCTTTAGTGTCTTTGCCAAGAAAACCCCAAATGGGGTCACAAAGAGTCACACATGACTGAACAACAACAACTGTAGACATTATCAAGCTGGTGCCACCCTGGAAATGACAAGATTATGTCCATGCTACAAGGAGGTATCAGAGGATGTAGTAGAAAAAGTATTTACTGATGTCTTTTTAGTGTCCAAATAATTAGACCAAAATTGCCCCTCAAAATACATTTCGAAACTATGTTTTCTATCCCCTGGGACTTGCCCAAAGTCACTTGGAAGCCCCCTCTATCAGAAAAGTAACCCTTACATAGTTCTCACAAGAATTGGGGGTGGGGTGGGAGTCAAGAGGGATTGTTGAGATAAGAAAGAGAGTGGGTGGTAGAAATAAAACAGCCACAAAAAAGGAGAAGGGAAAATAGTATCTAGAAATAGACACAGAACCAAATAGTATCATTTCCTATTGTAAGCTTCACAGCAGGCCTGAGGCAAGGTGACTAAACAGTGTTTAAGGTCTACGTGAAAGGGGGAAGGGAAATTTGTCTTTGGCTTTCTTCCATGGCCTGTGTCCATGTTCCTTCCCTTCCCACTCACCCAAAGAGTCCTCTCCCAGGACTCATTTGGGTGGTCTAAGATTTTTCACTTCCTCTAGGGTCAGAGGTTCAGGTTCATGGCTGTCTGCATTCTTCAGCTCCTGTGTCAGCTGGTTACACACACTATGTGTTTTACATAGACTTGTCTTAAATGAGTTCCCATTTCTTTTGCACACACTGCCTGTAGATGGAGATACTCAGAAGATATTAAATAACACGTCCTTATGTACTATCTACTTGTCTACTATATGAGCTCCCTGAGAACAGGAATTGTCTTACTTTTTTTATTATTTGTATTGATAGTACTTTGCATATGGTAAATACTTAACTAAGGCTTCATTCATTCATTAAACAATTAGAAGCCAGCTAGGCTGACACCAGATTTGATATACATTTGGTCGACAGACGTTTTCTTCTGAGTAGTTCATTGCTTTCATTCAAGTGACCTGTTGGGTTCCAAGTGTAGCTCTAGAGGTTCTCAGGGTGTATATTGATAAGACTGAAATGACACATATGTTACAGCTGCCTTTTGAGCACCATAGTATCCTCCTTTGACACCTACGAGTTATCAGGGGTTTTTTTTTTGTCCCTGCTTGTGACCTCTTAGATGTAGGGAACTCCCTCTACCTATGCAGATGGGCACCAGTTCTGCAACTCAGACAGTTGCCTTAGAGTTCTGCAATGTGGAGAGAAAGGGTTATGGATAGCAACTTGACCTATGATATCAATGCTAAAGAAAACTCTCAGGTGAGAACAATGCAGTTTGCCAACTTCTCTAGAAGCTATGGTCTTAGGGAGCTGCCTAGAGGATTGATAGGGTAATTGACTTACACAGTTACTATGTCAGACACTTGAACCCAGAGCCAGATCTTTTGGACTCTGCATTCTAGCTGCTGGCCCTCTATCTGCTATACTCAGACTGCCTTTTTTAAAAGGGGAAATGATAAGGACTGGAGGACCCATGATTTTATTGCTACACGGAACTCCTGTGTGAGGCGACATCTTGCCAATTCAGGTTGTTACCTTTTCTCTGACTTAGAGTCTTAGAGAGTTACCTACACCATGGAGGAGTTAAGTGACTTGCCCAGGGAAGCCAGTTTGTGTCTGAGACAAGACATGAACCCAGGCCTTCCTGGCTTATAGCCTACCTCTCTATCCATAAGCCTACAGCTCTTTATGGGAGAAAGAGAAAGCTAATTTGTTAGCGAAACTGCAAGTTCCAGCACATACGGATACTATATTGATGGATACCTGTGCCACTCCAGTAGGTTAATAAGTAAGCATTTCCATTTTAGGGTGAAGGAAATAATGAATACTGGAGACCAGTCCTGAGCCATTCACCAGAAGCCAAATGGAAATTTGACCTCGTGTTGATGCATGCTTCTGCAACCCTAATCTTGTTCACTCAGCAGGAAAAGAAAGGTTCACTAATTCTTTGTTATTGCACTTATAACAATTGTTAGCCAGAGTATTCACTTAACACAGGAGCTATTCATCTCCATTCATTTAATTGGTTAATTAAACAAGGCCTTACAGCACCTACTGTAATCCAGATGAGAGTCGGTATGGCATGGTGGATATAGAGCTGGCCCTGGAACCAGAAAATCCTAGTTTCAAGGCCTTACTCAGGAAAACCTGATTTAAAGTCTTTTCACAATACAAACTAATTGTGTGACCACAGGCAAGTCATTTAGCCTTTCAAGGTCTCTGGTAAACTTCAAAAACAGATGACTTGCTGGTGAGTTGTCGACATGCGTCAATGTTTTATGAAATTTTCACACTGACTTGTGATGAAATCATACATCCTGTGCTAAATGTGTCAGGCACTAGATTAGGTATTGGTAGTACAAAGCCAAAGCCAAAATGGTCCTTGCTCTCGAGAAGCTTACATTCTACAGGGAGGAAACAATGTTTACAGAGTTGTAAATCTCAAATAGATGCAAAGTGATTTGGGGTGTGTTTACTAACTAGGGGAATTGGGGAAGGCTACATTTAGGAGGCAGAGTTTGAGCTAAACCTTGAAGGAAGTTGTGGATTCTAAGGTAACCCTGTGAAGAGAGGATTGGAGTCAGAGAGACTGATTAGGAAATTATTTCAATAGTCTTGTAGACAGGTGAGGAGGACCTGACTGGTGCTGTCCACATGAGTGGCGAGAAGGTACTAGATGGGGAGGCAGAGTCACCACTTTTCCCCAACATCTTGCTTCAGCTAATCAGGAAAACCCAATATGAATGTGCTGGAAAGTGTCCTATTTTTAGAATATCCTTCTGACTGGATGGCTACTGGGTTGGCACCTTCTGATTCTCTTAATAGATTAATATTTAAAGGCTCTGTGATTTCATCAGTGTGATTATTCACTTAATTGATGTAGAGTATAACTCCCCCTATCACTCGTTAGATGATTTTTGAGAATTTTCTAGGTAATCTGGGAATGGGCTTCTTTGAACTGAGCTAGAATGGGCCTTTGGCAACAGGCATGCAATCTCATCACCAAACCTTTACTTAAAGCCTTTCCAACTTGGCAGAACTTGCTTAAGGATGTACTCTATTGGCCTCTGGGAACACAGGGTTACCCTGTGTACCACAACGAAGCATCAAAATGAAACTTTGGTAGAATTGCAAAGAATTATAGCTTTAAATGTACTTTTCAGAAAAACAACTAAAAAGAGAAACCTTTATGTTTGGGTAGGGGGGCAGTTTGAGGGTGTTTGGGGAGTGTTTGCCAAAAGGAAGCCTCTTTTCTGGAGATGCTATTCATGTGGAAAAGGATGCTTATGTCCTCATAACTCTAGGGTCAGGATGTTATATCCTTTGATCCAGTGAAGGTGGACCATAAGATCGATTATTAACATGCTTCTGTGAAGATCAGCCTAAATGATAAATTCCACATTATAATTGCAAGCATACCAACCAAGCTTCGTGGTCAGTTATGACACAGCTTGGAGAGTAGTTCCCTCTAGTGGTCAGAGATTGCACTACCAAGGGACTAACGCTTAATTCTAGAAATTACTCAAGGAAACTTCGATTTCAACAGCTCCCTGGCCCCTGACCTCTATGACTGGCATTTTCAAATTTTCAAAATACCACTTGTTTATTCAGGCTAGTAGTGTTTGGATGAAGACTTCATTTGTGGCTGATAAAGTTTTTTTTTTTTAAATGAAACCAGCCTCTCCTTTGCTGATGCTTTTTCCTTTAAATAACATCCTTCCCTTCCTGCTTCAGGAGTTATCTTCCTTCCTACTAAGATTTATTTTCAGGAAAGTTCAACTGAAGAGCTCTTAATAGAAGACTGATTTTCAGAAAGCCTCATGTAGTAGAAAAAGCACTGGCTATGAAGACAAAGGACCTAGGTTCAAATTTTAGCTATACCACTTTGGAACTTCATGACCTTAGGTAAGTCATTTAACTTCTCTGGGCCTCAGTTTCTTCAGCTGTAAAAAAGAGAGGCTAGGACTAGATGACCTCAGAGGTCCCTTACTGTTCTAAATCTGTCATCCTATGACTCCCTTTTCAGGTTCAGCCTTGTCTCATAGTCTGTGATTTGGCTTAGCTCATGTGATGATAATAGCAGGTGGTGCAGTAGATAGAACACTGGGCCTAGAGTCAGGAAGACTCACCTTCCTGGGTTCAAATCTGGCTTCAGACATTTACTAGCAGTGTGACCCTGGGCAAGTCACTTCACCCTGTTTACCTTGGTTTCTTTATCTGTAAAATGAGCTGGATAAGGAAATAGCAAACCATTCCAGTAGCTTTGCCAAGAAAACCCTAAATGGGATCATGAAGAGTCGGACACTACTGAACAACAAATTCATTTTTATAATTTGTTGAGCATTAATCACATTTTAGACTCCTGCCAGAAAGTAAGTAAAATCATCTTGAAATGGTCCAGGTTTTAAAGGGTTCCCTGACCAAATTGTTATCCACATTTGTAGTATGAGGTATCATTATTTCCATGACAATTGCTGATAATTCAGCTTTTTGAGTTTGTGGTTTATGTAATTAAGAGACTGCCTTCCCCCTCACTATTTAGATAAGTTTTCTTTAGGTGCTGTCAGGTGGCTGGAGCCTCTTTGTCTGAACAACAAAGCATAAAGCCCATTTCTATAGGCTTTGTTGTAGTGAATGAGGTAGAGATAATAAAAAACCAAACAGTAACAATAACAAACACCAACATCTTGTGCTTCAAGGCTTATGAAGATATATATTATCTCATGAAGTAGATACTAGATGTCTTCTTATTTTGTGGCTGAAGAAATCAGGGTTTAGAGAGTTTAAGTGGCTTAGCACAGTGTCTGACACATAGTAGGCACTTGACAAATGTTTATTGATTTGTCCAGGGTTATGTAGATAGTTATCTACTATGTCGTTCCTTCTTTCTGGAAGAGGACAAATGACATCCCCAGGGTGATGTCTTGACTTGTGTGTCAATTGGCTTTAAGTGTGGCAGAGCTGTGTAAAGAAGTCTTCTATACCACCAAAGATACACTTCTTTTAAATAGTAGTTAAAAAAGCACAACTAACCAGTTTAGAGCAGTTTTTCCAAAGAATTAAATTCTTGGGGCAGTGTAGCCAGAAAACTGATCATCTAGTGGTCAACTTTCTAGTAATGACCTTCCCTGTCCTTAGATAGGTTGGTCCTTGGCTGGTAGATGAGCCTTTGCCAGAGTTTGGGCTCTGTTGACCTAACGGACACAGGATCACTTCCTCACCGTGATAAGGAATGGGAATAGAGTTCCCCAAAGATGTCTACCAGTGTCATGGATAGATTTGTCACGCATAGTCCAAATAGAAGTGTGAGTTCTGATGAATAAGCAAGCCTCTCCACATGAAAACTTTCCTGGGAACTCCAGAGAACCAGACCAAAGTATTCTAGGAGAAGCCTGATCGATCAGGGAGTGCCACCAGTAAATTTAGAGAAGAGGGCTAAACTCTGTCCTGGTGAGATGATTCTTTTCCTTTCACCCTCTGGCTCCTGGTGGTGGTGGTGGGAATGGCAGAGAATACAGGAAGTAGGAAGGAAAACACTTCCTTAGCATATTTGGACATCCTTAATTATAAAGTGTTGAAGTGGGAATATGGAAGAGAGGAAAACTTAAATTGTGAACCTAGACATAGCTGAAAGGAGCCTAGGCCTTTGGCATTGCATCACTGTGTCTTTTATGCGACTGTTTCTTGTAATAAGGGTGTCATAGATTAGTGATCTCCAAATTTTTTCGACCAGGCATCCCGTCAGTAAAAACATGTTTAGCTTAACCTCCCCCCCAATATACACACATTTACTTGAATCTGACTTGAATAACTAAATTTCTCAGTGTCCTAGGAAATTCTCTAAGAGTGTAAATTGCAGAGAGGGTACCCAAAATGCATTGGTGGAGGGAGTCTGCTTGTTTGAAAGGTACCTGTGCAATGAACATTCAGGCCTAGGCCCAAGCCTATTGTTCTCTTGTGTTTCAGTCATGTCTGCCTCTCTGTGACCTCATTTGGGGTTTTACCGGTAGAGCTACTATAGTGGTTTCACATTTCCTTCTCCTACCCATTTTACAAATAAGAAAACAGAGACAAACAAGGTTAAGTGACTTGCCTGTGATCATATTGCTAGTAAGTATCTGAGGTCGGGTTTGAACTCAGGAAGACGAGTCTTTCTGACTCCAGGTCTGCTGCTCCATTCACTGTGCCACTTAGCTGCCCACATCCCTATACTACTTTACAATTTATTATGTAGTGTATCAAATTACACAAAAATAGAAATTAAAAAGGATATGATTAAGATTGAATAATGTTGTTTCTAGAGTCATTAGGGAAGTATTAGAGTTTACTGAGAATGGAAGCGATGTGGTCAGACCTGTGTTTTAGGAAATCCATTTCGCTAGTTACGTGAAGAAAGGAATAGAGTCTGAGAGACCAACCAGTTAGGAGACTATTACAATAGTCTAGGTGATGAGGACTTGAACTGCATGGTTACAGTATTTGTGTGAGTAGAGAGGAGGGGAGGTATGCAAGAGAAGAAGCCATGGCAGAATTGACCAGATTTAGTTTTCCTGGAGTAAGCTCCAGATGGAGTGGCAGAAATTGGTGAGCCTAATTTGTGATAAGTTTATGGAATATTATATGTGAGTGATTTCCTTACATTTTAAGACCAGAGGGTTTTTTAAAAACAATTATTTTGGTATCATGGATCACTTTGGAACTCCTATGCAGTCTATGGGCCTCTGAATAAATGTTTTTAAATTAATAAAAACAAATGCATAGAAAACAAAGGAAACCAATTAAATTAAAATCATTATCTAAATATTTTTTAAAAACCACACATATTTACAGATTTCAGATTAAGAACCCATGCTCTAAATATATCTAAGTGGAATGTGGGCCAAGGAGGCTAGGGTAGGATACTTGATGTAGTCACGACAGTTTTCTAAACTACCTGCAGCTACAGGTAATTTCCCTATAACTCACAGCCCCACCTAACACACAAGTATGGTATATTGTTTATTCTCCCTCCTTCCCTTTAAAGGAGGAAAATAAAAGACTTCATTTTGTACCTCTCTGAGTAATGCACTGCTGGGTCCAGAATTGAAGATGAGGAAGATTATGATAGCTGGCTAAAATGGATTTGAGAGAGTATTTTGTGTGCTTAAGGATCCCAGGATGTTTTTTCCCAGGACTATCAATAACCCTTCTGAGATGTTACATTACTGCAAATTTTGAAATGTCATAATTTTAGAAAAGTCAAATTTTTAGGTCACCTAAAGAACAATGGAAAAACACATGGTGGATATTACAATATCATCAATAAACATTTGTTCAATGCTTACTATGTGCCAGGCACTGATATTACCAAAGATGGCATGTATGTAAGATATGGTAAAAATTCATCACCAAACTGTGCATGACCAAAAAAGAGGCAAGCCAGTGAAATAGCAAGAGTGAGAGAAGACAGATTAAAAACTCTAAAACAAAGAAATATTAAAGGAACTAGAAGTAATCATTCATCACTTGGGTATTGTTGTCCTTCGTAATCAAAGAGGACCAAAATGACATTATGATGTTGGGGTCAATGTACAGTGTGTCTGATTGTGGCTGATCAAACCAATACAAATTCAGAAGGGTCTACTGCAGGTCAGACACAAATAGTCCATATCAGCATTAGGGAAGGAGATGCCTCTGTTTATCATTTGGGTATTTCTTCTATGAGTGACTTGTGCAAGGCATATGAGAAGTTATAGATGGACTGCGATCTACAAACTCAAGAATGCTCTCACAAATAAGATCCGGGATCCATTGAAACATTAAAGCTCTTGGTATTTCAAAATGGATTTGTCTTACTTACTAATCCTTAACTTCTCCTTTCAAATTAATCAAACCATCATTTTCTATACAGATCTTAGTGTGTTCCTTTGTGACTCACTCCAAATCTTAACTTCATGTCTAAAACCTCCTGGGGCTTTGCACAACTTTGGAGACACGACGAGTTTGGGATTAGTTCAAAAATTCAGTTCAACAGATATTTGGGTCGAATTCCTTGTAGCTTTTCTCATGTACCAGCTAAGACTTCATTTAGAGAATTATATTAACAATTGTCTTCTTTTACAACTTGCTTCTAAAGTAATTCCCTACTGACTACCTTTCTGTTTAGGCATCTTGGACTCTCTCTTTTCACATAGAAACAAAAGAAGAAAGAAATAGTTACTGGGCTACCCTTCTTTCCTGCCTTTATAAAATCTTTGGTGTCAACATCTCAATATTTTCTTTAACCAGAAAGTAATTTTCTTCCCCTCCCTTCTCTTTTCCCCTTCCAAAGAAATCCTTTCTCTCCCAATCTGCTTTCTAGTTGAATGTAACTAAAAGTTATATACAATGACTGGAATTTTTATTTAACCTGTGGTGGCTGTCTACCCTCAGGAACCGCTGAGTGAATCAAGAAAAAAAAATGTTGAAAGCTTACTGTGTGCAAAACACCATCCTAGGCACTCTGGGAAATATAAAACAATGTAAGACAAATATGTACAAGAAACTTCTCTTTCCTCTTTTCGCCTTCCCCTCCCCAGTGATATAATGGAAAGAACACTGGGTTTGAAGTCAGAGGTCCAGAGTTCATATCCTGACTGGGAGTCATTAGGTGGTAGCTTTGCAAATTTCAGCAGGTTGATCAATTTCCCTTAGACCAGGAGTGGGGAACCTGTGGCCTTGCCTTCTAAGTGCTTGGGTGCTGCCTTTTGACTGAGTCCAAGTTTTACAGAACAAATTTTTTATTAAGAGGATTTGTTCTGTGAGGTTTGGATTCAGGCAAAGGGCCGCACTTGAGGATCTAGAGGACAACATATGGCCTAAAGGCTGCAGGTTCCCTGTCCCTGCCCTAGACTCTGGTTTTCACATCTGTAAAATGAGGGGGTTAGACTAGGTCTTTAGGCCCATGGTTGAATTTCAGATGGTCCATGAATTTGGATAAAAGAAATTATGTATTTATTTTCACTAACCTTTGGTTCATTTTATAATTTGGTGTATTTTATTTTATGCATTTTAAAAACATAATTCTAAAAAGTGGTCTGTTGGCTTCACCAGATTGCCAAAGTAGGCCATGGCACAGAGAAGGATAAGAAGAAGCCCTGGGCTAGAGGATTTCAGTGAAGCCTTCCAAGTTTCAAGTTTGCGGTCTTACATTTCTTTTAAAAACTATTTTAGGGCAGAATGTAGTATTTTGGACAGAAGAGTGAACATAGTTTTGCCTGATTTTATCAGTGTCCATACTGTTTCCTTTGATCTTTAGCAGCCTTAGCCGGCTTAGGCAGGTTTGTGCTGGTTCTCCCTTTTTGATTTGCTGACTGAGGACACTGTGACTCCCTGTGACCCTGTTATAAATACACAGAAGATAAAACACAGAAGTTTTCAATGTGAGGTTATTTTTTAGTTTGTTTTTGAACTTGGTTTCTTGTTCCAAACCTCATCCTTATATATTTTTCTTGGCAAAGCTCATGCGCTTTTTTGGAAATGCTTTTATTTTCAAAATAAGCTCTTCGCAGTCATCCTTTCCCCTGTCTGTCTGTTTTTCTGTTGCACACACACACACACACACACACACACACACACACACACACATTTACTTGCAATAAATCTTGAGAAGTCACCTTGTCTTTCTCTCTCTGCCTTTGGGGGAGCTTCTATAATATGGCAAGCTTGGAGGCATAGTTGAAAAAATGCCACAGCTTATGAAACCAGATTGCGGCTTCTATCTTCCCAGAGACAATTCTATGGTACATATGAGAAAATATTGAACCCTGCTGACAGTGATTTAATATTATCCATTTAAAAATCATCTGACACTTGTAAATATGGAAAATGTAGTTTCTCTTCGACAATAACAGAGACGATGGCTTCCGCAATTCCTTATGGCTATGACAGTCCTGATGAACATAATGCCTTTTTAAAATAAGAATCAGCAGAAAATTTCCATAATAATTTTGAAGTTTGGAAGAAACAAAATTGCTTTTTTAAAATGAAACTAAATGTTTTTTTAACTCATGCCTAGGCAACCTTCATTTGGTAGCCAGGCCCTATTGAAGTTTTTATCACAGAATTGCAGAGTTGGAAGGGGTCTCAGAGGGCATGTAGGCCTACTCATACTTGAATAAAATGTAAACAAGTCAACATGCCTTTATCTGCTAGGCCCTATGCTAAGCTCTGGGAATGGGAAGGCAAACCTGTGGTCTCTGCTTTCAGGAGCTGACGTTCTAATGGAGGAGACAACGGCAATCAACTACATACATACAGGTACATGGAGCGGTGAAGAGAATGCCAAGACTGGAGTCAGGAAGACTCATTTTCCTGAATTTAAATCTGGCCTCAGACACTTACTAGCTGTGTGACCCTGGGCAAGTCCCTTAACCCTGTTTGCTTCATTTTCCTCATCTGTCAAAATGAGCTGGAGAAGGAAGTGGCAAGTCACTCTAGCATGTTTGCCAAGAAAACCCTAAATGGGGTCAAAAGAATCAGACACAACTGAAATGATTGGACAACAACATATACATACAAGATATCTACTATGTAAATGGGAGATAATTTCAGAGGTTAGGCACCAGCAGTGGGAGAGACTAGGAAAGGCCTCTTGCAGAACATAGGATTTGAACTGAGTTTTGAAGCAAGGAAGGAAATGGAAGTGAGGAGCAAGAGCATTTCAGTCATGAGATAGTTTGTGAAGACAGAGTCTGAAAATGCAGCACTATATGCAAGGAATAGCAAGAAAGCAAATATTTCATTGCAACTCCCAGATCTTTCTTAGAACACCTATTATCTAACCATGCTTTCCCAATATTGTACTTGTGAAATTGCTTTTGTGGACCCAAGTATAAAACTTCACATTTACCTGTATTGAATTCCCAGCGTCCTAGCCTGTCATGATCCTTTTAGGTCCTGACTCTCGTCATCTAGTAGTTAAACCTCCCAGTGTTGTATCGTCTGCAAAATTGAGGAACGTGCTTTGATCCAAGTGAAAGGTACTGATTCTTGTATTTGTGGATGTTTTAGTTATGTGAAAAGGCATAAAAAGGACGTTCATGTGAGAAAAGTAGCTTGAGCCACTTGTGAGGACCTGAGACAAAACTGCCCTTCAGAAATGAATCAAAGGATTATGTGAGGACGATGGCAAAACTGCATGTTTGTTTATTTGTTTATATTTGTTTATACATTTGTTTATATTATACCTAAAAGGATGTGGACTTTGAGTTTTTCAATCTAAGTTAGAGATGGGTCCCTTCTCAAAAGGACCCTTATTTGAACCTTTGGAAGCTATAGGAGAGAAGGCAAGATGAGAAGAAGAAGCCAGGGACTATGAAGACAGCAGCTGCCTGCAGAAAGAAGCTCATGACGGAATCGACTGTCCTCTGCTGTTTGGAAGAAGCAGTTGCTGCTTTAGGCTGAGCTGGCTGAGAGAGCTGACTGAAGCCTGGTTGGATCTGCAACTACTGCGAGCTCATGGGTGGAAGCACAACCCTTTTTCTATGGGAAGGTGGCCGGGCTTGTTCTGTAGAGCCATCTTGAGTTTGTAGACCTGACAACAGGAAAGCTCTGCAGGTGCTCTTGGACCTAATTAGAGCAAATCAGAATCTAGTTAGTGTGTGAAGAGCTGGTTAAGCTTATTGCTTCCTAGGGCCACCTATAGACTCAAGTGTAACCTCTGAGGGGTTTCACTACATTAAGGAGAGAGCCGGGGAATCACAGTTCTCTGGCTTAAGGGAGATGCTTGTCAATGAAATATATTAATACCATTTCAGTGCACAGCCAAGAGAGGAGACCAGGAAAGCCACAGACTCTGTGCTTATTATTTTTTTCTGAGGCCCAAGAGCAGCAGAAAAGTGGTTTCATCCAGCAAGAGAGCAGAGAAACCAAAAAGAAATAGCAGGTAAAGTGGTGTTCAGACTGTTCCCTAAAACGGGCTGTTAATATCCAGGCCCACAGTCCAGAGTCATGCATTGTCCCCCAGAACATGAATTTCACTATTCACAGGTTTCACTTCTAGGTTTCTGTAAGGGTGTATCTAATCTCTTTCATGAACAATATGCACCATGGTGGGAGAGTATGACCCAGGTTTATATCATACATACTGTTATATTTTAATTTTTCTTGCTTTTGATTTCAACTGAGTAAATGTTTGTTATGATTATTATTGCTTTTGCCCTGTAAATGTTTCATTTTAAAAGTTGATGCTGCCATCAACGGCTGGCTTATTTAAATGGGGAGTACATCAACGGGGGCACAGAAACTATAGCAGGGAATAGTAGGGACCACCTTCCTACTTGAGACTGAACCTTTAGTGACTACCTTTTGGGAACAGCTATTCAACCAATTCTGAATTTATATAAATGCGCTATTGTCTTCCTTAAATCTCTCCACCTTTTTCAAAAGAGTGGAATAACAGACTTTCTCAAGTGCCCTGCTAAAACCCGGTTAAATTCTACATTCAACATTCACCTGATCTACTAGTCTAGTAAACCTGTTTTAAAAAAAGAGAGAAATGAAATTTGGCTAGCATGACTTTCTTCAATTAAAAATATTGATATTCTTTGTTTTTTTTTAAACCATAGTCATATTCTGATATATCCACCCCTTCCCATGCTACCCAATACCTTTCCCTATAACAAAATCAATTAAGCAAAAGAAACAAAATTACCAGGTCTAACAGGGTATGGCGCATTCTGCACATAAAATCTCCCATTTCTCTACCATTTGGAGGTAAATGTGTTTCGTAATGTGTTTTCTGGGACTGAGACTGGATTTTTGCAATTAATTATATTTTAGCTGCCTTTTGGCGTTATTTTCATTCACATTATTATAGTCATTATCTGTTCTGTTTCTTTTCTCTTCACTCTATTACTTCATACAAATCTTTCCTGTATTTTCTAAAATCCTCATATTCATAATTTATTATAGCAAAATAGCATTCTATTTTATATACCATTATATTTCAGCCTTTCCCCATTTGATCTGATCATTTCAGCATATGTAGAGCATTTTTTTCTGTCTTTGGGGTATAGTGGGATCAATGAGTAAAAAATCGGAAACAGTTTAGTGACTTTTCTCATTTAATTTCAATTCACAACTCTACCAGCTGTGTATGTGATGCATGTGTGTGTATGTGTATATACGTACACAAATAAAACTATATATAATATATTAATGTATACAATCTGTAGTCAGTAACAGAAGGCCTGAAGGAAGATAGGCATCTGTCTGTCTGTCTATCTATCTATTTTTCTATCTCTATCTTCATCTTCCTTTATGCCCTCTCTTGTTGACTATGCATGATCCATTCTTGATGAAGCTATGGTAGCTCTCGGAGATCATTTCTTTTGCTTCTAGATATTCACCAACCACTTCTTTAATAGTTCATTCTAGACATTCCCCAGGAATTGGAGCGAATCTCATTGGCCTATGGCTCACAGACTCCATTTTCTCTTTTGTAAAAAAGGCTAACATTTTTCTTCTGCAATAATGCAACTTAGCTCATTTTCCGTGATTTTTCCAATCATATTTGCCAATTGTTACATTTGCCAATTGTCACATTTGCTAATTCTATCAGTATCTGAAGATGTAATTCATCCAGCCCAGGTGACTTGAATTTATCAAAAACAGTCAGGTGTTCTCTATCTCTCTCCAATTTTCTTGGTGTATCATCTTATTTACCATCTATTCTTTCCTTAGCAGAGAAAGGATGAAAAGAAAATAAGGGCTGATTTTAAAAAATCCAGTGTAAGTCTTTAAATGTTCTGGTCCAATGTTCTGGCCAATCCTCTCCTCTAGTATGTTAGCAATTCCTTCTACTTTGTGTCATCTGCAAATATGATAGCAGTGCCATATGTCATCTTCAACTTCATACAAGACGTTACTAAAATATTAAATGGCACAGGGCAAAGCCTAGATCCCTGGTCACTTCACATGAGACATCCTTCTAAATCTATTTCAAACTGTTAATGACAACTCTTTGAGTATAGCCACGTATGCTGTTTTGAATTCACCAGTTAGAACTATCATTTGGCCCAAGTATATGCAATTTTCACAAAAAAATAATGGACTTTTGTCAAATGCTTTTCTGAGGGGCAAACCAGCTCTGCAGAATTTTGTGATCTAATGGACTAGTAAAGCTATAAATTCAATTCAACAAGAGGCAGCATAGTACAGAGAATAGGGCACTGATTTTGGAGTCAGAAAGATCTGAATTAAAATCCTGCTTTAGATGCTTAATTGTTGTGTGACTTTGAGCAAGTCATTTAACTTTTCTGGGCTTCAGCTTCCTGATCTGTAAAATGAGGCTGTTGTATTCAATGGCCTCTGAGTTGTCTCTCAGTTCTAATCTGTAATCCCTTATAAAACTTAGTTCAATTCAGCGAACATTTATTAAGTGTTTATTATATGGCCAGGGTGGGTGTAAGAGACAACATGCACGAGATAAACAAATACAAAATTAAAAGGCAGTATTTTTGGAGCACCAATGAGTGAAGGAATCAGAATGGCGCTGAGCCTGTCAGAAGGGGAAATTAGATCAATCTGGAATGAGCTGTTCTTGATGAAGACATGCTGATTGAGTTTAGCACTTCCTTTTTTAGAGGTCCACTGTCACTTGAAACACACATTCTAGGATTTTGTCAGGTATTGAAGTTAGACTTCTATATAGGCTTCATTCTCTTCTCTTTTTGGGGAAAATTAGGACACCATTTGTTCTTCTTCAATCCTGAGATGTCTTTTCACTTCTCCACAATGTGTCAAAGGAAGGGTCACCCACAGTGGTACAGCAATGACATCTGCAGGTTCTTTCAGTACCCAACTGTTCTTTTTTCGCATGATTTGTCTGTAAGCCGAATCTACTTGTGCACTCGATTTTTAAAATAGAAATTTAGGACTTTTCTTTTTTCGCATTAAACTTCATGCTATTTCTTTGGGCCCGTCATTCCAGTCTACTGAGGTCTTTTTAAACCAGGATTTTGGAATTTAGTTTTCTAGCTATTCCTCCCAACTTGGTATCATCTATAATACCAGAGGCATCAACTGCGTGGCCTGTCTTGTGTCCATCCTGAACCAGATTAAAATGTCATTGGGAAATTTTTTAAAAGAATAAATAAAAATAGAATAAAACATAGATAATACTATATTTTAAAACAAAGTCAATATGAGGCCTGTGGGAGATTTCATATACAGATTAGAAGTCTGTTTCTATTCAAGTTTGATACCACTGCGTCACAGATTTGCTAAGAATGGATTCTAGGTCTTTCTCTAAGTTGATGAAAAAATCCTGATAGTATTTTACCTGGAAAAGAGAAGAATTAAGGAGATATGATGGTTTTGTTCGAACATTTGGGGGTCATCCTACGGAAGAAGGATTAGACCTTTCCTGCTTTTCTCCAGAGAGTGGGACGAGGAGCTATGGGCGGAGGTTACAAAGAGGGAAATTTAAGCCAAAGGAAGAACTTTCGGCCAATGAAAGCAATCTCCCTGGGAATGGGCTGCCTTGGGGAGCAGTGGGTTTCCTTTCACGAATCTCCGGTGAAATCATAGTCGATTTCAAATTGTAGCTGTGTAGCCTCTTGTTGGCTATGAAGTAGAGGGGATTCTGATTCAGCTTTAGGCTGGCTTCTGAGGTTCCTTCCAACTCTGAGATTTGGCGATGTTGTTCAGTGCTGTTCTGCTACTTTTTTTCTGTGTGATCCACCTGAGCTGGATGAATTACAGCGACTTAATGTCTCTGGGCTTCACTTTTCTCATTTACAAAATGAGTACACACGTTGGAAAAGATGATCTCTAACGTCTTGCAGCCTTAAACCAATATACCTGATATATAGAGGTTTTAGTTAATGATATAGTTCAAGTCAGTAGAGTCATGTGACTGCCATGAAAACTAATTTAATCTGAGAGTCCACTAGAGAGTCAGCATGGGATAGTAGAAAGAGCATTGACTGTGGAATCAGAAGACCTGGGTTCAAATTCCACCTTTGATACTTAGTACCTGGATGACCTTAGGCAAGCCACTTAACTTCTGTGGGTTCTCAGTCTTCTGATCTATAGAACGAGGTAGGTAGAGATGGATAGCTTCAGCATCTCTAGCTCTGTTATCCTAAATAAAATATCCTGAATGAGGGAGGTAATCAGTTGACTATTTTTCTTGTCTGAATCCGCATTCCATATTGTGTTCACTTCTGTGTATCACCTTTTCAAAGGTGATATTCTTTGGTATGTTATTCATATGTGATTATATTTATATATTATAGAATCTATATATTTCAGGAGGCAGCCTTTCATTTAACACATTTATTGTATGTCCCTGGGCAAGTCATGTAACAATTAAGTTCTTCAGTCTAGTCTCTAAAACTATAAGCTGCAGAGGGTGTGTAGATATGTATTGGTAGAGATAATTCCTTTATGGGAAACTCTCAATGCCATTGAAATAACTGATCCAGTAAAAAAAAAAATTAAAAGATCCTAGATATGAAAGACAGAACAAGGAATCATCTACTTTAGCAAATATTTATTAAGTTCCTAGTCTCTCCTTTGCACAAATTTGTCATAAAGAAGCAGCCCTTTCTCTTGCCAAGGCTAACTATACTATTTGTGCCAATATCCTATCCCCTTACATCTCCTCTTGGTGCTTATCCCATCATTCATCCCCCTCCCCCGAGCTTCAAATTCTCCCTATGCCTTATTGCCTCCCCTTTGTTCACTAGCATAGTCAGGTATCTTCAATCCTTAAACAATCTTTATTTGACCCTACCATCATCTCCAGCCATTGTTCTAAATTCTTTCTCTGTTTCTCAGCCAAACCCTTAAGGGGAGAGCCCACTTCCCCCAACTTGTCTATTCTTGCTGCTCTTCTACATCCTTCCATTCTACATCTCACTCACTTGGCATCCTCATACAATTCTTGCAATCAGGAAGTAACCAGAACCAAGGTTATCAGTAATCTCTTACTCGTTAATTGCAATGGCCTCTTCTTGGTCCTCATTCTTACTATCCCCTATGCCTTTTTACCTTCTTGCCCCCTATGCCATCTACCCTCTCCTTTTGAGTACTTTCTCATCCCTCGAAAAACTTTTTAAGACACTGCTCTCATTTGGTTCTTTTCTAACCTGTTTGATTTTTTTTCTTCTCTTACTGAATCATTATTCACGTCTCACTCTCTAAATAGTGCTTGTACTGGGACCTCTCATCTTTTCACCTTAGGCCCTTTATCTCATCGAGCTAATCTTTATGATAAACTCCCAGATCTACATATCCAGCCCTAATCATTCCCCTGAGTTCCTGTCCTACATCACCATCTGCCTCATAGATATCTCCAAACCAAATGTACTATAAAAACATCCAACTCAACCGGACTAAAATGGAACTCATTATTTTCTCCCCAAACCCGATGCTCTTACAAAGTTCCTTGTTTCTATTGTGGGTACCAACATGCTCCCAGGCATCCTGGTTTGTCACCTTTGAGTAATGTTTGACTCTTCTCTACCTCACATCCCATATTTAATCAGTTGCCATTTTTTATGTGGATTGTACCTCCCTCCATTGATTTCACATCCACATTCATTTATGTATTTGTCTGTTAACGTATTGTGTCCTTTCCAGTAAAATGTCCTTGAAAGCAGACACTTTCTTTTGGTCTTTGGGTTTCTATTGCTGATCACAGTACCTTGCAATCAAAGTAAGCACTTAAATTATGATTATTGGATTATGTTAGTCTGGGGAGGGAGGAAAGAACAGGAGATTCCAAGCCAAGGAAAAAGTACAAACAAAGGCACAGAGCTAGAAAAGTACAAAGCATGTTTAAGGCCTGCAGAGAATTCTTGGTAGGTAGAGTAGAGAGAATGAATGGAAGGGAGTAATAGGACATAAGGTTTGGAAAATAGGTTGGTACAAGGTTGGGAAGGACCTAAAAGTCAATCAAAGAGTTTCTGAATTTTGTCTGCTTGGCAGCTGAAAGCCGTTGAAGATTTTTGAAGGGAAGAACAATATGACATAAGGCACAAATTCTTTAGAAATGAGGATTGACAGGAAAATTCTGTCAGAAGGTAAGAGCTGTAGGGAGTTTCTAGTAAATCATTAAGGTGGCTGAACATTGTATTGAAGCAAGTGATGTCAGTTACATTGGCCCTTGCCTTTGAGAAAGACAGTGTTAATTGAATCATAGAACCTTAGATTTGGAGGGGATACTGCAGGTTATCTAATCAGCCCCCTATATAAATAAGAACCCCCTTGATAACATCTTCCATAAGTGATTTTCTAATCTCCACTTGACCTCCAGTGAGGGGGGAGGGACCCACTGCATCACCAGGCATCCCATTCAACTTTTGGAATTTTAATTGGTAGGGTGTTTTGCTTTATATTGAGACAAAAACTGCCTCTCTTTAACTGCTACCTAGTTGTGAGTTGTCTATCTGAACCAACACTTAAGCTAGCATATTTCTTCCTAATCACAGCCCTTCAAATACTCAGACAGCTACCACGTCTTCCCTAAGTCTTCTTTTCTCTAGGACAAAACAACCCCATTTCTCCATGGTTTTAGTCCCTCTACCATTGTACCCTACCTTGTCAATATCCCCAATCAAATCTTCCTCTACTCACATTAAACTGATAATTAAGCTCCTCTGGCCCCAGCACCCACAGTCATTGAATATTAGATTTGGAATGGATCTAGAACTCATTGAGTACAAGTGCCCATCTGATTTCTAAATAAATCATTTCAACTTCCTCTGAAAAACAGCTTGCAAACCAATAATGCTTTGTCTAAGAGTCAGCATTTACTGGCTAATTATTGGACTATATTTTAAAAGCTGTTTCAGTGGAAAGTTTTAACTCATTCCACTCCCCCTCCCCTTCACACTTATTCAATAGAAATAAGCTCCATCTGACTGGAACAGATTAATGAATTCCTCCAAGAAATACACTAGATGGCAGTGCAGTAACTTTTAACTCCAGGCAAAGAAAATCTCTGGGCAAGCAGGCTATAACAGGGAAATGGCTGTTACCTGAATTAAAGCCAGCGATTATAAGAGAGGGGGAAAAAAAGCATTAGCTAAAAGCAGAGGGGGAAAAATGCACTTTTACCTAACCCACTCTTCTGGTATTCATATCACCAGAGGCTTTCCAAGTCCTCTTACCTCTTGCTTAATGAAATACAGAGCTTTAATATTTGTATGGGCTTGTGATCTTATCAATGTGGATATTCGCTCCAGTGACCCAGTTGCAACCTGTGCAGGCCTTCTATCCTGTTTGACTTCTGGCCATGTCCTCCCCCAGATCCATCCAATGGCTTGGGGGTACTCCTTTAGATCTCTTGGTATTACCAAGATACCAGTGGGCCTCCCATCTTGTCCCTCAGTTATCCCTTACTCTGCCTACATGATTTTTATCTCCTTCTCTGGTCATACATCTCTCTCTCTCTGATGATACCTTTTATTGAGCCACCTCCAGCACAATTCTCCATTGGTAATCTATTGATCATATCTATTGCCATATTCTTTCCTGCTATATACCTATCCATTGCTTTTTGGTGCCCCATAACTTAGAGAGGTGCATAGGAATAAGTCGTAGTTCAATAAAAATGTATGGTAAAATTAATTTTTATTTAATGAATCCTATTTTCCCCTTTGATCATAGGATCATGGATTTAGAGCTAGTTGGAACCTTAGAGGCCACTGAATAAAACCTCCACATTTTATAGATGAGAAAAGTGGGCTGAGACAGTTTAAGTGACTTACCAAAATTTGATCTCAGGTCTTCCAAGCCCAGTGTTCTATCCGTTGCACCACCTAGTTTCCTACTTATATAAGTTTGGAGAGAAAGTACAATAAAAAAGTTTCCTTTGAATGTAATAAAAATTGCTTAATAATGCAGCAAGATGATTTATAGAACACATTTAAAGGAAAATAATAACTTCTGGCAAAACACAGATGAATATGCTCAAAATTTTAACAATGATTTTCCAGATATCTGTGATGCAGAACTAAATTAATCACTCAAAAAGAATAATGTAAATGAAAATCTAGCACCATAACAGATACTCTAGAAACATGGTGGTCAGTCTCCTATGCTACTCCCCCAAATCCTAAAGCTTTCAATGCCTAATAAGAAACACAATATCACCTTAAAATTTACTATGAGTTTTTTTTTGTCCAAGAATCACAACTTACTTGGATAATATGTTTAAGATGAATTTTATAACAGAAGAAATGAAGACTATACTAGTACAGTTAGTTTGTAAAAGAGTAAACCAGTGATGCAGTGGGGTAGCAGACATATTCAGGCCTAATCTAGCTAACGTAACTTGCTCCTGTTATATAGCCAGGAAGAAAGAGGGAATCAATCAGTTGAGCATTTATTAAGTACCTGATATACCTAATATGTACTTCATAACTGCTTATTGGTAGATTCTCCTTCCTATCATAAGTATACAATTAACACTAGAGTTTCACAGTATTTTTCCATACTTTATTGCATTATGATTGCCATAACAATTCTGTGAGATAGTCAGTAGAACTACTACTATTTTTATTTTGCAGAAGAGGCCCAAGAGGTGGGTAAGTGACTTCCTCAAGGTCACATAGCTAGTCAGTGAGAGAGCTGGGACTTGAAGCCAGGTTTCTAGCCCCAAGCTTGAGGCATAATCCCTTTGAGAATCAATCTTTAAGTTAGGACTAAGCTTAGTTATTTATTACATGCCAAATCCAGTTGATGTGAAGATTCTATTTTTCAAGACCCTGCTTGAGTCCTTCATGCTGCTTGGAATCTTTAATTATTCCAGCTCACATGCTTTTCTCCTATTGTAGGAGAACTCCATCTCATACTGTAGTTGTTTATAGTTGATGTCTTAGGCATTTGTCATATCCTGAACAGGTATAATGTTAAGCAGGGTGGGACTTTTTTAGTTTTCTCTTTTAGAATGCTGAAGTAATCAAGTGCCTTTGATTAAGTCTTGCTAGGTACTAAGCTCCATAGCCTTTTGCTGATTAGGTGTGAAGCCCTTGAGCCCTAAGAAGGGTATATAAACTCAGAGGTTAGCATTTTGTTTGGGGCTCTCACTCACTGGAAGAGTGTCCTGTGATTTGACTAGATTCTGGGCAGCCATTGTTAAGAGCCCTCCAGCTTTGAAAAAACCCAGATGCTGGTACTTCTGTGGTAACTATGTATTGCTTGGACAGATAGCTAGAAGCCTGTCTGCTGATTAGTGTTTGTTTGCTCTGTTTATATAATGTGTGCTTGTAATTTGTTTGTATTTGTGCTGAAGTTCAGAGTGTGTTATATATGTATAAGGGAGTTATATACGTACGTTTGATTAAAGTGAGATTGTTAACCCCTTACAGAAAAGCAGATCAAAGAACCTGTGCTGGCAGCTCTTACTGCCGGTCTTGTTGGGTCTTACACCTCAGCAGCAGCTGAAAACAGTATTGTTGTTACAACAGGAAAAAGAGAAATGGATCATAGGAAATTGAAGGCTAAGGTAAACAGGGAAATGATTTCAAATCATTAGGACAAGATGAACTCTATCCCAGTTCTACTCTGGGTACCACATTTTAAGAAGGCTATTGATAAGTTATAGAGAACCTTCAGAGAAGGCCAAACAGGTTGGTCAGACATGGTAAATGAAACTCAGTCGACTAAACTAAGGATGTTTAACGCATGGAGAAGAGAAGACTCGGGGAAGACACAATAGCTTTCTTTTAGTATTTGAAGGGCTATTATGTGGAGGAAGTAGTGTTGCGCTTGGCTCCAGAGGGCAAAACTTGAATGATAGATGAAACTTCAAAGAAGCAGATTTAGAGTCAGTTAATGGAAAAAACCAAAACAAAACCTTTCTAACACTTTTTGCTGTTGTTCAGTCATTTATCAGTTGTCTGACTTTGTCATCCCATTTAGGGTTTTCTTGGCAAAGATAATGGAGTGGTTTGCTATTTCTTTCTCCAGCTTATGTTACAGGTGAGGAAACTGAGGCAAACAAGGTTAAGCGACTTGCCAAGTGTCACAGCTAGAAAGTGTCTGAAGCAAGATTTGAACTCAGGAACATGTCTTCCTAACTAAAGACCTGCATTCTATCCACCGTGCCACCTAGCTGTTATGCAAAATTAGAATGAACCACTGAGGATGTCAATCAGAAGCTGGATGACCACTTGCCAGAATTTTATAGGTAGGAGTCTTGTTCAGATATGGATTGGACTAGATAGTCTCTGAAATCCCTTTCAGCTCTGAAATTCTGTGATTTTTCTAGAGGTGTTCTCTAATTGCTTCTTGAGTACAAATGTCTCATCTCCCTAACTGGACAATGAGAATCTTGTGTGATGTGTTTTTTGTACTCCCATAGGACCTAATTCAGGGATAAGAATAGAAGCATATTATTCCAGTTGGAAGGGATCTCAGCAGCCATCTAGTCCAACCCATAGGGGCACAAAGAACTTTTCCTGCAGCCTATCTACCAACTGGTCACTCACCTTTGCTTGAAGACCGTCGCAGCAGGAGAATATGCTGCCTCCAAAGAAGGCTGTTCCACTTTTGGATAGGTCCACTTGTTAGGAATATTTTTTTCTTTATGCATCATCTAAATTTACCTCTTTGCAAATTCTACCCACTGTTTCTAGTTCTTTTTGGGGGGAGTCAAGAAGAAAAAAATTGAATCTCTCTTCCGCATGATAGTTTTTCAAAGTTTTTGAAAATAACTCTTCTGCCTCACCTCCCTTTCTTCTCTCCTCCAGGCTAAATGTTCCAGCTCACTGTACTGGAAAAAGCTCGTGACAGAATCATCAGACCTGGTTCAGAGTCCCAGTTATATTTCTTAATAGCTACATGACCTTGTGTAATCCTGTATGATCTGGGTGGGGTGGGTGCAACACTAGATTGGGAGTTTGAAAATCTGAGCTCAAATCTTGTTTCTGCTATATACTTTTGTGACATTGAATATGTCATTTAGCTCTTTTAGGCCTCAGTTTCCACAATTGTAAAATGAGGGAGTTAGATTAGCTGTCCTCAAAAGTAATTTCCATCTCTAAATTTACCCTTTTGAGACTTATTGTACTGATAGCCGGGATCAACATGCTGAAAGCAACCTTAGAGTCCAACTCCTTTTATCTTACACATGAGGAAATTGATGCCTGTTTAGGTAAAATGACTTGTCCAAGCTCACACACAAGTATCTCTAAATAGTAGAGATAAGATTAAAATCCATATTCTCTGATGTCAAATCAAGTGCTTTCCCCACTGTAGTCACACTATTACAGACACAAGAAATAGAATTGCAGGGAGCAGGATGTGACCATGCTCTTTGCCAGTTCCAGGAGGTACTCTAAAAATTCAGATGAACTATTCATCTGAATCCCAAACTGGATAAAAGAAAATCTAGTGGAAGGAGTAATTGCACTTATTCCTTTATGTCTTTCAGCATAATTGTCTATTGATGCCTCTCTTCCCCTTCTTGGAGGAAGGGTGCCTATCACAGGAGTATTGAGTCCTCTGGCTGTCACTTGAGTGTGCATTATCGTTAATGAGGGTGGGGTGGGGTGGGTCATTAGAACTTGGTTCACTTGGGTGCACACATCTTGGTTTATGGGAGGATTTTAATGAGAAAAGGAAGTAATCACACATGACATGTCTATCATCATTTTTACAAAATGAATAACCCCTTTAACATTCTGTGGAGAGAAGTAGCTACATTGGAATGTAAAGTCCCTGAAGACCCTGACTAGATTGCTGTGAAGCACTTGGAACATTTATACACATACTTCGAGGCAGCCAAACCCCAGTTTTAACTTTAACCAACATTTATGAAGAATATTGCCCTAGGTTCTTATGAGATGCAAAATAAAAGAAGACGTGATTCTCTTCTTCACAGAGTTTTTAGTACTGGGCTATTCCAGATTTTCCAGTTGCAATTCAATAGCTGAAGTGTGGTACAGCAGAAACACTAACTAGATCCGGGGTCAGAGGACTTAGGGGCAAGTACTGGCTCTGCCACATAGTACCCATGTGACCTTGGGCAAGTCCCTGGCCCTTTGGTTCATCATTCTGAGAATGAAGGTATTGGACTAGATGACCTCTAAGGTCCCTTCCATCAATGATCATACTGGTGAATGAACGGGAAAAAAAACATTTATTAGCTATGAGCAATGTACCAGACTGTGTGCTATATGCTGGGGATACAAACACAAAGGTGAGAAACTGCCGTTCTCAGGGAGCTCATAGTCTGATAGGAGGAAACCGTATGTATTGTTGGGAGTTGTAGTCAGATAAGGGAATTTTTATCTGGGACAAAATTCAAGCATTTATTAAGCATCTACTGTATGTATAGCATTGTACTAGAAACTAGGAGCGGTATGAAGTTTAAACAAGATGCGATTCTTGCCACTTAGTCAGAGGACCTAGGTTCGAATCCCACCTCTGACTACTTGTGTGACCTTGATGAGTCATTTAATTTCTTTGGGCCTCGGGTTCTTCAACCTCTATGATCCCTACAGTCAAGTAGGAGAATGATATCAATACATCCAGCTATAATATGTAACATATGTTATATAGCATATATGTAATATATGCCATATTACATGAAAAGTGAATTAAAGAATTATAGGACAAAGTGCCTTGTGAGGTCTTAGGTGTTTGTTACTAATGAGGCACATCAAGGAAGGCTTCATTGAGAAGGTAGCATCTGAATTGGGTTTTAACAAATAGGCGTGAATTCAACAGATGAGAAGGAAGGAAGATATTTCAGGCATAGGGAACGGCTCTGAGCAAAGGCAAGGAGATGTGACACCTCAGGGAGTGAAAAAAAGATTAATTTTGCTAGAGGATGAAGTACATGGAAAGTAGTAGTGTGAAGTGTACTTGGCTCTGATATTAAGGGATAAAGAATGGAAGATGACCTTTTAGACTCATTTGGCTGGTGTCAGCAGTGAGTTATGCCATTTGAGCTATGTAGCACCCCTATAAGGTGTTACAGAGCTTATGAATTCAGTATTTTCAAGATTTGCTGGACCAGGTGATATTAGTGTACAGTTGTCCCTGGACATTTACAAGGTTTAGGAGTGCAGGAGCCCTGCAAATGTGAAAAAAAATGGAAATAACTCCAGGGCCTACCCCAAACCTTGATCTTCCATAATTCTGGTTATATTTATTTAACATACAAAATAAGAAAAGCAACATACTGCATCCATAAAATGTTGCTATTTCTGTGAGAGAAATTAGTATGCACACTATGTAGAGTCTTTGCAGCTAACAGTGTAGCTGTGGCAATTGCTTCATGGATTTCCTTCTACAAAAAATTGCAAGATACAAAAATCACTGCAGGGAAAAAAAAATCACATATCTGAGTCTGGATGATAGAGACAAAGAGTATGTACTCCCAAAGAGAGTGCATAACCTGTAGTTCTTTAGTGCTCTGAAATTTTTAACAAAATTTAACTCTTTATCATAAATTTATGTGTCTGTACTTACGAGAGCAAGTGATAAAATAATACACAGTTTTATGATAGAGTAATATACAGTATTCATGCATTACTAATTTTTAAAGTTTTCTTTAAATGTGTGTGTCATCTGTGATTTTGCACAGTTCACAACAAATCTCCAAAAAGTCCCATTTACAGTTATCCCCTCCACATTGAAGGGGTTAGGGACATGGCACCTCTGCAATCTGGGAAATAAATCTATGTAAATTTTTTTGGCCTTCTGTTCATACTAGAGTAGAAATCTGAATTACTATGATATTAAAAGATAAAATATTATACAACACTCTACATCTATTTCAAGCATTTCTGAGTTTCTAAATTTTTTCTGTTTCATCTGCTGGTCTTCTCATGTCATCTGTGGCTTCTACAAAACTCCCCCAGAATTTCCACTTAATTTTTTATGCCAACCTGTAATATATTGCAACCGTAATGGGAAAAGTTGCAATGTGAAAGAAAGAACTGTAGTTATCTATGGGCAATTCACAAATAACCAAAACTGTGCATGTGAAACCAACTGATGTTGAAGAAGGATTATTTCATATTCTCCTGGACCTTTCAATTGAGTCTGAGTCATCTTCTAGGACCTACACCAGTACTAAGCCCAGATAGTCACCAGATTGGAGAAATACCGATATAAGAAGGTGTTCCTGGGGGCCCATAATAGTTTGGTAAGGAGTCTATCTGGACTTACCCCTGGTGGAAGCTATACTGTAGTGCAGGACCTTTACTTCCATAAAGGAATTATAGTAGTTCCTGAACTTTGTGGGATGTTAGTTTCATTCTGCCTTCAAGTTGTCCACCATGACAGCATCTCTGTCAAGACCAAACCTCTGAAGCACCCCAAGTATTCCCAGTGCTCATCAGAGTAGGAAGACCCATTTAATGACCCGAAGAATCTATTGACTTCAATCCCTATATGGATATACCAGAATCTGTAGAAAAAAATTCATCCTAGAGACCAATAAAACAAGTACTACAATGGAGTATAGCCTCTCATGGGCCATGCATGTCATCCTTCTCCACACCTTGGCCTTAAAGGTACTTTTCTCACAAGCTGATTGAAGAAGGCAAATTATGCAATCTTGGTATACAGCTTGCAGTCCAAGTTACATTTGAAATATGGAAGTCTCACTTTGAAGAAGTATGGTAGTCCATTATTGTCCACACTTCCCATAAGAACCTAGAACATCCTCAAACTGTGTGGTAGTTTAATCAATGCCAAACCTACTAGGCATCCATTTTTTAAAAGTTTTGAGTTCCAGATTCTATCCTTGCTTCCTTCCCCTCTGCCTTTCCTGAGATGATAAGCAATAAGATATAGGTTATGTAAGCACTATTTTTAAAAAGGTCAACAACCACATCATAAACATATCAATCCATTTGTCAGGCCTTTCTAGACTGTAAACTTTGCTGTCACTACATGCCAAATAGAGGTATTTGTATTACTTGGCCAGCAGTTTGGCTAGACTGCATATATTCAAGTCAAGTCAATAAGCATTTATTAAGTATGTACAAGATGCTAGTCGTTGCGCTGATCATTGGTGCTACAAAGAGAGGGAAAAGAAAAAATCAGTTCTTGCTCTCAAGGAGCTTACAATCTAATGGGGCAGATAATACACAAACAATTTTGTACTAACAAGATGTATACACAATCAATTGAACATAATTTCAGAGGGAAGGTACAAGTATAAAGTCTTTCAATCATCAGCCCGTCTGCCAACTGAGTGTCACACCTCTGTACAAGGACAGGTCTGTCTCAGATGAACTCCTATACTTATAATCATGTCATGCTGATCATGTCCATACTATTTCCTATTGAGTCACCATGGTCCCACCAGTGGCTCATTGAGCAGTTCTCTGTCTCTTCCAATACAACCTAGTTACAGCCATAGTGGGACTGTTGAAAGCCTTATATTTAGACACCTGTGATTTTTGGTGGTCTTAATTGTGACCTGACTTAAAATGTAGAAATGATAGGCTCTTGGCTATGGATGGAATGCATATAACAAGGGCTGGAATATGAATGTTTGTTAGGAGTCTTGCAAAGTTAATCAAAAAAGATTTAAATTGAGAAAGAAGGGGAAGCAAAAAGGAAGGAAGAGGGAGGAAACTGCCTAAATGAATCTATCGAGCTAGATACTGTAATGAATAAATATTATGAAGGAAGACTAACACTAGAGAGATGCAGAAATTTGAGACAAAATCCAAGAAAAATCCACAATAAAACCCATGGCCTCAGATTTCTATACATCAATGGCAGAAAGTATGAGTAACAAGATGACCTGGAGATCATGACTTAAAGAGGCCAATTTGACTTTATAAACATTAATGAGATTTTATGAGATGGAACCCCTGATTAAATTATGATTCTGGAAAAGTATATCTTATTCAAAGAAAGAAAATTGTTATTGGGGAGCTAGGGGCAAAGTAGTATTGCATATTAATAAGATATATTTATTTGAAGAAATCGAATAACTGGAAGGGGAAACCTTGGTAGAGACCATTTGGGCAAAGGTCAATGGAGACAGAAACAGAAGTGGTATTGTCTTTGGAGTATCCAAACAGACCACCTGGACAAAAAGAGGAAATCAGGAAATGATTCACAAACCTGTTGTGGGGGTGTGCTGGAGTATTAATGGGGAACTTCAATCTAGACATCTATTAAAATTTTCTTAGATAAAAGAAGCAGAGCTGATCCACTTTTGACTTGGTTTGGTGATTTTTTTGAAAGATGGATAAAGTAACGTGAAGCTGGTATCCTAAACCTGATTTCCACCAAAAAGAAGAAACTATAAATGTGGCCTGACTGGGACAGAGACAAGTAGTACTATCACTATCTATATTCAGAACATTCTTACTTCTATTAATGCAGCTTTCTATTCAAGGCTGGAATTATATTCTTAGAGACATTGGCACCTATGTTATTTGCAGTTTTGTCTGGGCTAGTCTGTGTCATGGAGGGATATTTTTATTGTCATCCAATCCAGGGGTGGGGAACCTGCAGCCTTAAGGCCATATGTGGCCCACCTAGGTCCTCAAGTGTGGCCCTTTAACTGAATGCAAACTTTATAGAACAAATCCCCTTAATAAAAGGATTTGTTCTGTAAAACTTGCACTCAGTCAAAAGGCAGCACCCAAGTACCTAGAAGGCTACATGTGGTCTTGAAGCTGCACAGTCTTCACTCCTGATCCAACTCATATCCCTCCATTTTATTCATGAAGATAACATGAGAAACTTTGCCAAACGATTTGTTGGAATTGTGTTATGACATCCCTGGCATTCCCATAACCTATTAGTGTAATAATCCTGTTAGAAAAAAGAAACAATGTTAACTTGACAAGTCTTATTCTTAATGAAACTATCCTAGATTTTAAGAATCATTTCTTAATTTTTCTCATTTCTCCTCTCTTTTATTCCATCTCATTTTTCATCCATCTCTAGTCAAATATATTCTTCCCAGATTTTGTTAGATGTTCTTTCCTTGTCAAGAGACTACTACTGTAAATTATAATGTGTTCAAGAAATCCAAATTCTAGTATCTGACATCATTTTATTCACCAGCCTGTTCTTCCTTCATTTTCTGCTTTATTTTCCAAGATCCTTGCCTTCTATTAGCAGCAATGATTGCACCACCTGAGTTTCTAAGTCTTTTGGTTTCCTGACCATGTCTTTTTAATCTCCATATATTATTTTTAAGTTTCTTCTAGTAGTATAATATGAGGGAAGGAATGAAAGAAACATTTATTAAGTACTTATTTGTACAAAGCACTAGGGATACAAATGGAAAAGCAAGACAGGCCCTGTTTTGAGACTTCACATATGGAAGGTTTCAACTTCAAGTCAGATGGAAAAGTCCCATCCTGGCTGGCTGGTCTGCCCTGTTTATTTCCATGTGAATCAGTAGTCGTGGTAGTGGTCCTGAGATTTGAACAGAAGGGTCTCTGCTCCAGCATGCTCAGAATGCAACTTTCCTGGTTTGTCATGTCAAGACACAATTTGGTGGTTTGTGTAACACTCAGCAGGGAGCCAATGATCACTAAGACATCACCTTTCTGAGAACAGTAAGAAATGCTCTCACTCTTCACAGTATCTATGAGCTGTTCCCCTCACCCTTTTCCATCCTTATCTGTGCTCAGAATCCAAGAACAAGAAAATAATAATGGTGGGCATTTATATATTACGTTAGTGTTTATAAAGCACTTTGCATAGGCCAACTACATGGAGCAGAAGGGACTATAATAAGAGACAGAAATAAAGTGCAAATATTCCACTATTTTGCTTCAGTTTTCTTCAACACGGATAATTATTTTTAGAATAGAAGGGCTGAACAGATGTGATTGAGAATGAACTAAATCCTGAAAAGTGTTAAGGAGATAGTAAGAGAATGCATAGCTACTTTAAATAAGTTTAACCTTCCAGGTCTAAATGAATTACATCTTATGATGCTGAAGAAGCTTAAAAGTGTGATCACAGAGACATAATCAGAAATATTTGAGAAATAATGGAAAATGGAAGAAGTACTAGAAGACTGGAAATGGACAAATGTTGCCACAGTTATAAAAAAGAGGGAAAGGATAAGCCTTGACAAAAGGAGAACCGCCAGTAATAATGACTGTGAAGTCAGAGGACATGGGCTCAGATCCTAGCTCTGTCATTCACTATATTTGTGACCTCGGCAAGTCACATCTTGAATCGATTTCTTAATCTATGTCATGAGTGAGTTGGAATAGAAGACTTCTAAGACATGAGATCTCAAAATCTATATCTATGTTATATATTTAAGAAGGAAGGGCTGATGGATTAACATCCCTTATTAAAATTATATATTCATTTGAAGAAAAGAGCAAACTCAATGAATTAGTAGTTTGAAACAGAGGAGTTTAAGTCCTAACAGTCTAAGGAAGATGAAGCTATCATAATAATATCCTTTATGGACACCTAAAATCTCAGTGGAACTGCTCTAAGAAGTACCAGAATGTTTCAATAGACCAATCAAGGAATTAAGTAAAAATATATAACAAATGAGGAAAAATTAGAGCTTTTAAGGAAGAAATCAGCAGGGCCAACTAGAAACTATTGGATTTAGGACAAAAGACATCAATATTTCCCATAAAAATAAAGTCTCTGAAAAATAAAATGATAGAATTGAAAAATAAAAATACATAGCAGAAGAAAAAAAACAGTGAAAAAAAGATTGAAAGAACACCTGAAAACTCTATAAAACAAGAATTTTAAACTTGAAGATAAGCTGTGAAGACATAATTTAAAAATTAAAAAAATCCTAGAAAAGTATGCTGCAAAAAACCCTGAATATAGTATTTCAAGAAATAACATAGAAAATTCCCCAGAAAATTTAGAGGCAGATATTGAAGTATAGATTAAGAGAAACTACAGAACATCAAGAGAAATAAGTTCTAAATTAAATTTGCCAAGAAACGTCAGTCATATTTCAGAACTGTTATATCAAGGAATACATTTTGTGGAAATCAGGAAAGAATCCCTTCATCTTCTGAGGATAAACAATTAGAATCACAAAAGATTACTCTGTGGGTAAGAATTCAAAGGAAAAAATTGGAATATGATAATCTGATGAGCAAACGAGGTTAGTTGGCACACCAAAACTGCAAGGTTGAATTTTCTTTTTTTTTTAATTTTAATTAAGATTTTTTATTTTTAGCTTACATCATTCAGTTCTGCATGATTTTGAGTTCCAGATTTTCTTCCCCTCCTATATTCAGTAGAAGGAAGAACTCTATGAGGAGCAGGGTATTCCACACTCAAACTGAAAAGACCACAGAAAGTTCAAATTTTTAGAGAACATTGAAAGACTAAGAAATTAAATGTTTTAATTTGCCTAGATTTATACAAGGACGTGAGTGGGGTGAGGATTTGATTTTTATTAATAAAATGTTATGCACACACATATATACTGAGAGAGAGAGAGAGAGAGAGAGAGAGAGAGAGAGAGAGAGAGAGAACAAGCAAGCATCGGGGGCTAAGGCGTTAAGTAGCAAAAGTTTTAAGGAATAATCCGGAGGAAAGTTTTACTGTATTTAAAAATGTAAAAACCATCCTTAGCTATGGGGTGTACAAAAAACAGGAAATAGGCTAGATTTGGCCCTAAGGCCACAGTTTGCTAACACCAAGCACTATACCAAAGCACCTCTTACAATTCTGGACCATAAAGTACAAATAATTGAGTATTTTGTAGAATGTAAGCCCCTTGAGTGGAGAGATTTTAAAATTTTTGTCTGTTTCCATAGTGCCTGACATAGTAGATAAAAAATAAATGCTTGTTGATTGTATTTCTTCAATCTTTCCTTTCTACCTATTCCCAGGATATTCTCCAGGGTTTTAATACCCTTCTTAAAATACCGTTAAGAACTGAACACAATACTCCAGATGTGATCTGACAAGATAGAGAGAAGGAGAACTATTACCCTCCTTATTCTGGATACTACTTAAAATCTGGCCCCTCTTCTCACCAATTTACTGAAATCTACTTTTAAAAATTTATATAAACTCAGAAAAATCAAAACTTTCCTCTTTCCTCTTTTATTCCTCCTGTCCTTATCCTATTTTCCTCCTCTCTGTGGGTCTCCGTCTCCTACCCTCCTTTTCCTAACCTTTCATGTAGTATCATAGCTAGAAAACCAGATGGATCCCACTCGGATTGACAGGGGTCCTCTCTGTTTGTAAAGAACAGATTCATGTGCATCTACCCATCTGCTTGGTAACCATGCAACCATGAAATCAAGCAGCCTTGGCATATTGATACTCTTCTTTTTTCCTGCTACGCAGGGAAGAAGAATTACATGGTCATTTAGAAGTTTGATTGTCCACTTAGGAACATTTGATCACACCCAATAGAATATGATTATGGATGGATGGCATTACTTTCATTTAAAAAAAATCGAGTTTGTGTTGTAGTTAATCGTTTGGGTGCAATTTGGATTGGTTAGGGCTCTGCTAGTAGCTTATCTCAGCCTTGTAAATTGTTTCCCAAATCATTTGGCTCAGCAAAATTGTGTTTTGTGTACACAATTTGCATTGTCCCATCCCAGCTCTTCTTTCTCTCTTAATGACCCCATTGTTGTCCTCTCAGCTCTCACAGCAATAAGCTAAGGGAATATAAGCATCTGTTTATAGCAAGTACAATTAGTTTCCATATAGACAGAGATTCCCCTGAAAGCTAACACAAAAGAGGGAATAGGAGGGCTTTGAGATAAAATGCCACAGAATGCATCACCCGAGCTGGGGAATAAAGGACTTCTCCACAATTGGATCAGGTGACTGCTCTAAAAACCTTGAGGGATTCCCCATTGCCAATTGAATTAAGTCTCAGCATAGTTTCCCCCCCCCAAACTACCTGCCTTCTGATATCCCATTACTGATCTATTAGATTGTGAGTTCCTTCAGGACAGGAGCAGCCCTTTTGCCTTTCTCTGTATATTTAGTACTTAGAATAGTGCCAGCCATGTAGAAAGTGCTTAATAAATGTTTAGTGACTGACCATCTGTTGCCCCTGTGTACCCTATATCCTGGTGAAAATGGATTATTGAGTACACATAGGGTTCTCCTGTTTTTGCTCACACTATTCCCTTTGCTTGACTATACTTTCCCTTCCAGGTCCACCCTTTAAATCTTACACATTCTTCAAAAACCAATACAAAGGCCATTTCTTCCATGAAGCTTTCCGAGATATTCCCAATTAGGCATTCATACCCTCCTCTCAACTTCTATGACTTGTTCTCTTATTTCATTTTCACAGTCTACACTGGGTTCTATTTGTTGGTGAATTTATCTTATTTTCCTTTGATAAAAACTAACTAGATTATGTCTCTTCTTTAAGGATAAGATTAGGGAGTCAGCCTTTTCTATGTGTCATGGATACTTTTGGCAGTCTGATGAAGCAAAAGGACCCTTCTTAGAATAGTGTTTTAAATAAAGTCAAATGCATAGGATTACAAATATAGCAAAGTCAAATATATTAAAGTCATCAAAAAATTTAAAAGAAGATATCCATAGAGCTCAGTTTGAGGCCTTGAGGGGAAAAGGAGTATTATGTAAATAGAAGCAAAATTAGTAGTTATCCCTCTGAGCTTCAGGTCAACTGTAAGTTCAATAAACATTGTCTCTACCCATGAATCCAAGTCTACAGATCCTAACACCAAAGAAATTCTACCAACCCCTGTGTTTATCCTTATTTTGCCTATTCGTGATTGGTATATTTAAAGGTTTGGACTACCCTAGATCAGTGAGTTTGTAAAACATTGCAACTTCCTTTATCAATCTTATTGTAAATTCACATAGCCCCTCATAGCCACAGATCACTTAGAAGTAGTTTTAAGTGTCACATTCCAACAGAAAAGGGGATCTCTCCGGTCACATATTGACTTAGCTTTAAAATGTAATGTTATCTGTATGTTACTATATTTTTATTTATTTTGTTAAATATTTCTCAATTACATTTTAATCTGATTCAACTGCACTGGGAATGTTGGAGGTTCCCAAGTAGTCTTTTGACGTCTCTGGTCTAAGCCTATATTGAAACTATTCCCAGGATCAGTTGCTTTTTAATCAGCCAATCAATAAATGTTTATTAAGTGCCAGGCACTATCCTAAGTGCTGAGGATACAAAAGGAGGCGATATCAGTAAGGCAAGATTCATGCTATCGATGGTGACCATGAATATGCCTGTATAGTTTGGAATTGCAAAATGTAAGAGACTCTCTGTATAGAAGGCAGAAGAAGTAAAACATTTATTCAGATACCAGAGGATCAAACCCCAAAATCAATAACCCCAATTTGACATGGCAGTAATGGTATTTCAAAACCAGTAAGTCTGCCTCAATTTAACAGCAAACAGTATGTAACAATACACTATGAAACAATGTAACAGCATCATAGCGAAGAGCCAAGGCATCCTGTAACCTTCCCTTCTGCTAGGGCCTTCCTGTAAATACTCATGAATCCTAACTGTCTGCTTGCATGCATCCTTTCCTCCCGAAGTTCTGAAAGCCCTTGTAGTTCTTAGAGCCCTTCCAGTTCTCTCTCTCACAGTTCTCTCTTCTTTGCAGTTATCTAGTCTGAGCTTAATGGCTACCCACAGGGTATATATATACACACCCTGTATAGGCCTGGGGCTTAGTACCTACTTAGCAAAAGGGTGTGGGTCTGCCTACAAACAAGCCTCTATGTAATCAAGCTTCCCTTAAGTAGCTCCACCTGATGCCTATTGAATGGGTGGGGAAGATCTTTGATCACATTAGCACCACAGAGGCAAAAAGACAATCCCTTCATTCAGGGAGCTTAGAATCTGACTGGGAAACAACATGCAAATAAATCTATACAAAGCATGCTACATACAGGATAACAGGAAATAATAGAGGGAAGGCACTAGAATTAAGAGAACTTGAAGAAAGGTTCTCATAGACAGTAGAGTGTAAGTAGCTTCATTTCCTAGAGCTAATTCAAAACTTGGATTGAGGGGTAGAGAGGCATATGTTTTTAGTGTCTTTTGCACATGAATTAGTGTTTCAGAGATGGGTTTTAGGGTACTGATAAATCTTAACTACTTTAGGGTAGATGCCACCTTGTCTCTGTTCCTTGAAATCTCAGACCTTACTAGCAAATATATACTAGAGTCTAAGATCCTTGAAGATAGCACTGATTCTTCTTTGTATCATTCCATGACTAGATATCAACCTACCCTTGCAATGTCATTTCATCCTATTTTTTCACTAAGAACTCTTAAGTTCTAAACAGTGTTAAGTTCTAGACTGCTTGCTGTCCATTCTTGTCTCTTTCTGCCTTTGATGTCGCTGTTCCTTGTGCTCAGAGGGCCCCTCTTCCTTTTTTGCCTGTTGAATTCTTACCCATCCTTAAAAGCCCAACTCACTGTCTGATTAAGTTGAGGCTTAAGAGGACCCCTAAGGAACTCATTTTAAAAAATGTTTCATTGGGGAAAGAAAAAACAAAGTAGTGATAGGAAGTGTTGCTTGTGGTGGATGGTGAATGAGGTAACCATCAATGGAGAAAAGAAAGAACTGCTCAACTTTTATTTTTATTTTTTCCTGCCAAAGAATAAAATAAGAAGAAAATAGAAACAGGTGACACTAAAATCTATGGTCCACATACTAACTTAAAAACCACCTATTAACATTATCTATGTTCTATTGTATTTTTACTTATTTTATCAAATACTTCCCAATTACATTGGGAAATCTGGTTCTGGCCAAAATGAGCTCCATGGGTCAGATTTTTGGACACTTCTGTGCACAACAACAAACTAATTGGGTTTACATAGATGTAGTTGAATGGCTGGATCCAATGAGTTATCATTAGTCTTTTAAAAAGAGGATTCTAGTGACATGTCCTCTGACTGGCTCCATGCTGTTTGCCCCTTTTTAATCAATAATTTGAAAAGAGGAAGCATAAATGGAATGCTTATCACATTTGTAGGGGACACAAAGCTGGGAAAGATAGCTAACATGTTGGATGGCAGATGTAATCTAAAAAGATTTTGACAGGCAAGAACATTCAATGTCTTACTGAATTTAATAAAATGAAACTGATCAGGGATAAATGAAAGGTCTTATACTCATGTTAGAAATCAGCTTTATATGTATGACTAGATAGCAATTCATATGAAAATGATCTTGGGGTTTTAGTGGACTTTATGCTTGATATAAGTCAATATTAAATATTACAGTAAACAAAAAGCTAAGGTTTCATTAAGTGGAGGAATAATCTCTATGTTACAGTGGAGATAGTATTGGCTTTGAAGTCCAAGGGCTTTAGTTCAATATCTGCCTCAGATAATTATGATTTGTATGACTTTGAGGAACTCACTTAATCTCACTGGCCCTCAATTTCCTCATTTGTAAAATGATAGATTTAGACCAATTGCTTTCTGAGATTCCTTTCAGCTACTGGTCTATGTCCTAGTGACAGAAGAGATAATCATCTCTCTGTACCCTCCCTGATCAGGCCATATGTGGAATGCTCAGTTCTGGGCATGATAGTTTAGGAAGGACATTAATGAGCTAGGTTTGATGTAGAGATGGCATCCAATCTGGTAAAGATCATTGAGTTCATTCCATATGAAAAGTAAACCTTTATAATCTTGCACTTCCAGCCATTTTGCAGTCTTCTTATACCTTACAACTCCCATGTACTCCTCAATCCAGTGACACTGGCCTCTTTGCTATTCCTGGAACAAGATATTCCATTTCTTGGCTTCTGGCATTTTCACCGGCTGTTCCCCTGCCTAGAATTCTTTTCCTTTTCATTGCCATCTCTTGGTTTCCCTGCCTCCCTTCACGTCCCATCTTCTACAGAAAGCCTTTCCCAAACCTTCTTAATTCTAGTGCCTTGCCTTTGTTGATCATTTCCTATTTATTCTGCAGATAGTTTGTACACAGTACATAGAGTTGTTTATAATTTACATGTTGTTTGCCCCATTAGATACCGAGCCCCGTGAGGTCAGGACTGTCTTTTGCCTTTCTTTGTGTCCCTGGAGTTTAGCACATTGCCTGGCACATAATAGGTGCTTAATAAATGCTTATTGACTGACTGAATTAGTGGGATTGAGAATGTTTAGCCTGGAGGAGAGAAGCCTTGGCGGGGACATAGTAGCTGTCTTCAAGTATTTGAAGGCCCCTCACCTGAAATAGGGATTAGACTTATTCTGTGTGCTCCCAAAGGGCAGAAATAGAAGCAGTGGGTGGAAGCTGCAAAGAGGCAGATTTAGATCTGAAGTAAGGAAGAGCTTTCCAAAAATTAGAAGTAACCGAAAGTGAGATGGCTGTCTCAGGAAGCAGGAAACTTCTCCTCTCTGAAAATTTCTTCAAGTGAAAACCGGAATCCCATTGTAGGGTATGTTGTAGAGAGAATTTCTTTTGGTTGAGCTACATATCCCTTCTAATTCTGAGAATCTGTGATTTCTCCCACCCTTCTCCATCCTCAAGTTCTTCCTAATCCTCCCTCCCCGAAACAGCCTTCACCCTTCACATCTCACATGGCCCCTTGCTCAGTAACTCTGCAATACACTTACGATGTAATATGATGTATTAGAATGACGTGCTATTGTTGTATCTCCTTGCTATATTTTAAGCTCCATGCAGAGAGATACTTTGTTATATCTTCTAAATTTTGAGTCTACCCCAGAATCTATCACAGTACCCTGCACACAGGGCACTGAAAAAAAAGTTATTGAACTGAATTAAAATAATCAAGAAACATTTATTTGGTACCTACTGTGTGCCAGGTACTGTGCTATATACTAGGGACACAAAGACAAAAATAGACCCTGCTTTTGAGGAACTTGCAATCCAATGGTATATACAAGATAACTACTCAGTGGTTGCACTTCTTGAGATTTCGACTATCTTCCAAAGGATTCTATAATGTAAGAGTATAATTATCCTTTTAGTCATTTCTTAGGTTGCTCCCCTTTATACACTGCTTATTCCAATTAGACTAGACTATTTGGTCCCTCTGTTAACTTTCTCCTATTTATCCTGTATATAGCTTGTTCTGTATATAATTATTTGCATGTTGTCTCTAACACTAGATTGTAAGCTCCTTGAGGTCAGAGACTGTCTTTTGCCTCTTTTTGTATCCCCAGAATTTAGCACAGGGCCTAGCACACAGATGGTACTTAACACATGTTGATTGATTCATTGATTCCATCAAAACTCTTCCCATGTTTTCTTGACTCTGTGATTTGGTCAAACTAGTCCTTGCATTCGAAGTATCCTTCCTCTCCATATTTCTAACTCAAGCCTCGAGACTAATTCAAATCCTATTTCCATGAAGCTTTTCTTGTCACTCCCCATTGGAAGTAATCCATACCTCCTTTTAAATTTCATAGTATTTAGTTTTTATTTGTCTTAAGAACTTCTACATTCTCTTTTTTATTGTTTGTAAGGCTCTCAATTAGAGTGTGACTTGGATGGGGACCCTTTGTCATTCATCTTGCCATCCCTTATAGAGAATAAGTTTCACATTTCCTTGAGCTTAAGAAATGTTGTGGAATTAAACAGAGCTTCAAAGGAAGGCAATTAACAATGTGAGTCCACTATAAACAGGTCATGCTATGCTACCCTCATTTCTTTTGGGATGTAATTACTAGAATAGAATAAGTGAAGGTGATGCTGCATTTGACAAAATTTCTTATATTATACTTTTAGATAAGATTGAAAAATCTGGGATGGATGTAACAAGTGCAATCATAATGATTTGAATGCCCGTATTTAACAAATCATTGTCAATCTGGATGAAGATTTCTAGTGGCCAACTACAGGGCTATATTTGACATTGTCTTTTCTAACATTTTTATCAAAGACTTAAATGAACATAATACTGACTCTACAGATGATCTGAATAGAGGACTGATAACTAATATAGTAGGTGAAAAATCTAGTTAGGGTAAAGAAAATGGGCCAAATCTAAAAATGTACTATTTTAAAAGGAATAAATATTACATTGTGCATTAAAGTTGGAGAAAACAACTGTACAAGTAGAGGATGGTAGAGCTCTAACTAAACTGTTCAAATTAAACAGTTGAAAAAGGTAATGCAATCTTGGGTTGCATTAGTTAGTGGCCCAGAGTGAAAAAAGTTATAGCCCTGACATACACAGAGCCAGTCAGATTACACCTAGTATTGTGCTCCTGTCTCTGTATTTATCACATTTTAATAGGCACATTGACTTAATAAAGTGAAAAGAAGATCAAAATGGTGAGGAGGCTGAGCCATATTATATGATGGAAAGTTAAAGGAAATGGGAATATTCACCGTGGAGGGTAGAAGACAAGGGCAATATAATATTTAAAGGATTTCATATAGGAGAGGCACTAAGTAATAAGATAGGTAGAAGTAGCATCAGTGGGTAGAAGTTTTATATTGGCTCCACAAAAGGAAAAAAAAATTTTCTAAAAATAGATTATTAAAAACAGAATGGCCTGCTTTATTGACATAGGAAGTTCTGTATCGATGAAACTGTTTTAATAGAGGCTGGCTACCTACTTATTAGTTATATTTAGTGATGGTACAGGCATTCCTTCTGGCCGACTTCTGATATCTTGATGTAATTCTAAAATATGAAAATAAGAATTTTATGATAAAATTTTATGATAAAAAATAAAAACTTTGTTTCCACCATGCCAAAGCATGGGATATTTCCCAGTTCCTTTTACAGTCTTCTGCCCAGCCTGCAAATAGGTAACAAAAGGTGATGTTAAGAAATTCTAGAAGATTCTGCTTGACAAAGCTAATGAAAGCATTGTTGTGGATGATTGATTTTATGCTAATCTGTTTTATACTCTTATAATCTTATACTCTATCAGCGTTCTCTTAACCTATATTTTAGATCAGAAAAAATATACAAATCCTTTCCTTGACATCATTTCATACTCCCAACTCCCTAGGAAGTCTTAATATGACATCCTCAAGGCACTTAGAAGATGGAGACCAGGAGACTGGGAGAAGGACAGAGTGAGAGATGGAAAGAAGTAGATGTAAAAAAAGGAGGAGGAGAAGGCAGTTTTTTTTTTAAAGTATATAGGAATAAAATGGGGGAATGAAAAGAGATCTGTTTCTGATTTGAATCCTGGCTCTACCACATACTACTTGTGTAACTGTGGGCAAGTCTCTTAAACTCTTGGGCTTCTGTTTCCTTATTTTAAAATGAGGAGTTTAGAATGATCTCTATAATCTTTTCTAACACTAAATATTTGATCCCGTGTTTTTTGGTGGTACAGGTTTTGTAAGAATTAGCATTAGGCTGGTGCAAATTCATGAACTGGATGCTGGAAAGACTCTCACACATAGCATCTATGGATGTGTTTGAGAACCTCTGTATTGGCATACTTATTGGTAGAGAAAAAAAGGTGTTAACAATTGAGAAGTCATTCAGAACTAAAAGAAAAGAAACAAAAGAAGGGAACTGGAGGCTGAGTGGTCCTGAGTCTAACAGGAGGAACAATGTATGTTTGACAGGTAATCTACCTACACGATGTATAGAACATGCTCATCAACAACTCCAGTCTGGTTACAATACACCTGACAAAATGACAAGGGTCGCTGGAACGATTAGTGGACATTTCCTTGTTCAGCACAAGTCAGTGGGAAAGCCATCTCTAACTGAGTTGCAAAATGAAAACAATTTACCACCTCATCACCCTTAAACTAAAGGTTGAACTCAAAGTGTATTCAATCTTGACATATACCATATGGCTGAAAATGCTTCTTAAATTGAAACTTGTACAAGAATGTAGCAAGGCAACTGTGTGGTAAGCAATGGTAATTCACTGCTAGGTTCCAGAGTGATGATCATTAATAACGGTACTGGGGTGGGATTGGGGAGGAGAGAGAAAGTGGGAGAGCATTCTATAATGTGGGATTTTAGAGCTGTAAGGGTCCATAGTGTGTCTCAGTGTGGGAGCGGTATAAAGGACATTAGATTTGGAATCATAATACTTGGGTTCGAATGTCTGTCTCTTATTGTGTGACCTTGGCTAAAGAAATTTTGCCTATCTAAGATAATTTCCTCATTTGAAAAATGACATAGTTGGGCTACACTGGTTGTATCAAACTCTAATAGAAACAGGCCATACATAATGGGGCAGTGGATGGAATTCTGGGCCTGGTGTCAGGAAGACTCATCTTTCTGAGTTCAAATCTGACTCACTAGCTGTGTGACCCTTGGCAAGTCACTTAACCCTGTTTGCCTCAGTTTCTTCATCTATAACATTATCAGTTTTCTCATCTATAAAATGAGCTGGAGAAGGAAACGGCAAATTACTCCAGTATCTTTGCCAAGAATATTCCAAATGGTGTCATGAAGAGTTGGATGCAACTGAAAATAACTGAACAACATATCTTTACATAAGGATCCCTGTAGGCTGCTAATTGACTTGTTTTTAAAATGTAATGTTACCTGTCTTTTATTGTATTTTGTCAAATTTCCAAATTACATTTTAATCTAGTTCAGTGCCACCCAGGAAGCTGAGTATTTCATACCTCTGGGGTAGAAAACCTCTAAAATCTGTTCCAGATCTATAATGATGATCCTATGAGGAAGTTGGACTTGGTGGCCTCTAAGATTCCTACCATCTCTGAGCCACTGAATCTAATTCACTCTTGTCATCTTCCACAAGAGGAACCCAAGATTCAGACCTAACAATTTCTTCAGGGTCCCCAGCAGAGCTGTGATGGCAGCAGAGCTAGCAATAGAATATAGGTGTCCTGACTTCCAGCCACATGCCTTTCTGGATCATGTTGTCCAAAAAAAAGTTGGAGAGTAGGTATTGATCAGGACATTATATTTCCACAGCTATTCAGGGAAGAGAATGCCTGATCAAGAATCAGAAATATTTTGTTTGCTTTGCTGGTATTTCCCTTTGGTAGAGAGCAATGACTCACCAAACTGACTACCATTGTTTGTTGAACATGTTCTCCAGACCTGTAGTTCCCCTTATCCTCGTGTCAACACTTGTATTAACTTGCCACGTGTCCTTTTAGAAACAAAGTTAGAACCTGGATTTGAAGTAATGTAGTGGAAAGGGTACAGAGTCTAGGATCAGAGGACTCACATCCGAATCTTGGCCTTGCTACTCACTACCTACGTGATCTCAAGTTAGTTCCTCACCTCTCTGAGTCTCAGTTTCCTCATCTTTAAAATGAGAGGATTGGACTAGATGAGCACTAAGGTAACTTTCACCTCCCAGAAGTCATATTTAAATAAATTTTAGATCTGATCCCTTGATTTGCTAAAAGCCTGAAGAAGAGACTTTTTTGGTGGGGGTGGGGGGAGTAGCGGTGGAGGGGAAGCAAGTGTGGAGTGAGTGGGAAGAATGATAACTGTCTTTACGTATCTGAAGAGCTATCATGCGGAAGACGTTTGCTACTTGGCACCAGAGGACAGAATTAGTAACAACGGAGAGATGTTGCAAAGATACCAATTTAGGGTTTTAAGTAAGGAAAAAAAGTTACTAAAATTAAAGCTATCCAAAAGGGAAACGTGCTGCTTTGAAAGAGAGTTCCCCAAGTGAAAAAATTCCCAGCAGGTCATATGATACAACTCTGAAGCGTGACATCATTCCAGACATATTCCCTACCAAATTTGAGAATCTTTATTCTGAACTTGTGTCGCCTTTGGTTGACACATTTTTGTCATTGTTGGGATCAAGTGCTTGTTGACTGAGGTGATTTCTAGGCTCATTTGACCTCTATATTGTGGCTACTGTTTACTTTGGTTAAACTTTCATAGGAAATGCTGATGGTCCATGTGGCTGCTCATTTCTTTAATTATTTCCCATTTTGTTTAATTAGAACAGGTTTGAATTATTTTAATTGCATACCATGCTTCCTTCTCATATTTATCTTTTCATTCTAATCTGGTATTGATCCTGATCTTTGTTATAACAAGTCAACTGACTACACAAACAGGAGATGCAAAAACAATTCCTACGTCAGAGATTAGTTATTTATGTCTGTTAAGAGAAAGTCAATTTAATAGTTTTATTTTGGGAAATGTTTCCTGATAACCATGCCTTCTGACACTCTTTAGTCCTCTTTGCTGCTTTATCTTGAGCTATATTTTCCAACTTTATTTATTTATTGGCCATAGGACCACCCTCTCCATGTCCATTTTCTTTTTTTGCTCAAGGCAAGCAGTGCAGAAGAAGATAATTAAGTATCTCTCAAAATCATGTTTTCTATTGCCTTTGAGAGCATGATGAAATCAACTCTTTTATTCATGTTTTCATGGGAAACTATGAACCATCCTATTTAGTGGAGCTTCTTTATATCTTTTGGTTTCTTTTATAGTGAGAATGTCCAATATTGATATCATTCAAGCCCCTTCAGAGTTATGCTAATTCTTTCTTTATTGTAAGGAAAATCAACGATTAAATGAATGTTATAGATTGTCTAAAGATAGTGTAATTCTTACTATCCTCTGCCCTGCTTTCTACTACTCTGCCACTGTTAATGTAGAAATGGAAAAAGCCGTACAGCCCTGAGGGTCATTTTGTATTTTTCTCTATTTTATAGTTTGCCAAAGAATATACAATATAATCTAATTCTTTTTTAAATTTATATATGTATATATATATTATTTTTAGTTTACAACACTCAATTCTACATAATTTTGAGTTCCAGATTTTCTTCCTTCCCTCCCCAAGACAGCATGGAATCCCATATAACTTCCACATATAACTTCTCGTTGAATTAATTTGCATACTAGTCAAGTTATGGAGAAGAATTATGACCATTGAAATGAATCATGAGAAAGAAGAAACAGGACCAAATAAACCAACCCAAAAACAAAAACAAAAGAGAGAAAAAGAAAAAAAAGGGGGAAAAAAGGTTAGCATGAAGTGTGCCTCAATCTGCATTCATAGTTCATAGTTCTTTCTCTGGATATAGATAGCATTCTCCATCATAAGTCCTTTGAAGTTGTCTTTGTACCTTGTGTTGCTGAGATGAGCAAAATCTGTTAGGGTTGGTCCTCACAGAATCCATATATCTGTGGTTGTGTATAATGTTCTCCTGGCTCTGCTCTGCTCACTCAGCATTATGTCGTGTAGGTTTTTCCAGGTTGTTATGAAATCCGTATCATCCCCATTTCTTATAGCACAATAGTATTCCATTACCTGCATATACCACAGCTTATTCAGCCATTCCCCAGTTGATGGGCATCCCTTTGATTTCCAAT
>CM053622.1:700033699-700061886 GCA_028646595.1 Phalanger gymnotis | reverse complement strand
CATTTTTCTAATCAGTAGTGATTTAGAGCATTTTTTCATGTGCGCATAGATATCTTTAATTTCTTCCTCTGAAAACTGCCTGTTCATATCCTTTGACCATTTCTCAGTTGGGGAGTGACTTGTATTCCTATATATTTGGCTCAGTTCCCTGTATATTTTAGAAATGAGGCCTTTATCAGCAACCCTAGTTGTAAAGATTTTCTCCCAGTTTTCTGCTACTCTCCTAATTTTTGTTGCATTGGCTTTTTTTGTACAAAAACATTACAATTTAACATAATCAAAATTATCCATTTTGCATTTTGTTATGCTCTCTATTTCTTGTTGGGTCATGAATTCTTTTCTTTTCCATAAATCTGATAAGTAAACTATTGCTTGCTCTCCCAAATTACTTATAGTATCAGCCTTTATTCCTAAATCATGAACCCATTTTGACTTTATTTTGGTATGTGGTGTAAGATATTGGTCTAATTCTTTATGGAATGGTTGGGCCCAAGCTGTCGTTAAAACCCAAGTAAGGGAACTAAGTTTATTGTTGGCTATTTCCTAAAAAAATCACCTAAATCTTGTCTTTAGGTCTGGTTGTGACTTCTTAAGAAAGTGATAACAGAGCAAGAAGAATCTCAGACAGGGACAGCTAAAATGATTGAAGGGTTGGAATGGTAGCAGTCACATGAGGCACTACTGAAAAGATGAGGTGTGATGTTTCTAAGATCTAGAAGGTGATGGAGAGGAGCAGATGGCATTGTTTACCAAACTCTCACTGCTGGGAGGTGGAACACTCCTGGAAACATGAAAAGGTAAATTTAGAACAAAGCAGTCTGGGAGGAAATACAGGACTCATTTTCCCCAGAGGTGAAAAGGAATAAAAAGAGAAGCAGCTTCACAAATTTTTCAGATATCTATCACTTATGAGTGATAGATATGAATAAGGAGTCAGGAAACCAGGGTTTTACTCTTCTAGCCACCAACTTACTGTGACATTAGGTGACATCTCTTCCCCCTCTGGGCCTCAGTTTCCTCTTCGGTACAATGAAGGCGGTGGAGCAGATGTTTTCTGTGTACTCTCCCAGTTCTGGTATTCTAAGTTTGTAGCCATCTATGCAACCTCTGAGTATATATCTTCAAGTCAGTAAACTCATTTATTTTTCCAAAGGAGGAAATATTTTAACATTTTAAAACGATCCATTTCCACCAGTTTATAATTTGTCTGGATGTTTTAATCCCTTTGCAAAGCAATGGAGATTAGGAAACTAGGTTGATATACACAGAAGATTTACTATTCACTTTAGGAACAGAATTTAGTGACAAGTGGGGTCCATTTCATCACAAGTCTGTCAGTGGAAAAATCACTCTACTGGGAGACAAAATAAATGAATTCTAGACCCAATTTTGAACTTACTACCGGTGTGACTTTTGGTAAGTCACTTATATTTGCTGGGCCTCAGTTTTCTTTTTTAAAAAATTATTTAAAACATATTTTAAAATTTATTTTGTTAAATATTTCCTGATTACATGTAAAATTTTTAACAATCATTTAAATTTTTTTTTGAGTTACCAAGTCTCTTTTTCCCTTCCACTCCTTTTCTCCCATTGAGAAGGCAAGTAATTTGATATTAATTATATGTGTGAAGTCATGCAAAACATATGTCCATATTAGCTATGTTGAAGAAAAAACATAGACAAAAAATAAAACAAGAAAAATAAGGAAAGTTTTAAAAAGTATGATTTACTAATATTCAGAGTTCATCAGTTATCTCTGTGGAAGTGGATAGCATTTTTCACTATGGGTCCTTTGGAATTATGCTGGCTCACTGCCTTGACCAGAGTAGTTAAGTTTTTCACAGTTAATCATCTTTACCATACTGCTGTACAATAATACTGTGCACAATGTTCTCCTGGTTCTGCTAACTTTACTTTGCATCAGTTCATTTAAGTCTTCCTAGGTTTTTCTGAAACCATCCTGCTCATCATTTCTTATAACACAATAGTATTCTGTCATAATCGTATATCACAACTTGTTCAGTCATTCTGCAATTGATGGGCATCCCCTCAATTTCCAATTCTTTGCCACCACAAAAAAGGCTGCTAATTTTTTTTTGTAGAAACGTCTCCTTTTCCCTTTTTAAAAAATGTCTTGGGATACAGAACTTGTAGTGGTATTGCTGGATCAAAAGGTATGCACAGTTTTATAGATTTCACTCAGTTTTTGGACATAGTTCCAAATTGCTCTCCAGAATGGTTGAAGTAGTTCACAATTCTACCAACAATGCATTAGTGTTCTAATTTTTCCACAACACTTTCAGCATTCATCATTTTCCTTTTCTGTCATATTAGCCAGGCTGATTGGTGTGAGATGTATCTCAGAGATGTTTTAATTTGCATTTCTCTAATCAATAATGATTTAGAGCATGTTTTTCATGTCACTGTTGATGTCTTTGATTTCTTCTTCTGAAAACTGCCTGTTCATCCTTTGACTATTCATCAATTGGAGAATGACCCTTATTTTTATAAATTTGGCTTGTTTCCCTATATATTTGAGAAATGAGTGGGGTCAGTTTCTTGATCTGTAAAGTGAGAGAGTTCAATGAAATGATCTTTCAGGTCTTCCCCACCACTAGCATTTCTAGGTGCTATCCTTCAGATGACCCCATGGCTTGGCTACTCACGAAGTATTATTGAGAAGTTCTGGCAGAATATATTCCCTACCCCTGACCCAGTTATACTACATAAAAATTGGCACTGTTGAAGTTCAGAAGAACTTAGGGAAACAAACAGGGTGATTTGGCTAAAGTTTCTTAATCCTGGTTAAAGTTAATGTACACATCATTTAACAGTCCACAAATAAAATTGTTGTTTTTGTTTTGTCTTTCTTTGCCTCTCCCCCCGCCTACTTCGTTCTGGTTTGATATTAGAGTACTTGTAATTGTTGATTGAAATTAAATTAAATTTTGGAAAAATAGCATATTTTGGGAAGGGCTGGACATCCCTCAGGAAAAAAAATCACCCAATTTTTCCTACATGATAGGAAAAATGGAAAATATCATAAATGCAGTTTCCTTTTTCCCCATCACGTTTGGTCATTTACTTAATAATTAAATAGGAATGTGTGGTTAGGTTGCTAAAAGCCCACTAGTAGCTCAGCTTTTCTAATTGGCTAAGAGTGAGCCTGGGATTTTCGTATAATTAAAGTAACTCTGTCCACAGTAGCTAGCTGGGCTAATCCCCAAGGGCAGGAACATGTGCTAATGGGGAAGGGGCATACATGTTCTGGGTTGCATAAGAGCGGGATGCTCCAGGACTTGGGGAGTCATACTGTGTTGAGGATTCAGCCTGGGCATTTTTAGATTGTTTGGATAGATGATTAAACCATGTACAGGGTAGAATTTTTTAAAAATTCAAACTTAAAATAACCTTTACTCTTGCACACTGTTTTTGAACATACACACATATAAATGTATACATACATATTGCAAGTATGTGAATATCTATATGCATATGCACATGTATAGGTATGTCTGGACATAGCCCCCCCCCCCACACACACACACAGCAAATTAACAGAAGGAGAGAGGGGAAATGAGTGTGATTGCTGGTGGTGAGGACATGAGACAAGGCTGGCAGAGGAATAAGAGGTGGGGCAGGTAATTAAGAATGAAGTACAGTAGGTCTCTGAGCCCAGAGATCCTAGTGGCTCTGTGAATAGGGTCAGAGGATCAGTATTTTCATCCAGTAGTTGAGAAAAAAAAATCCCTAGGCCAATGCTGGGGTCCCTTTGAGCTGGTTCTTAGAAGTAGATTCCCCAGGGAAATGAGGTCCTTGGGAGGGCCCCCAGGAAGTTAATGTTCTTGGAAGGGTCATAGTCCAGAATCATCACCACAATACCTCATGGCCATATGTGAGGAGAGGTATCTTGTCTCTAAGGGACAACTAGGATTCATAGACTCCCCTGACCTTGACCTTGTTTATACCTCTAACCTTCTTACTTGTACATTTTCTACGTCTCCTGGACACTTGAAGTAAACAACTGTGTACCCACTGCACAGATGTCCAGGGGGAGAGAGAGAGCGAGCCATGGGAGCCCTTATCCATCTCTACATAGGTCCTTTCTGTTCCCCACCCACTTCCCTCACTCTATTTCTCCTACCACCTGCTGCTTTGAGTTTCTGCCCCCACACTATAGCATGGAGACATCTGAGGATGTGGGTGAGCCCACCTCCTGTTACTATTTTCAAAGCTGGAATATTCTGTTCAGTTCAGAGGGGCCATATCAGCCAATAGCACAGTAGGCATCATCCTCCTGGCCTATAAAAATGTTGAAAATAATTTTAGTTTGTTTTATAATACTTGCAGCAAAGATGTGTTCTTGAATACATATATGTTATATTTATACATATTAAATATATGTCAGATTTATATATATTGTGCATACATATACATAAATATATTTGAAGCACACACATATATGTTTTTCAAGAATAGGCACAATGTATATGCAAATAGGTTACAGGTATAGCTGACAAAGAGATCTACAAATAGAATTGCCTGAAGGACTTTAATTCAGACTTATGACTGAATTCTTCTTGTGTGCCTTTTTAGTATCATAGATATTTACATCTAAGTTGCTGAGTAGTGTATAATAATAATGAATGAATAATGATGATGACGATGATGATGATAACTAGCATTTAGACAGTGCCTTTATATATTTTATCTCATTTGATCCTCACCAACCAACCCTGGGAGGTTTAGTGTTACTACTCCCATTTTACAGATGGAGAAACTGAGGCAGACAGAGGTTAAATGATTTGCTCAGAGTCACGCAGCTTGTCAGTGTCTGAGGCAAGATGTGAATGTAGGTCTTCCTGACTCCAAACTGAGCACTCTATTTACTGTATCATCTAGCTTTAAAGGTTACTACACCTCTAACAATAACAACAATATCACCTTCCATTTGTACAGCACTTTATACTTTTTATGACGTTTCCCCATTCATCTTCACTTTAGGTAGTACGGACATTATTTTCCCTATTTTGTAGATGGGAAAACTGATCTGTCAGAGAGGTCATATTCATCCTTTGAAATAAAGAAAGTGGGAGGACTGCATCATAATCTAATTGTCTCAAATTTAGCTCAATAAAGGTCTTTAGGGGAGACATAATTTTTGTCTTCGTATATTTTAAAAGCTGTCATTTAGAAGAGAGATTTTGTGTCATACCAAAGGGCAGAGCTAGGACCAATGTGTGTGATTTATAAGGAAGTAAATTTCAGCTCAATACAAGAAAATATTTCATAAGAATTACAGCTGACTCGACCTGGAATAAACTACCTCACCAGGTAGTGAGGTCCCTGTTATTGGAAGTGTTCAAGGAGAGATTGGATATCCATTTGTGAAGAATACAGTTAAGGAAATTCCTGTATTGACTTTGCTAACAGTAGGGAAATGGACAAATAAGCATTTGTTAAGTACCTTCTATAAGCCAGGCACTAAGGTAAGCACTCTACAAATATTGTCTCATTTTTTCCCCTCACAACAACCCTGGGAGATAGGTACTATTATTCTCCCTATCCCTACCATTATTATCCCTAGTTTAGGAAACTAAGGCAGACAGAGGTTATGTGATTTGCCCAGAGTCACACACATAGGAAGTGTCTGAGGCTAGATTTGAACTCAGGTTTTCCTCACTCCAGGCCCAGCTCTCTTCTCATTGTACCACCTAGCTGCCTCCATCAAGTAGGAAGAAATCAATAACTGTTTGTTGAATTTAATTGAATTGAGGTTAGACTAGAGGTCTTTCTTTAGGATCCCTGCTTCTAAGTTTGTCAAGCCTTTATGACTTTCCCTAAGAATGTACCATTTCCCCTCTGATTTTGCATAGGAATTTATACCCTATTAAAGGATATATTCATTATGTCCTATTCTGTAGTATAGTTACTGTATGATTATAATTTAGTATTGTACTGTGTCTAATTTATAGCCTGCTACTGAATTGTAAACTCTATGAAGGCAAATATCATATTTTGATTATCTTTGTGTCTCTGCCTGGGACTTCCTAAAACAATGCCTTTAGTATTCTTTCCAATGATGCAAATCACAAGCCATCCTTATCTGTTGACTCTTGTCACCCTTGTCCATTGCCTTTCATAAGTTTACCACTGGGTGAATACCAGTGGGTTTGGCCAAATTATTACAGTGGTATATTAAGTTCTTCTGGCATTATGCAGATACCACTGAGGTATAAGGTCTATCCATTGGTTGTCCTCCACTTTCACTACATGACTGGTCAATATTTTTAAAAGTTTTGGACAAACGTTTCTCTGAAGAGTCCTCTATACAACTTCTCTTATGTTATTCCAAATTCATAAGGTGTTGCAGCCTGCTCATGTTCATCCTGAACTTCTCCAAGGTCCTTTTGAGTAACATTCATGGGCAGCTAAGTGACAAAGAATGCCAGGCCTGGAGTCAGGAAGACTCATCTGCGTGAGTTCAAATCTGCCTTAGACACTTAATATCTGTGAGATCCTGGGCTAGTCATTTAGCCCTGTTTGCCTCAGTTTCCTCATTTGTAAAATGAGCTAAAGAAGGAAATGGCAAACTACTCTAGTATCTTTGTTAAGAAAACCGTAAATTGGGTCACGGAGACCTGAAACAACTAAACAGCAATCACAACAACTTCCATTCCCTGAAGAGACTGTAGGCATCGTGATTTGCAGTCACACAACACCATCAATAAAATATTGTGTTTTTTTTTGAAAAAAGGTTCATTGTTTCAGAGAGTAGGTTGGGGTCATTAGAGCTCTGGCTGATCTCCCAAAGGCATTTCGGGCCTCCCTCCTTCTATTCAATTCTGGGCCCAGATGCTTGCCTGTTTTCTCTGTCTTTCCCAGAAATATGCACTGATGGACCATTTTATTTTCCACTGAACTACATATCATAATCTGAGTAGTAGGTATGCTATTTAGCTTTGTTTTTTCTGCATGGATAGTTGGATTAAAGCCTTTTTAGTAATTATGGATCACATACATTGGACTATACAGTGTTCTAGGAATTGATGCAATCAGCACAAGGTTAAATGCAAATAGAAACATCTGGAGGACCATAATGTAAGTCCTTCCACTTCAACTCTGCTCTACCCCTTTTCCAGGATAATAGGGGAATCCTTTGTTCAATGCATATCTTCAGCAAGCTTTGCCAAATAATTAATCAATAGTTGCCAAACGAATCAGGGAACAAATGAAGGAATTAATTAGATTAAATAAACATCTATTAAGTGCCTTCTAAATTCAAGGCATTCTATTAAGTCCCAGGGACACAAAGATGAATACGTGACATAGCACTTATCTTAAGGAATTTTGATACAAGATAAAAATAAATGTGATAAAGGGTAGAATGTGAGAGTGAAAGAAAAGATCGAGACAAAGTTCTTCAGGAAAATTTGAGGAGGAAGATGCCACTTTTGCCAGGCAGAGGTAAAAGGGGGAAGCACTTTTACCTGGGAGAGGTATAGAGTAGACTTCTTGGAAGAAGTGGAACCTGAGTTATATCTCAAAGTGTAGGGAGAGGAAGAGGGAGAGAAAAGGGAGAGGAAGAAGGAAGGAGTGAACATTCTAGCTGCTGAGGAGGGCCTGAGCGAAAGCAGAAAACAGGATTTTCTGAAACTCAGCGTTTAGCCTCTCTAGGTTCAAAGGAAGATTTAAAATCTTTATCCCATGTAAAAGATTTCTGTGACAAGGAGAAAAATGAATCCTTGTCTCTTGGCTTTTCTCTGCACCTGATATATATGGGAGGATAAGCCATTGTGTTCATGCCATGCTAAACTCCTGACATTTGCCCCACAGAGCCAAGGTAAGAGTATCAGCACAGCAGCAGTGGGGGCTTGCTAAAGCCTCAGAAGATGGGGGATAGGCAGAGAGAATGGCCGTGTCATAGATACGCACGTAGGAGCACGGAGAGAAATCCGAGCACCATCTGCTCTCCATAAAGGAAAAAAGCCCTGCTCGATCTGGGAAGGGTCTGCAGTGGCCAAGGTGGAGAGGGAGTGCTCAGGAAGGTCAGCTGCTGCTGCTGCTGGAGGAGAGGAGCCTTTCATGGTGTGGGAACAGAGCGGCTGCTGACTGGTTGTGACAGAAATAGCCGCTTCTCCCTCGTTCCCTCAATCTTTAGTCAGAGTCAGAATGAAAGCAGCCGAGTGTGTGTGCCAGAGATTCAAGATCAAATGAATAAATGTCCTTTCCCCACCCCCAAGGCCCACTTCAGGAAGCAGTCTGACATACCACTTCTCACTTGCTAGCCTTGGGATGGATTAAGATTGGCAAGTTGCTGATGCTGAACCAATTCTATTTTAAGTGTTACCTGAACCCGAGGCTCATGGCAATCAATAGGGGAGGTAGTCAAAGTTGGAAGGCTCCAAAGAAATGACACCCAAAATGCAGACCCTTGTCAGTTTTTATAGGCTTCTTTCTTCTGCTTTCACCTTACCTTTCTTTTATCAGGAAGATATCAAGCATTTAACAGAAATCGTGGGGTCAGTTGGCAGAAAGGCGTGAATCGTGTACTGCGGCATCTTAATGTTAACATTCTCCTACAGTCTGCTGTCAGAGACTGTCATAATCTGGGGAAGTCTGGTAGTCGCTTACCACACTGAGCAGTATCCTGCATTTAGGGACTGAAGCATTTGACCTTTCTGATGCTAAAGCTTCCTTTGATGGTCCTCTCTCCGAAGTCTCACTCAGTTTTATTAGACATGCTCACCACCCACAAAAGAGGATAACTATGCATGATGGCTTTATTCTGTCCTTATCTTGGGAAAGAAGTGAAGCAGCTTATTTTCATGAGACATCTATTCACAGAAAGCACAGATTCTCAAAGCTTGAAGAGACTGGCTGACCAATTCAAGCCAGACATGAAAACAAATCCTGTGCAAGCAGTCAGGCAAAGGATTATCCTGTCCATGCATGAAGAGCTCCAATGAGGGGGGAGTCCACTGCTAGCCAGAATAGGCCATTGGACGCTTTCTTTTTCAGCCTATTATACAATATCTCTTTTATTCATCTACTTTGTTTCATTCACACGTCTACCACTCTAATTCAAGCTCTCCATCCTTTGGTCAATAGTCAGTCATTGTTGTTGAGTCCTCGTTGTGCCCAACTCTTCATGACCCATTTGGAGTCTTCTTGACAGCTATTGCAGTGGTATTTCCTACTCCAGCTCATTTTGCAAATGAGGGAACTGAGGCAAACAGGGTTAGGTGACTCACCCAGGGTCACATAGCTAGTGGATGTCTGAGGCTGGATTTGAACACACAAGGAGTTTTCCTGACTCCAGGACTTATACTCTGTCCACTATGCCACCTAGATGCTCAATATCCCTTGATAAACACTCTCATTCAGTTTTGGTGTTGTTGAGTCATTTTGGTTGTAGGACCCCCATTTAGGGTTTTCTAGGCAAAGATACTGGAGTGGTTTGCCATTTCCTTCTCTAGCTCATTTTTCAGATGAAGAAAATGAGGCAAATAGCTCATTTTGCAGATGAGGAAACCAGGTGACTTGCTAAGATGACACAGCTAGTAAGTGTCTGAGGCTGGTTTTGAATTCAGGTCCTCTTGACTCCAGGGCCAGAGCTCTATCCACTGCATCACCTAGCTTCCATTCAATAGTTAGTCAGTCAATAAACACTTGTTAAACACCTACCATGTTCCGGGCACTGTGCTTAGTGTTAGGGATACAAAGAAAAGCAAAAGACAGTTCCTGCCCTTAAGGAGCTAACAATCTAGTGGGGGAAGACAATGCATAAAAGGAATCCGAAAAAGGGGGTAGTGTGAAGGGAGGGAGAGGATACATGGCTAGAGAAAGGTCATGATGAAAGTCCAGAGGAGTACAGCTTGGTGAGAAATGATAAGGTTGTTGCCCAGGGCTCCCTCCTCAAATGGAGGATCTGGGAGGGCCTCTCTGCTATCCATCCTATACCATCTCCAATAAGAAAAATGAAGGGGCCTGAGGAAGGTGGTTCTGAGGAGATATCAGTTTCAGAGTTGATGTGATCTTGCAGGATGGTGAGATTATAGAGACCAGAATCCCTTCTCCCCTGGACCACTGCCATAGCCTCCTAATTGGTCTTCTTGCCTCAAGTTTTTCCCCGATCCTCCAATAGTTGCCAAAATGATTTTCCTAAAGTGAAGATCTGACCATGTCATTTCTCAATAAACTTCAGCAGCTCGCTGTTAAGCCAAGTTAAGTCAACAACAGACATCTATTAAGTGGCTTCTGGGTATCAGGCAATCTGCTAAGCACCTGGGAAAAAAGAAAGGCAAGCAGACAGTTTCTTTGCAGTTATGGATCTCATATGTTAATGGTGGGAAGGGAAGAGACAATGTGTAAAAACATGTCAACAAGATATATTCAGGAAAAATTAAAAATCAGCAAACACTAGTGTCTGCCTTATATGGATTGTAGGCACTGGGTACATAAAAAAGGGTAAGGCATTGTTTCTATTCTTCAGGGACTTCCAATCCAAATGTGGAGAGAGTGCGTATTTTTTCTCTACAAAAGTCTGACTATGATACCTCATTGTATGGAGGTGACTTGGGATTGTTGAAGGTTAGTTGTGGTAGGTTCTAGCAAGCTGGAAAGAACTGGTGTATGGTATTGGCAATAGCTAGAACTTACTGTCCAAAGACTAGCCTTGTTTATCACCAAGAAGTAGCCTCTTAGTGTTGAGTTTTTGGCAGGGGCATGATTTTGGGGGGAGTTGGTGCTCCATGAAAAATATAAAAATACAAAATGAATCTTAGTCACTTTTCGCTTCCACAGTGATTATAACAGAGGCACAAGGTGTCTCATGAACTGTGAAGTTCTCAGATCATTGACAGGCATTAATTAAACAATATATGCTAAATATGTGACCTTTGACCAACTACGAACAGGTTAATACTCTTCTGGTAAAACTAAAATACATTTATATAGATATTGTAGATGTAAATAAAATCAGAATCACAAAATCTCCGAATTTAAAAGAAGCTCAGAAGACATCTAATCCAACCAATAAGTGGACAAGAATCCTTTCTAAGAAATAGGCAATAAGTGATCATCTAGTCAGTTTTCACTTGAAAACCTCCAGAGAGGGAGAGCCCATAATCTCCTACCATAGTTCATTCCACTTTTGTACAATTCTAATTATTGAGATTTTCTTTGTATCAAGCCTAGATTTGCCTCACTAAAGGTTCCAGCCTTTGATATTAGAAGTCTGGTAACAGGCAGAATAAGTCTCATCTCTATTCAATGTAGTAGCTCACCAGAACTTCAAAACTTCTCATCTCTATAAGTCTTTTCTTCTGTCCCCAAATTTCCAATTCCTATAACTAATCCTCCTATGGCAATATTTTGGAGACTTCACTATCTTAGTTTTCCTCTCCTCGAGAATCTCCAGCTCTTTAATGTACTTGCTAACATGTGGCACGGAAGATTGGACATGGTGCTCCATATGTAGTCTGACTAGGGCAGAGGACCATCACTTCTCTAGTCCTATGACAGCATAAGATTTTCTTATCTTTTTGGACTCTCCAATTGCACAGTTGACACCATCGATTGAAAACCCCCGTATCTTTTTCAGATGAATTACTTCATACGACATTTGTGAAGTTGATTTTTGAAGGCATGTTTAACATTTTAAATTCTTTGCTATTAAATTTCATCTGTTATTCTAGTCTGTCAAGATCATATTGAACACAGAAGTTGCAGATAGAAGGAAGGAAAAGGACAGGTTCTCTTTGAATAATTGAATTTGGCTAGTTGAATAGGCAGAGCTTTTTTATCATCTATCCCAAGGCAATAAGGAAAAATTAAAGTGCTCACAGTATATAAACATGCAACCATGAAGATGATTATGGGTTATGCACACCCTTCTCTTGTAGAGGAGCAATCAATCAGCAAACATTTGTAAGTATCTGCTATATTCCAGGCATTGGTGAAACAAATACAAAGAATGAAACAATCTTTACTCCCAAAGAGCTTATCTTCTAAAAAATATAGGAAGTCTAAGAAGAATTAGACATGGTTTTCCAAACCAAGGCAATGTGATACCTGGTGACTCCAAAGTAAAGATAGTTCCAGGAGAACAGTAAAATATGCTCTAGAATAAAAAAATGAAAATAGCCAAAGGCTTATAGATGACTCAGAGATGCCACACCTATGTATCACAAAGTCTTTATGTAGAGAATCAATGAAATTGAGTATATCCTGCCAGGAAAGGACTGGTCCCTGATGTGTGAGTCATTTCACAAACAGCCTTTTTGTGTGCAGTCAGATCATTGACTAGTTAGAACAAAAGTGAAAATCAATACCAAATCAGAAAAAAGGCTAAAGGTGAGTGAAACATTGCATAGAATTATAGTAATTCTGACCAGACCTGTTTAAATGTATTGCCAACTCCAGAAATAAGGGAATGAAGAAAAGTAAAGGCATTGGCTCTGATTATCACCACTTCATGGCAAAATCTAATGTATGCAAAATAGATGTCACAATACAGACGCCAAAAGGTCCCAGAAACTACTTCAGCCAGCAAATTCTTGATCTCCTTACAAAATGAATACTCATGGCAACCAAAGGGCAGCCTTGGTTTAGAGTATGAGTTCATTTGCAAACTATTTTGGAGTAGAATTTAAAATGAATGAATATTATGTTTTCATAAAACAGGAAAAAGTAACGGAGAAGAGAATGAGCCTGGAGAGAGCTTGATGTGAGACTCATCTGAGCCAGATTATCCTAAGAGCAATTGTAGATGAGAAAGGAAGGAGAGCAAAATTAGACATGAAAGGGAACAGGCATTATGCCATTTCTCTGGTGGACTATACTCATCACTGATGACAGTGGAAACAACACATTTGGACTCCTAATACCCAATGTACTTTGTGAGGAAGTTGAAACATTGCTAAGAAGATGAAATTGGGAGGAGCTGTTGTCCCTGACTAAATGAGGGGGGAAAAATCTTTCTTGCTAGAGGAAATACCATTTTAAAGGCCCTCAGAGATGAATTTCTAAGATATCTCAGACAAGATGATATTCATCTCAAATGAATGAAAAAAAAGTCACTGACAATACTGTTACCCCTCTTAAAATGACAGAGATATCAGCAATTATTGAGTCATTTCATCTATAAAACGTCTTTATGAGAATCATCTATGCATTATTAATAGCTGTCTTTGTAGTAGAAAAAAACTGAACCAAAGGGAGAGTTCATTGATCGGGATATGGTTGGGAAAAAAACCTCACTGGTTCATGAATGTAATAGAACATTATTGTATAGTAAGAAATGATGAATGTGAAGAATTCAGAGAAATAATGGGAAATGTGAGTTGTATGTGGAGTGAAATAAACAGAACCAATAGTACAGCATACACAATTATTGTATCAGTATAACCGAAGAGATCACTGAAAGGAAATTGAAATCTGATGTACAAAACATTATTTAAGTTTCTAGAGAACAAAACTTGTGTCAGAGAAACTGAAGACTGTGAGGGTAGAACATCGTGTACAATGTCAGATATGGTCTCTATACAAGATGTTTTTACTTATCATTTCTTTTGCTACAATAAAGGGATCAATCCAGAAGAAGGGAAGGGGTTCTCCATGCAACACCCCTGCTCCCCACCCTCCACCATCCCAAATGATTGTGAGGTAAAGATAGATTCAAAAGAAGGTTTTTACAAAACCACAATCATCCATACACACATTAGAATATCTTTGAAGAAAATATGAGAAGGGAACAGATAGGATTTTGCAGGTGCTTTTCTACAGCAGACCACATGTTTATACTGTTGTACACTGACAGATATAAAGAATACAAGGCTGCCTATTTTTTGTTGATGATAAAAATAAAGTTGCTTATAGAACAAAACGAAGCCTTAAAGTTGGTGCTCCTAAAACTTGTCTTCTGTGCACATATTAAAAATCACCTATTAATATTAAATAAGGCATAAATCAGGAAGACAGTTTTACTAAAGGGTGTTCTTTGGTGTTGTATAGGAGGTCCTATTTAAAGTTCAAATGGAAGAGAGATTTTTCATTGATGAGACCGTTCTCACATGGAATCCATGATCATTCAAAAGACATTGGCTTAGTCATTACTATGTATCAATACTGATGTATATTTTAGAGGTGAAAAGTTTGGTCAGAGCCGAACTATTATCATTCTAATTTGTCATGAAACTGATTTATTCTCGGCAGCAGGAAAGCATGAAACTATCCTTGCACCTTCCAATACTTTTTTAGTAATGCCCCAAGGGAAAAGCAGCAATACCTGAGAAATACTCATGACAAATTAAACCTGTAGTGATATCATAGAGAAATCCTGCTGTAATCCCACCCTTCCATTGCACAAACATAGATCCTTAAGAATAGCAGAATATAGTGTTGAAAAAAAAAACAGCAAATATTTCCAAGAAACCAGGATGGCAAATACAAGAACTTACATTGACGAGATTATGACTTGCACTTAGAAAAAATAGTACATTGATGTATATGCATTAGCATATACATCTGGGACAATCACTACAGATAGATAATGAGCTGATCTCCAAATTGATTAGGAGGAGATAAGGCTGGATAACATGAGAAATTGAACAATGCTTTTAACCAGCTCCAGCTGAATGCTGCCAGAAAGCTTCCTAGTCTTCCTTCTGAACACAGCATTTTTCTGGTGAAGTTAAATGGTTGTCAATCAGATCATCTCAGAATAATTAGCATTTTTGTGACTGCCAATCCAATAGAAAAGACTTACATGTGAGAAGTAATATAAAAGATGTCATCAAATAGAGCCATGACTCAAAGAGGAGGTATATCTATCATTTAGCTTGAGAGAGAGAGAGAGAGATAACAGATATGGCGCTGGGAAGTTGCACTGATATAAAAAAAAAGTTAGGAAAATCAGTAGACCTCCAGTGCATTGAGTAGATCCTTTTATGGAGGTAGTGTAGTGGATAGATTATGTTACATGGAGTCAGGTCGACCTGAGTTCATATCCTGCTGCAGACACTTAGTAGCTGTGTAACCTTGATTAGGTGACTTAAAATCTCTGAGCCCATTTCCTTTCAAAATGAGAGCATTTGACCTTGCAATGTTTAAAAAGTTCAAGAGACATAAGTCCTGGGTAATTAGTCATTTTATTAATAATGCCAGCATTTTAATTAAAGAGGTCATTGGTACTCTTGAATGCAAAAGATCTCTCATGGTGGTAGGCTCACAGTTTATGTGCTTTTAGAAGAGCAGGTGTTCCTAAAGGTGTCAATCAACTCTGATTGGTTAACCATTAATGAGATAATGAATATAACAATGAAGCGCTTGGCTATATTTCCATGAGAGTCCTGGGGGTATGTTGGTCTCAAATCTTGGTCAAAGAGACTTATCAACATATATATCAAAGAGGGACTACACTTCTGCCCCAGACCTATCTGACCGAACACAGTGAACAAGAATTCACCAATGCTCTTAGCTGGTTGGGTAAGTCTTTGCCTAAGATTTCCCACACTAGTGGATTTTTGGATGAGGAAGTAGAAAAGGGGAAAATCCTTTGTTCTGATTCAGTAATTAGTTATTAATACAAGAGAGAAATAATCATTTATCTCAACTTTATGACCTCTAAAATCCTTCCAACCATTAAATTTATGATCATTTGGTTTCTCATATTAGGGCCAAAAATTACAAAGGATGTTGAGACAGTACTCATATCAATGAAATCATGGATCCATTAACATATTTGAGTAATACTAATAACACATGTTGCTATTATTCTTAAGTTCTTTATGGTGTAACACATTATGTGCATTCTTTCCTTTGATATTCATGACATGAGATGATGACATGATCATGAGATCATGAGGAAGAATACAAGATTTATTATCCCCAATTTACAGATGTGGAAACTATGGCTCAGTAAAATGAACTGACCACCAAAATCGCTGGGCAAGTAAGTGTTGGAGGTCTTATGACCTCAAAAACCTTAAATCTAGTGATCTTCCCACCACAAATAAAGCCTTGTAAGATTCCAAGAGAAAATAGAGAGCAAATTCAGTGGAGAGAATAGTCACTGTGAGAAATAATTCATTTGGACCCCTACTCTATTCCCATCAGTATCAATCAATTTTTTATGATTCCATAGGGGTAGTGATTATAAGTTCTGTATATTAGGGCCCAGAGCTATGAGCTACAGACTGTAAGACCACTTCAATAATCATAGGAAGATAGCTGCAGGACTTCCACCCACGTTTTTCCTTGTCATGGTGACCAAGTCCAGTGTGGCAGAGGGGACTTAACTACATGGCCCCAATTTATTTTTGTACTGCTGGACCATTCTCCATTCTCTTTTGTCCAACACAAGCAGGTCACCATCTTAGAACCATTTTTATGACCACCTAGTCAGTGGAGATACTCTTTGCTTCACCCAAATTGTGGCCCTGATGACAGATCATTTTTGCTTATGTGTCATATGTCAACTGGTGGAATTATTCTGTATTTGATATATCTTTTCTTGAATATCTAGATATCTAACCCAATAAAAATAGGTCCCTGGAAGGAGGGGGCATCTCAGATCATGAGGATGATCTGAGGTCCACTTCATTAGAGGGGACCATGGACCCTTTAATAAAGTTCCATTGGCTCAGATCTTTGCCTCGGTTTCATTTATTGTAGGTTGGAAAATTGTAATCCCACATCACTCTGCAAATGGGCTGATGTTATGATCATTCTGTTTTACAGATGGGGAAAGGAGGACATAGAAAAATAGAGATTCACAGACCATGAGAGCTGGTATGATCATAGAAATTAAGGGACCACAAAGATTATTGAGTCCAGGGGTTCTTCACCTTTTCTGGGCAGTATTAAGCTTCTCAGTTTGGTGCAGCCTAAAGACCCCTTCTCAGAATAATGTTTTTAAATACATAAAAATAGAATTAAAGAGGCAACCCAGTTTAAGAAACTCTGATCTCTTCTAATCTCCTCATTTTGCAGATGAGCAATCTGAGGCCTAGAGAGATCCAGTAATTTACCTAAGGTCACAGAGGTCATACATAAGTGGGAGAGCTGGGGTATGAATCTGTGAGCTTTGCCTCAGTTCAGTGTTCTTGCCTCAGCAGCAAGAGGCTTTAGTTCTCATCTTGTCCAATCATCTCATTTTTCTGTATGAAGAAATTTTCTTAAAGCCACCTCTATTTAGAAGAACATGGACAAGAAGCTCCTCCTAGTTTAATTTTTTTTAATACTACACACCAGAGTATCTTCCCACTATGGGGCGATCACATCACAGGGATGCCCCTTACAGATCTGAGCATACCTACTTCAAGGATAGGATGGAAAATCCAAGGTTGGAATCCAAAAGCTTGTAAGTATGGTGAAATAGCTACTGTGTTTCATCTCTTAACTGGCCACACTTCCACAATAGACACATTGCTCCTACTGCCAAATGAGTTACATATTTGAGCACACATTCCCTGACCTGACCAATTAGTGTATAAATGTGTGTAGCTCTTAAATCTGAATTTTTAGCTAGGAGCTAATGGAGCGCACTCTAACTTTGGAGGCTAGGGTGAAATTTAATTTAAACTAATCTCCCTGAGACCAGGTACATATAGAGCGTGTTATTTACGGTATTTATCCCTCCCATAAATATCCAGCTGCTTGTACAGTCAATAAAGTTTAGAAAGCATTTGGAGATGAAAGGTGCCATAAAAATGCAGAGCTATTATCATTCTTACTAAAAATTACAATTTAAGCCTCTCGTTGCTTTTCTGGTCTGGTTGGCATGGCAGTGGGTGGGCAAGGCTTTCCTCCTTTTTTGAATCTCTATCTTACCTCCTTTCTCCTCATCACCCCAGTACAAACATTCTGTATCACCTCAGGCAAATTAGTTCAAAAAGGCTTTAATTATGCTCTCATGCCTCTGAGCCTTCTCTCAATCTATATTCTGTGTCCTAAACATGCTCCCCACCTCAGTTCTTTCCCTTCAGGAAGGAGCTGCTGAATCCAGCCTCCTCTTGGACCCCTACTTTATTTTCAATATTAACTGATGGAAATTAACCATTTGCTTGCTTAAAAGGCCATGCTTAACTCATTTGTAGGTATATTTAGTAGTATTTTGATAATTTCCATTGATCAATGATCATCAATATGTGGGGGTCATAGTCAATCCAGATCTTCTCATCCTCTGAGGTTTTTGTCTATGGCCCCTTGCAAATTGTTAGTAGTGAAGCACTGTGGTTAGCTGTCTATGAGCCCTGCTCTGCCACACACTGCCTGTGTGTCTTTGGGCCAATCCTTTTTACCTCTCTGGGCCTCAGTTTCCTCATTTGTGAAATGACTATACGGCCTCTAAATGCTTCCACATCTAAATCTATGATTGTCTAATTCCTCAATCTTCTTATGTGGTCAGTTTACCCTCACAAAAAGGATTAGAAGTGATATCGTCGATGTCATTGCTCACATAGACATTACCCATGCTAGTATACCGTAACTTTCTATATCTGCCATGTGTCTTTCCATTGCCTTTTGGGTGACCTAAATATTGATTCTTCACAGACAACTTAGCACAGAGATGCTAAATATAATAATTCACTTTCACATAGGGCTGAATGTAGGGTTTACATAATACTATCTTTATAATCACCTTGTGAGGGACAGGTGGTGAAGGAATTATGATTCCCATTTTATTTGTTATTAGAAGAAACAAAGACTCAAAGCAGCTAAGTATGCTAATGGATAGTGTCAATGTTGGGACCTGAACCCAGATTCTACTTACCAGAGTAGTGTAGGATAAAGAGCATTGAACTCAAAATCAGAACAATTTGTGAGTTCTAGTTGTAATCGTAGCTAGCTGTGCGACTGTATGTCATTTGAATTCTCTGTGTCTCACTTTCCTCATCTGTAGAATGCAGATTAACAATACCGGCACTATCTACGGGGTGGTTGTGAGTAAAACGTCTTATAAACCACAGAGCATGATGTGAGCATGGAAGATTTGACTGGTGATCTCTAAGACCTCCTTTATTTTAATTATTGTACTATTGTATGACTCTCAAGACTTTGCCCCATCCCTAGAATGGGAGACTTCTGTTCATCACCACCCCTTAGAATCTCAAGCTCCATTCAAGGAAAAAAAATGGTGGCAATCAACTTGCTCACCGAAGCACTGCCACAAACCTTCAGTTTCTAAAAAAAAACCACACAGTATCTGAAGTACAAAAAAATGAAGCTCATTCAAACAAGGTATGCCTATGTTTGCACCAGAAATATTGTGGTTTAAGTGAGTAATGTATGTAAAATGTTAGTTATTATCATTTCTAATCCCCCCACTTATTTGTCAGTGCATTTTAATTAATTAAATAATCTTATAATCATTTATCTATGTGCATGTTGTATCCCTTCAACCTAATGTAATCCCCTTTAGGACAAGAATTGTTTCATTTTTGTCTTTGTTCTCCTAGCACCTGGGCATTCATGTTGAATTCAATTGAATTCTGATGTTCTGGTGTATGTTATTGCTTCTGGATATCATTTCAAAGCATGTATTTTCACTCCTCAACAAATTAACTCGAAGTCTACTTGAGGTGCCATTATCACACAGTTAATAAGTATTTGTGGTGGAATTTGAACCTAGGTATTCATAACTCCAAGTTCAAGGCTTTATACCATACTGCTTGTGTCTTAACTCACTTAGCTTTTAAAAACCCAGGATGACCTCTACATCCAGATAGGGCATCATAATTCAATGTATTTTGCATGATTATTGTCTGTTTTAAGGTCCCTCCCAAATTCTTCTGGAATTTTTGGACTCTGTCAATCTCACTTCATATGTCTCCCAGAACAGTGCCTGAATTTCAGTGAACATTAACTAATGCCTGCTGTGTAAAGAGCACTAGGTTTGGTGTTGAGGACGTATAAAATGTAGATAAGACGTGGTCCCTGACCTCCTAAAGCTTATAATCAAGCAAAACAATTAGACAGTGAAAAGGTGTGTTTATGGCAGCCCTCACCTTCAATGTTTTCCCTAGCTGTCTTTAAGGCAGCTCAAATTCTGTATTTTGGAGGATTAGAATCTATGCTCTAATTCTTCCCCTCACACTCAGTGCTAATGCCTTCGCCTTTGAGATTACCTTCCATTTACACCGAATGTATCTTATTTACGCATTTTTTGCGCATTGTCTTTCTCATTAGACTGTGAGTTTTTTGAGTAAGGACCATGTTTTTGCCCATTTTTTCTGTTCCCATTGTTAAAGGCACATAGTAAGTGCTTAGTAAAAATGCTCATTGGTTGATTAAAATGGATGCTCAACAAGGAATCAAGAGGCTCTAGATTCAAATCCCATTTCTGAACCTTAACAGCTGGGTGACCTTGGGAAAATCATTTAACTTCTCAGCTTCAACTTCCTCTTCTGCAAAATAAGAACAACAGCATCTACCTTCTAGAATTGTTTGTAAGATCACCCATGTAAAATGCATTGCAAAACACAAAGAACTACAGAAATGGCAGAAGTCATTACTGTAAGCCACATGACTAAATCTGTATTAATAATATATAGAAAAACCTTAACTTAAAGAAGATGAGGAAGATGATGTAATAAAGACTTCCTATGGGCCCATCCAAAAGAAAAAATAAAAGCTCTGGGGAAACAGAATGTCGTTTTGGTTGCAGTGATCAGAAAACAGGAGGAGTTATTTTTAAAATCTTTTGGCATGAGGGCTCAGGGATTTGTTATAATTACGGTACTGCTTTCTAAATTATTTCTCTAAGACCATTAAGAAAGATATAATCATTACACATCATTAATGGAATCCACAGGCTCCCCAGATTAGTGCATACCCTCCCCTGATGAACCTTTATTGATTGACATTTGTGTGAAAGAAAAGGAAGTGACTGTAATTGCAAGCCTGAGATTAAAATGTGGGTGGTGATATCTTCAAACAACAGAGTGACCCTTAGGTTTCTGAGATAACACTCATTTATTAAAGCCTTGGGAAAGCTTTACAGAAATGAAATTTGCACACATTCTAATGTCTCCTCTGGAACATCTTCAGAACCCTCTCCTGACAAAGATACTCAGCACAGCTCCTCTTATTAGACTTGGTTTCCACATATGGAAGTGAATGGAGTCTCAACTAGTTCTTTTCCCCTTCTCTCTACTCCTCTTTCTGGTATTGTTCTAGCCCATCGTGTATGTGTGCGTGTGTGTGTGTGTGTGTGTGTATGTTTTAATTTCAGAGCGAAATTCAGACTATTAATGTACCCCCATTTCGGATCTATGTGTTTTCAAAGCAGCTAGTTAAATCACTTAACTGCATTCAAATGTCCATGGATTCAATGAGAAAGTAAAATCAAACTGATTTGGGTTTCTTTTCATTTCATTTTTTTATTTTTGAATACCATATAGGCAAAAATAGCTATTCTGTCAAGATTTTTACTTTTCAACTGGCTGTACCATCTGGTTTGGAGGTGTGTCATATGATTGGGTCATTTCTGGTACTGCCTTGGGATTTTGCTTCTGCGACTACCTCAGGTTCTAATCTGAACTAAACCTATTTAGCCTAAGCCTGGTGTGGATATGAGCTGTGAGAGAGATTTTGAAATTACTTCAACTTCTCAAAGTTTCTTTGGCCAAGGGTTGGCTGTGAAGATCTCTCAGGTTCTGCACGAACCTGATCTATACGTCAATCCCAGAGGCTACTCTTGATAAGATGTGGATGGCAGAAAGCATGTCTAGTGGGTTAGGAAATTCTTTGACATGGGGGAATTCTGGTCAATGTTGGTTTTTCTTGGAAGGCTAAGGATAGGGACTATATTGACAAGGAAAAGTTATACTTGGTAAAACCTCTTTTGCTAACAGAAAAAAGTAACTTTATTAGATCTATACAGGAAAGAAGGTGGTCTTGATTTTCTCAAAATGTCCATGGAATGGAATATACAAGAGGCAGGACTAGAGTCGGCTTGGGGATGGATGTGTAAGAAATATGCAAGCAAATATGGTTCGCTTGGTTGAAGTAGTTCAAAGTTTGGTACCCCCATCAGTGTATCTCTCTATCTACAAGACATCATTCAAGCATATGGCCAGGAATAGCCAGGGGGAAGAACCGGGAAGCATATCGCTATGGAAATTCTGCCACTGGATCCTAGAATCAGAAAGTTTTTGGGTTCTGCCATTCTAGAATACCAGAGTCCCTTAACTTCTGGCATAGACATACCCAATAAGGAAGGGCTTGGAAGCCATTGACAAAGATGCAGCTGTCACTGCATCAGCGTTAATACTTTGTGTGCAACATCTTATGAACTGCAGTAGCTTATAGCGCACCCTCGTGCACCAGACTCCCCAGGGACCCATAATGCAAGGTGGCACAAATAGAGACAGAAGGAAAACTGCCCAGGTCATCACACTCATCAGGCATGCATTTCTCTGCTGCAAAAAGATCTCTTCTGACTCTCTTTCTTCTCCTTCTGCGATAGCTAGTTCAGCTGTATAAAGACCAGTTAGGAAATACCAGCCCAGAAATGTGGGCTCTATCTGTTTTTATAGCTGGCTATCAAGAACAATATGAAAGAGGTCGAAATCTCCATTATGGCTAGATTAAGGTGGTGCTACCTTCCTGTATGACAATTGACGGGACTTAGGAGGTCATTTGGTCCAACCCTTACCTGAAGCATTAACCTACTCTATGACGCTCCTGACAAGTGGTCATCTATCCTTTGCTTATATATTTCCAAGTGGTGGGGAACTTGTTACCTACCTCCTGACTTAGCTGATCCATTTCAACATGGTTAAATGTTAGAAAGTTCTTTCTGCTTTGAACTGAGGTTTGCCTCAGTAATTTCTACCCATTTTATACCCTCTTGAGTGACACAGAAATCTATTTCTTCCTGCATATGCCACCCCTTAACATATTTGAAAATAGTTGTCATATAGTTATCTTTGGTTCTCTTACTACATCCAGGGCTTCAATGCATTGAGTCTGAGAACATAATAATCAATTAGTTCTCAAGTATTAATTAAACACAGAGTGGCCTATTAGGTACTATGGAGGATAAAGCACAAGTGTAAGAGTTAATTTCTGCTTGCAAGGGGTTCTTAATCTTTTTATTTTACATTACTCTCACTTGCCAATGCTGCTCATCCCCCGCCAATAGAACCATCCCTTATTATAAACAAGTGTTACTGAGCAAAACAAACCAGGACGTTGAGCAAGTCCAGTAACATATGCCTCAATCAGCACTTCTAGTCTTCTGCCAAGAGGAAGGTCATATGCAAGGCTGTACTGGTAAATGTTTAATAACTGGGTGTCTGAAAGAAATGTATGCATGACATAGTTTTAAGTTTAATGTGCATTTATTAACATTTTCTATATCACTTTATCAAGTCTAGAAAAGCAACAAAACAGCAAATGAAGTCTTGGTTTTGTAGTATTGATTTTCAAGTTGTGTTTATCTCCCACTTGGCTCTTGAGAGTTGGGACAAGCTGTTTCTAGCACACCCCTGGTTGTATGTTTCATCATCAATTCCCTGAAGTCAAGACTGGTTCTGAGATGATTTGAATTCTGGTGCCTTTCAAAATTGTTTTCTTTTTTTCTTATCATGGTTGCTATGAATATTATGCTTTTGATTCTGCTCACTTCCCTCTTTATCAGTTTATGTAAGTGTTCCCAAGTTTCTGTGATTTCTTCATGAAATTGATTTTGGCACAATAATATTCCATTACATTCACACCACAGTTTGTCTAGACATATTCCATTTGATGGGCACACAACTTGTTTCCAGTTTTTTGCACCTGAAAAATGCTGTTATAAGCATTTTTTGTAACGAATAGGTCCATTTCCTCTGTATTTTGCTTCCTTGGTGTATATGCCCTGTAGTGAGATTGTTGGGCCATTTTGCATCTTTTCTAGGATGGTTCTAAATTGTTGGGAAGAACACACAACATTGTGGAAATGAAACTAACAAACATTAAAGAAACAAAAATCAAAAAAACAGGAACAGGAACATCGTGTAAGGGCAGTTAAATTTTCTTGAATATTGTAAAATATTCATCATTTCCATACATGCTCCTCCTAATTTTAGAAGACAGTCTTTGAGTTGCCATTCCCTTGTGGCTCACCTTCTGGAGATGTGTCTCTCCATTCTTTGCTTCTCTGGTCCACAGACGACAGACACGTTGTCCTTAGTAGCCCAATGCTTGAAGCCTTTTCCTCCTAGCAGGGCCCACTTGATTTTAAGCTTCACTTTGTAAAGTTTTAAAGAAACCAGGGTCACCTCCATGTCAGATTGTCATGGAAGGAGGAGGACTTTGCTAGGGGAAGAAAGTTCATTTCCAGGTTATGTGATTCAGATTTTCCATGGTGGAGAGATTTCCCAAGCCTTTTGGATTGTTTCAGAGAATGTGAAAGGGAGTTGTCTGCACCAGAGAATTAAAAAGCTGTTGGTTGGCCCTCTTGCTTTGACTACATTAAGCCAGAACTGCCACTTGGGAGGAGTTTCAGGGCAGGCAGAAAGGCCTGCTAAATCAGCACAGAGTGTCACAAAGGAGGGTGGACTGAATGAAAGACTAGACCACACACAGATGTCTGACATGATAATCTCATTTCCCATGACCACAAAGTCACAAAAAAGAAAACCACAGGGGGAGAATTGCATTTTTTTCAAAGGCCACATGGGATTTTCCCAGGTTAAATGTTTGTTGTTTTTCTTCTGTGCGCACTAATTTATTAATGTCCACACAGGGGGTGGGGAATCAGAGAGGGAAGGGAAGAAGTATTTATTTAGCACCTAGTCAGTTCCAGGTAGTGTACTAAGTACTTTACAAATATTATCTTGTTTCATTCTCACAACCACTCTGTGCGAGAGAAGCTGTTATTATTTTCATTTTAAACTTGGAGAGACTAAGGTAAACAGCAGTTAAATGACTTTAGTAAGTATCCAAGCCTGGATTTGAACTTCTGAGTCTTCTTGACTCCAGGTGCAGAGCTCCAGCCACTCTGCCACCTAGCTGCCTCAATTAGGAGAGATTGCTTCTGTTTCTCGCTCTTTCTGAAACTCTTTAAATAAAAACCACATTCTCCAGATTTTTGTGATAGCTTTCTTTAGAAGGACAAATGAATTCAATGGAAAGGATCTTACATGAGGAAGCAGGAGGCTGGTACTCTAGTCTCAGCTCTGCTATTAACTACTTGTGTAACCTCAGCAAATCACTTATCTTCTCTAAGCCAGTTTCCTTATCAATAAAATGGAGGTCGTAATGTTCATATCCTTGAAGAAGGTATAGGAGGAGAATCAGGTGGCTTTTACAAATGATATTTGAAGTCAGACCTTATCTTGACAATAAGCCGAAATGTATAGAGAACAAAAGATCCCACAGTATTTATTGTTTTTTAACTATAAAAAGTTATAAACTATACAAGTTATATAGCTATTATATAATATATCACAGTGTATACTATATAACTATAAAAAGATTAAATATATCAAATTTTGTACCTGAGCTTAAAGGAAATAGAGTATCTAGCAAGATATTGGTCATGTATATATCACAATCCCGTAAGATTCCTTGAAGCATTTAAAGATAGAGATAATTTTGTTTTATGACCCCACTGATACCAGATGAGGCATAAAACAGGGAGTTTGTCACTTTCTTGTAGGACATATAGTATAGGGTGCAAATATGAAGAGATTTCTTAAAGATGGTGAATTCTTCCATATACTTCTGTTAGCAGACAGCATCACATTGACTGCATCAAGTCCTGGAATATTGAGAATCATCCCAAAACACATCCATGAGTGTACAAAAGAGTTCAAACTATTGCACCTATCCACATAGGAAAAATAAACATGCGTGAAGACTTTTATCTTGGCCAGTTGTGTCAATCTCAAATAGAAATGGATCCCTGTGACTTAGAAAACCACAAACGAACATCATCTATGTTGTATTGCATTTTTATTTATTTTGTTACACATTACTCAATTAGATTTTCATCTGGTTCCTGTACTTGGGAGTTTTTCTGGCTTCTTGTGGGGAGTTAGTTTGACACTTTGTTTTTAGATAACTATATGCAATTGGATGACAATTCAAAGCGATGGCTCATCTGTTCATGTATGTTGGACAGATCCTTGCAGATGGACAGTAAACTAAGCTGAGAGGTGAATATGAGAACAGGCTGTGCTTTTGGGGAATATCCCAGGGCTTTTAATGAATCTAATCTTTTTTTTAAAAAAATTAATACTTGTTAGGTGCTCTTGTGTAGCAGAAAGTCACAGAATAGTACATTCTTCAAAAAATTAATGTTGAGAATCACTGAAAGGGCAATGGAGAAGTGTATTGTCAGTAGACATAGGCTGCAATATATTAACAATGAGGAGCTGTGAGGGAGAAGTGACATAAAGTATAAATGTCCAACTCCTGGCTCACTCTGAGATGCTGCCCAAATCTGGTTAAAATATAACTAGGAAATGTTTAACAAAATAAATAAAAATATAATACAACAGACATAATGGTAACTTGTAGTTTTCTAAGTCAATATGTAGTCTTCAGAGTCACATTTCTATTTGAGTTTGACACCACTGGTGTAAAGGATACCATTAGAGATATGTATGACTAGAAGGAGTTGGGGCAGTCACAGAGCTGGAGTGAACGATACCTGATGTTAATTAAAGCCTATGTTGCTGTCCTGGTAACCACGTAGTGCCAAGAGACCTAGCAGAAAGTTCTCGTCATATTGTTGGATCTTCTGCAGAGGATTTCCTGGAGGAACATAAAAAGGCGTTGCCCAGGATGAGAAGACATGGATGGGTAGCAGTCTGTGCCTGTGGGAGTGTGGGAGTGTGCCCACATTGATGAGCTCACAAATCTGGGTATGAGAGCACTGCCTCCATCTATAAGATCATTATGGGAACCAAAATGTGTGATGTACTTGGTATCTTTGACTATTGTACTTGTTAGTGAGATATCTAAAGTTTGTACTCAGGCAAATGAGCTGAGGCTCATTTCTGTGGGGCAAATCAAGGCTGTAAGTGAGATAAGACTGTCTTAAAATAGATAACACAAACATATGAGTAATCATTTAAACATATAATGAAATATTTACTCTTCCTTAAGTAATTAGCCTCAAGCTACCTAAATAATTACTTTGGGCAATCCTTCCTTCTTAATGGAGCTCTCTCCATGTAGATATAGAATTACTGTCTTCATAACATTCAGATATAACTAATAACCCTAATATGCACATTTGAAACCCTCTCACAGTAGATACTGCACTTACATTGTGTCTGATTTATGTAAATAAGACTGAAAAATTAAAAGCTTTGCCATTTTAATCTCCTTAATTATTGTTTATTATTTGTTGAGCACTAGCAATGAAACAAGGACTGTGCCAAACAAAGTGGGGTGAGGGGGAGGGAGAAGACTATTTCAGTCTGAAAGGTTACAAGTTAATAAGAAGATTAAACAATTCAAACGTAAGAACACAGGCTTAGAAGATGGTTGAATCCCACTTGTGAGGATTATAAAAGATTCTAGAGACATAGTTTCAGGGCAATTTAATCATTTTATTAATAAGGCCAGCAGGTTATTAATAAAAGGATGTTCATTTGGCCATTTCTCTAAGACCAAAGACCCTTAATGGTGTTGGGGTCGAGAAGAGAGGGGGGCGAGCCAAGATGGTGGCTGGAAAGCAGGGACTTGCGTGAGCTCCCTGCCAGGTCCCTCCAAAAACCTATAAAAAATGGCTCTGAACAAATTCTAGAACTGCAGAACCCACAAAATAGCAGAAGGAAGCAGGGATCCAGCCCAAGACAGCCTGGATGGTCACTGGATGAGGTCTATCGCCCATGGAGCAGAGGGAAGCAGAGCCCAGCATGGGTGGTGGCAGGACCAACCAGACTAGGAGCTGGGCAGAACAAGCCCTAGCACCCTGAATCAGTGAGCTGTGGCAGTTACCAGACTTCTCAACGCACAAACACCAAAGACAACAGAGAAGGTTAGTGGGAAAAGCTGCTTGGGACAGAGTGAAAAGAGTTTGCAGTTTGGCCACCACCTCAAGGGAAGCAGGGGGAGGTGCAGCTACAGAACTACAGCTGCAGTTACTTCCGGCCCCAGGCCCACCTGGTGGGAGGAATTAAGTGGAGGATCAGAGCAGGGGCGCAGAGTCTGCTTAAGATTTTTGTCAGGTCCGGGTT
>CM053622.1:700017816-700033199 GCA_028646595.1 Phalanger gymnotis | reverse complement strand
TATAAAGGGGGATAGGTTAGGAAGGAGCAAAACATAGTTAATCTTTCACAACATGAGTAATGTGGAAGGGTTTTACATAATGATATGCATGTGGCCTATGTTGAATTGCTTGCCTTCTTAGGGAGGGTGGGAGGGGAGGGAAGAGGGGAGAGAATTTGGAACTCAAAGTTTTAAAAATTGATGTTCAAAAACAAAAAAAAAGTTTTTGCACGCAACTATGAAATAAGATACACAGGTAATGGGGTGTAGAAATTTATCTTGCCCTACAAGAGAAGAAGGGAAAGGGGGATGGGAGGGGAAATGGGGTGACAGATGGGAGGGCTGACAGGGGAACCTTTGCAACCAGAATATACGCCATCTTGGAGTGGGGGGGAGGGTAGAAACGGGGGGAAAATTTGTAATTCAAACTCTTGTGAAAATCAATGCTGAAAACTAAATATATTAAATAAATTAAATTTTTAAAAAATGGTGGTGGGGTCACAGTTTATGTGCCCTTCCAAGAGGAGGTGTTTCTGAGTGATGCTTAATCATATCTGAGAAGTTAACACAATGGAAGGTAGACTATTTTGGGGTATGTGACTTAGATCATTCAAATCTTCCTCAAAGAGATATCAATTTTCATATCTCCTGTCTTGATGGTAGGAGGAATCAACATTTGCCCAGGCCTGTCTGAGCAAACATAATGAGCAGGAATCCACCCATTAGCCCAAACTCAGAATTTCTTTTAGTGATTAGATCTTGGCCTTGGTAAAGCTTTAAGAGAGATTTCTTACATTGTTGGATTTCTAGATGAGGAAGTAGAAAAGAAGAAAACTGTAGTCCTAAGACAATAATTAGTTATTAAATATAAGAGAGAAATATTCATTTCTCACACATGGTAGGGCAGAATGATTTTCTTTTCCTTCTCTTCTTTAAAAGAAAAATCTTTCTTCTTTTGAAGGAATTAAAATAGTCAAAGAAGAAGCTAAGGTATCACTTTTTTCAGATGATATGATGATTTACTTAGAGAATCCTAGAGAATCAAGTAAAACACTACTTGAAATAATAAACAACTTTAGCAAAGTTGCAGGATATAAAATAAACCCATACAAATCCTCAGCATTCTTATATATTACTAACAAAGCCCAAAAGCAAGAGATAGAAAGAGAAATTCCATTTAAAGTTCCTATAGACACTATTAAATATTTGGGAGTCAACCTGTCAAAACAAACCCAGGACCTATGTGAACACAATTACAAAACACTTTTAACACAAATAAAGTCAGATCTAAATAAATGGAAAAACATCAGTTGTTCATGGTTAGGCTGAGTTGATATAATAAAAATGACAATTTTGCCTAAATTAATTTACTTATTCAGTGCCATACCAATCGAACTACCAAAAATTATTTTACAGAGCTGGATAAAATAATAACAAAATTCATCTGGAAGAGCAAAAGGTCCAGATTATCAAGATAATTAATGAAAAGAAATGCTAGGGAAGGTGGACCAGCCATACCAGTTATTAAACTGTATTATAAAGCAGCAGTCATCAAAACTACTTGGTATTGGCTAAGAAACAGAGAGGTGGATCAATGGAATAGGTTAAGTACACAAGACACAGTAGTCAACAACCATAGCAATCTACTCTTTGATAAACTGAAAGAATCCAGCTTCTGGGTTAAGAATTCAGTATTTCACAAAAAACTGCTAGGAAAACTGGAAAAATAATATGGCAGAAACTGGGCATGGACTCACACCTTATACCATATACCAAAATAAAGTCAAAATGCGTTCATGATTTAGAAATAAAGGCCAATAGCATAAGCAATTTGGGAGAGCAAGGAATAGTTTACCTGTCAGATTTATGGGAAAGAGAAGAATTTATGGCCGAACAAGACAGAGAGCATTAAAAATGCAAAATGGATAATGTTGATTATTTTAAATTGAAAATTTTTGTATGAACAAAGCCAATGCAACAAAGATTAGGAGGGAAGCAGGTATTTGAGAATCTTTACAACCAGTATCTCTGATAAAGGCCATGGGGAACTGAGTCAAATTTATAGGAATATAAGTCATTCCCCAATTGAGAAATAGTCAAGGGATACGAACAGGCAGTTTTCAGAGGAAGAAATTAAAGATATCTATGGCCGTATGAAAAAATGCTCTAAATCACTATTGATTAGAGAAATGCAAATCAAAACAGTTCTTAGATACCACATCTCTCCTGTCAGATTGGCTAAAATGACAAAATAGGAAAATGATAAATGCTGGAGAGGATGTGGGAAAATGGGAATATTGTTACATTGTTAGTGGAGTTGCGAAGTGATGCAGCCATTCTGGAGAGCAATTTGGAACTATACCTAAAGGGCTATAAACAAGTGCATACCCTTTGACCCAGCAATACCACTTCTAGGGCTGTATCCCAAAGAGATCATACAAGTGGGAAATGGACCAGTATGTATAAAAATATTTATTGCAGGTCTTTTTGTGGTGGCAAAGAATTGGAAATCAAGGAGATGCCCATCAATTGGAGAATGGCTGGAATGACGTACATGAACTGATGCTGAGTGAGGGGAGCAGACGCAAAAAAACATTATACACAATTACAGACGCCCGGTATCTGTAAGGACTAACTTTGATAGACTTGGCTCTTCTCAATGCAAGGTTCAAAGACAGCTCCAAAAGACTCACGATGGAAAAAGCTAGGCACATCCAGAGAAACAATTATAGAGTCTGAATGCAGATTGAGGCAAACTATTTGCTCTTTTTTTTCCTTCTTTTTTGGTTTCATTTCTTCTTTCTCATGATTGATTCCATCGGTTATAATTCTTCTTTACAACTGGACTATTATGTAAATAAGTTCAATGCAAAAGTATATGTGGAGCCCGTATCGGATTACATGCCGTTTTGGGGAGGGGGGAGGGAGGAGGAGAGCGAGGGAGAGAATTTGGAACTCAAAAACTTATGAAACTGAGTGTTGTAAACTAAAAATAAAAATAAATTTTAAAAAGAAAAATCTTTCTTCTTCTTAACAACAACAAGAAAAAAACAAACCTTAAAGGAATAGAGAAGATTGGGGTTTGTCTTCAGAGAAGGATACAGAAACAAAAAAGCCTCTCCTACCCCAAAGAATGCATAGAAGAACTTTAAAGAGACTTTAAAAATCAAATGAGAGAGATTGAGGAAAAATAAAGAATAGGAACAATTCAAGAAAAAACAAGATCATGAAAAGAAAGTTAAGCAATTAAAAAAGGACATTCAGAATCTTTTTTAAAGAAAGAAATAAATTTATTTCCCCAAGTTACATAAAAACAATTTTAACATTAATTTATAAAGCTTTGAGTTCTAAATTCTCTTCCTTGCCCCTTCCCCCTCAGAAAGAAATAAAAGGTTAAGGAGATAGGGAGAAGGGGAGGGATTTTTAGAGGGAACCCTACTTACATCAGATCTGGATTAAAGAGACAACCATATACACATTTAGAAGGGAATAAAAATCTTCTAAATTTATAAAGAAATAAGAAGGTGAGGGAATAGGTTAAGGGGTGATATAGAAGGATGTCTAGATTAATGAGAATGGAATAGAGGGAACAACATATATATATACATATATATATATATATATTTGGAAGGCTATTAAAGTCTTCTAAATTCATCTAGAAACAAGGGGGCAAGAGAAAAGTGGAGAGAGACTAGTATAAGGGAGGGATTCTTAGAAGTGGGGTAGGTTAAGTGGTAAGAGGTCAAGGTAACAGGGAGAAATAAAGTAGAGGAATCAGGTGGGATAGGAAATGAGAGATACACACTAACATAAAATAAGGAGTAGAGGAGTAGAATTTATTAGGGAAAAAGCAGCAATAGTAATCATGATCTCAGCAAAGTTAAAGCTAAAATAGATTTAATGAAAACAGAAAAATAGGGAAATGGCACTATATGTCAGCCATATTAATCAATATTGTTTCACACTATTTAAAATAACTAGACAATATAATGTTGGAATATTGCTGTGGTGTAGGAAATGCTGAGTTGGTGGATTAAGAAAAATAAGGAAAGAGTTGGATTTATGAAAGATGATGTTAACCACTTTCAGAGAAATAGAGCACAAAAAAGTATAATATGGTCTTACATAGATGCATATGAATATATATGTGTATATATGTATATGATTATAGGTATCTATGTATATGTATGTGTATGTAAGTATATGTCTGTTTATAGGTATATATATGTTTGTGTGTTTATATGAATATGTATATGTGTGTGTGTGTGTGTGTTTGTGTGTGTGAGTACATCCGCACACATCCACATTTAATTGTAACCTTCTTGGGAGGGGGTGGAAGGGGAAAAAAAGAACAAAGTAAAAAGTGCACAGAAGATAACAAAATAAAAACTAAAGGAAGTAAAGAAAAGATGCACAGCTCTGAACACAATGTGTATTTATTATATAGCTTTCTTGACATGGAAATTTATTGCTTTGTATTTTGAATCCTCTCTTATGTTCTGCTGTGCACACGGCAATGCCTTTTTTTCTTTTCTTATTTTGTATTTAAGTTTTAGTGTTTATTCCTTTCTTTGTATTTAAGTTTAAAATAAAAACATTTACAAAAAGAAACACATTAGAAATTCAGGCTGCGATGTTGGAGACACTCTAGGGGAGGTGGAAAGAGGGGAAAGAAAGAAGCATTTATCAAACACCTACTATGTGCCAGGCACAGCACTAAGTGCTTTACAGTAATCTCATTTGATCCTTACAGTGACCTTTGAGGTTGGTTCTGTTATTAGTCCCATATTATAGCTGAGGAAACTGAGGCAAACAGAGGTTAAGTGACTTGTCTAAGCTCACACAACTAGGAAGTTTCTGAGGCCAGATTCCTGACTCCAGGCTCAGCACTCTATTCCCTTAGCGGTCTAATTGCTTCATAAAATCTGGAAAGGATACCAGATTATGGAATCAAGGGATGTAAGTTCTATGATCCTATTTATACTATCTACATCTTCTTATTTTTTAGGGAAAATTATCCTTTTCAAAAAGTGCTATTTCAATGTAAGCTCTGATTAAGTGAAAAGTCAACCTGACATAGAATTCAGAAGTGGGGAGGGGTTTGCTAATTCTTTGATACCGTCTCTTCCAGTAGTGAAATAATTCTTTAACTCCATCATTCTCTGTCCCTCTGCCCCTTTTTTGAAGTCCTATTTCAAAGTTTTGAAAAATTCATTCTTCTGTCCACTGCTCTGAGCACAAATATCACTCTTAGGCCTCTATCTAGGCCCCCATGATGATTAAGCCCTTTACCTACTTTGTCCCAATCCCTTTGGCAACTGCCTTTATTTTTCTTTGGTTGCTCTATAACAATATTGATTCCTGTTGAGCTTGTGGTCCATTGAATTTTTCATTCTCCTTGAAGTACTGACTAATTATGCCTCTCCCCATCTGATGAGGTCAATGTTTATTAAATTCATTTATTAGTGTTAAGTTTCACTTTAATTGATTTGGCCCAATGTTCATTCATAGTATCGTTGATCTAGACCCGGAAGGGGCCTTAGAGACCTTTGTATAGAGGAAGAGTTCAAGACCTAGCAAGAACTAGAGAGGATCATGGTTGATAAAATGTATGACTCCATAAATTAAAAACAAAATTCTTTGTAGAAATAAAACCAATGCAGCTAAAATTAGAAAAAGAAGCAGATAAATGGGAGAAAATGTTTTCAGTGGATTTTTTTCTGACAAAGACCTCATTTCTGAGATGTGTAGGGAAGTGATTTAAATTTATAAGAATAAATTCCAGTCCCTAATTGATAAATGACCAAAGAACATGAACAGGTACTTTTCAGAGAAAGAAATTCAAACTACCAATAGCCACATGGAAAAATGCTCTAAATCAGGACTGTCCTGATTTAGATTTAAAAGTCTTTAGGTTTTTATTGAAACAATAGACAATATATTTTGATTTGCCATTTTAGTGAGAGCTCTATGGTAGCTCGGCTTCGTTTACTCTTATGTAAATTTCTATGCTTGCAGGCAGGCCGCATGAATCAAACAGTAGGCCACATATGGCCTGCGGGGCTGCGTTTTGGACAGCCCTGCTCTAAATCACTGACTACTAGAGAAATATAAATTAAAACATCTCTCAGCTTCTACTTCATATGTATCAGATTGGTTTAAAAAAAGGAAAATGGTAAATCCTAGAAGAATTGTGGAAAAACAGATACATTAATGTACCATTGGTGTATTTGCAAACTGGTCCAGCCCTTATGGAAAGCAATTTGGAACTATGCTCCCAAAATTATTAAACTTGAAGAACCTTCAACTCAGTGATACCAATATTCTATACTCAAGAGGAAAGTATTCATATGTAAAAACATATTTAAAACATCTCTTTTTTTGTGATGACAGACTTGGAAACTGAGGAGGTACCCTTCCATTGAAGAATGGCTGAACAAATTATGGTATATTAATGTGATGGAATGCTATCGTGACATAAGAAATGATGAAGGGAATATTTCCATAGAAACCTGGGAACAGTTGGATGAACTGATTTACAGTAAGGTAAGTAATAATTTATACCATAGGGTATACAACAAGGGAACAATTTATATAATGAAACATTACTGTAAAAATTAACCTTTTGAAAGACTTTAGGATTTTTCACCCATGCATGACCAGTCATGATTCCAGTGGACTCATGTTGTAACATGCTATACATCTTTGACTAGAGAAGTAATGGATTCGGGCTGCAGGTGGAGACTTTTTTATACATTGTCAATGGGAGAATATGTTTTGCTCAAATATACACATTTATAACAGGATTTAAAAAAATCTCATTTGGTTGATGAGTTCCCTGTGCATCCACACTGGCCTTTTCAGACAACTCCCATTTTTCCCTTCCCCATCAGAATTCTTATCTTTTGTGTCATCAGATTTTAATTCTTGAGAAATTCTTATCCTTCTCTGTTGAATTTTAGTCTATGGAATCCTACCTATAGGATAAGAACCCTATGAAATGAGCCCTCTAAAATATGTGTCCTCAAAATCTAGCATACATTTCAGGTTATTCTCAGCGTTCCTCTCCTCTATCGCAAAGTTTAAAGGAGAGTAGTCACTCCCTCCACAATATTTCTATAGTACCTACCCTATCAACCATTTTTCCTGTCAGTGAGAATTATATCCACAGCACAATTACAAATCATCCCTTGTCAGTTCATTCTTGTTTCAAAGGATGAAATTATCATTAAGGCAAACCAAGAAATCATTAGATTCTCTGCTTTTGGTTGACAGGCAGCTCCAATCAATTAATAAGCACTTGCTATGTGACAGACACTGTGCTAAACACTGGGAACACAAAGAGAAAGCAAAAACATCCTCTGCCTCCGAGAAGCTTACTTTCTAATGGGGTAGACAACATGTTCTGTATGTAAGGTAGATGAAAGTAACCTTAGACGGGAAGGAACTAGTAGCTGAGGGCACTGGAAAAGGCTTCCTGCAGGAGGTGGCAAATGAGGTTCATCTTGAAGGCAGCCAGGGATTCTAAGAGGCTGAGGTGAAGAGGAAGAGCCTTCTGGGCACAAAGATGGGAAATGAAGCACCATGTGTGAGGAATAGGAAGCAGGCCAGCATAGCTAGATCAGAAAGTTCATAGAGTGAAGTAATGAGGAAGAAGAGTAGAAAGACGGGACAAAGCCAAGTTATGAAGAGTTTTAAATGCCAAACAGAGGAATCTATATTTGATCCTAGAAATGATGTGAAGCCATTGGGGTTTATTGAGTGTGTATTTGGGGGAGGGGTGTGACTTTGTAAGACCTGAACTTTAAAAAAACCCACTGACAGTTATGTAGAAGAAGCATTGGAATGGGAAGAAACTTCGAGCGGGGAGAACAATATGGTGGTTGTTGGAATATTCTGGGTGAAAGGGGCTGAGGAAGTAGCTGTGTAAATCAAGAAGGAAAGAGAGGTGTTGTGCAGATAGGCATGAATAATATTTGGAAAATGATTGAATATTTGGACTGAGTGAGAGTGCAAGGTCAAGGAGGCCACCAAAATTGTGAGCTGAGTGACTCAAAGCATGATTGTACCCTTGAAAATGACATAGAAGTTTGGAAGAAGGGTGAGTTTGGGAAAGGTGGAAATAATAAGTACTCTTTTGGATGTGTTAAATTTGAGATGCCTATGGGGAGCCTAGCTGGAAATGTCCAATAGGTGGTTTGTGATTTGGGACTAGAAAGGGATATATAGATCCGCATAGAGATGATAATTGAACCCATGGGGTGGGGCTGAGAATAAAAATAGTATGCTTTTAAATCTAGTGCTATTTAATTTTGAGAGGACATGTTTCTCTATTACATGCATTAAAAAAGAAGAAAAGAGTACCAAGTAGTAAAGAGTAGGAGCTAAGGGATAGGACACTAGATCAGGAGCCAGGGAGCTCTGCTTACTATGTGACCTTGAGAAAATCACTTCACCAGACATTTTCTCCTTTTAGCTGCAGACAGAAATAATGATTCTGAGTTTTATGTTCCTCACAGAGATATGGTGGGGATGATTTTGATTTCCAAAAAGCAAGCTTGTAATTTTTTTAATATGTAAAATGAAATGTTGAACTAGATGATCTCTAAGGTACCTTGCATTACTTACATTCAAGATCTTATGACTCCCAGGAGAGTGAGGCAAACATGTTAATGTAATACTAGCTTCTATAGTCTTTCCCACAGAGTCAGTGGGCATTTTTACTATAGCTTTAAGAGAGATTAGAATGATAGGGAGACTGAAAGTTGAACTGGTATCTAGATTGCTAATTGCCTTGACTGGAGGGAGAATGTGACATACAGGGAGAAGGGACTGAGAACTCCGTTCATGGAAAATTGATTGACTCAATGATCAAGGAGAAAGAGCCCGAAGAGAACTGTTTAACTCTTATCTTGTGGAGAAGATATACTTTGGAGGAGGTATCAATAAATCAGCTAGAGAATTGTTAAGAGAACTTGACTGCTATGCTGAAGAATCTCAGTGTGGTGCTGGGGTTCCAGTTTCTGTGAAGAAATGAATAGTTGATGGTTAGAGGTGACTTTGTCTGTGATCTTTCTCATAACTCATAAATTGTTGAAGTATTTAAATAAGGCTTTTCATTATACATCATGCTATTAATAAATGATTCTATAGCCAATAACATTGATGTTTGAGTCTAGAAGATTTGAAGGTTTGATACTGAGAGATGAACAAAAGCTTATGGGAAAAAAGTTTGTTTAATAAATAATATTTAATAAACAGGTGTGAGGGATCAGAGCTAGTTGATTAATAAATGTGAGAGATATCATTTTAATAATTTGTGAGGAAATATCATAACGCTTCTTGATTAGGTAGTATAATCCAGGATGAGAATTAATAGGATAATGAGCCAGTAGAAAGTAGAGAGAGGCGTTAACACCTTATATGACTTTCATGAGGAGTGGTATTAATCTCAAACCTTACTAGATTATTTTAGCTGTATTAAGGAAGTCCTAATACTGACAACATGGCAGGCAATGATCCTGTTATATTTTACCATGGTCACATCATCTTGGGAATGTTTTGTTCAGTTCTGGGAAGCACATTTTAGACACGACATTGATAAGCTGGAAACCTTCTAGGATGGTCATGAGTCTTCAGACCATGGAAACAAAGAACAGTCAAAGGAACTAAGGATGTTTAGCTTGAAGAAAAGAAGTCCCTGCCTTCAAGGAGCTTATATTGTTATATGAGAAGATAACACATAAAAAGAAGAAAAATTGGGGGGGGATGAGAATTGAGGCACTCATTTAGGGACATGGTGGAGAAAGAAATCTATAGAATTAGGAGCAGGCCTAGAGCAAAGTGAAGGAGTGAACATGGCTGCCCTGGGGGCACTTCTTATTTCTAAACCCAGAAGTAGTCATAGACTCAGAAATGGAAGGAATGCAAGAGGGAATCTAGTCCCATAAATATCCAAGCAGGAGTACTCTCAAAAACATACCCAAGAAATGGTTGCTCAATCTCTGTTGGAAGACCATTAGTGATAGGGACTCATTATTTCCAATTTCTCAAATTCCATAGTTTCATAGTGATATTTATCAGAAGGTTTTCTTATAATAAGTTGAAATCTGTGACATTTAACTGTTGTTCCTACCTCTATCCTCTAGAGTCAAGCAAAACAAATTTAATCACTTTCTGTCAGTCCTTCAAATACTTGACAACATAAATCCTGTTCTTGAAGATAGATTTTACGTCTTCTCTGCCCCAGACTTAACATTCTCAATTATTTCACCTAATCCTCAAATAGTAGGGTTCCTAGGGCCCACTTTTGCTATGCTTTTGACATGCTCTGGCTTTTTGTGATCCTTCTGAAAATGTCATATTATATTCCCAGAAGTTAACATAATCACTGGGTATGATGGGGTAAGCCTATCATTCTTGCTCCTGGGGGAGGTAGAGGCTGGTGAATGATGTGAACTCTGGGGATTTGGGCTACAGTAGGGCTGGAACCAATCAGATGTCTACACTGTCTGATACCAGTATGGTGAATCCAGGAGAAGAGGACCACCAAGCTTATTAAGGAGGAGCAAATTGTCTTACCCTGGAAAAAAACCAGAAAAGGTCAAAGCTTTGGAGCCTATAAGAATTAGGATTGGACTCGTGAATGATTAATTCCCTTCCAGCCTAGGCAAGGTGGGAAGTCCCTGTCTTGGGGGATGGGGAATAGAGAGAGGGAGAGAAGAAGAGGGAGAGAGAGAGAGAGAGAGAGAGAGAGAGAGAGAGAGAGAGAGAGACAGAAAGAGACACAGAGCGAGAGAGACAGAAAGAGAGACAGAGAAAGAGGAAGAAGGAAGAAGAGGAGGAGGAAAGGGAAGGAAGAAAGGAAGAAAAAAGAAAGGAAGGAAGAAAAGGAAGAAAGAAGAAAGGCAGGAAGAAAAGAAAGAAAGGAAGGAAGGAAGGAAGAAAGGAAGGAAGGAAGGAAGGAAGGAAGGAAGGAAGGAAGGAAGGAAGGAAGGAAGAAAGGAAGAAAAAGAGAAGGAAAGAAAAAAGAAGACTCCAGATGCAACCTGGTCAGAGCAGCACTATAACTTCCCTCACTGTGAATTCAATGCTTCTCTTAATACAGTATCTTATTATAATAGCTGTTTTGCTAACACATCACACAGTTGATGCATACTGAGCTTGCATACTGAATCCACTAAAAAGCCCCGAGAAATTTCTGTCTGCCCTTGTAATATACAGGCATAGTAGTCAGTTATGAAAATATGACACTTTCTTTTAGTGTGGGCCAAGGAAGAAGCTTTAGCCCTTTCTGACATCTTCAGCTATTGATTCTCAGCTGTGTCCTCCATCTGCCAAGGTGAACACAGCTTCCACATTTTCCCATTTCTGGTGCTGTTGTATTTACCAAGTTATGTAATGGACTTTAGGGCTGGTTGGTTTATTGATTAATCACTGCCTTGAACAACCCGAATTTTTCTAGCTTTCTGCATTGGAATGGTTATGTTGCTCTGCAGATGAACTAATCACAGGTTAGTAGTCTGGTGGTGCTGCGGGCCTGTTGCTCAGAATTTAGAATTAAGGTTGTTTTTTTTTGGCCGGCAGTAGGCTGCACTGAGCAATATTTGTGCACACTCACAAGGAATGTAAATTGAATATAAAAAATAGTTTGTCGGGCTAAAATGAAATGGAATAGTAGCTTTTTTTCAGTAAGATTTTAAAATACCATAGTGGGGGGTGGTTTTTACTGTCAGCCTACTTCTTTAGGGATGATGATGACAACTTATGTTGGTATGGCAATTTTCCTACATTGTCTCATTTGAGCCTCACAACATTGTGAGGTGTAAATAATAGAAGTTTTATTATTACGGTTGTTCAGTGGAGAAAAAAAATGAGGCTCAGAGTGATCAGGTGACTTGCCTAGCGTCACACAGCCAGGAAATGACAGAATCAGTACTTGAATTCAGGTCTTCTACTGGCAAATTTAGTTATGTTCTTCCTTTCCACTGGGACACAGCTGCCCCTCCCCCAAACCCACTATATTCAGTATTTAGAGATAGTTGAGAAGGCATTCCATATAGGTTGATCAGTTACATACTTGGATTGTTTCTCCCCACAAGTGTGCAGATGATTGGACCTGACCATACGTGAACTTCATAGAATCAAAGCTTGCTAGAGGTAGAAGGGATTTTAGAGATTGTCTAGTCAAAATACATCATCTTCCATATTGGCAGAGAAGTCCAAAGCACTTTTCAGAATAAATTTATTACATTTTAACTAACATCCTTAGCATCATTTAAAATGTAAGTTTAGCTTTGCAAAATGAAAGCAGTGATTGAAGGATGCCACCAATCCACCTGGACGTTGAAAAGAGGCCATACAAATAAGGCCTAGAGTTAGAAAGGACCATCTAGTGCTATTGAGGCACAGTTGAGAGAAATGAGTAGCCAAGTTCTTACGTTTAATAAGTAACAGTGCCAGTACTTGCTCCAAGGTCATCTGACTCCAAGTCCACTATTCTTGCCACTGTGCCGTCCTTCCTCCCTGCTTTGTGGGGGTCAAACTGAGCATTAAATTGTACGTCTCTCAGTTTTGAGGGCTCAGTGATAGGACATTAACAGGGTAGGATATTAGGGCTCCATAGTGTGGGGAGCCCTCACATGTGCATCTGCTTTCTTTCTTCCTCACTAATACTCAGGGCCAGAAGGCAGCTGCATTACTTCTGGATTAGATTTTTCAGCATTTAGCTACTTTATAGAAAAGATTAGTAGAAAATTTAGGCCTTACAAGGACAACATTAGAAAAGTTGAGTAACAATAATATATATTGAATAATAGTAATAAGTTGAATAAAAAATCAGTTAACATTTTGTTGAAGTGTCAGATAGGTATAACCTATATCTTTCCTCTGGTTAATACTAATTGAAATTTTTTCCCCAAAAAGCTATTCCACTCCACAGTCCAAATAAACTCTCTTCCCTACAAATGACCTCAATAAAGAGAATTGATATGATCGATTATGGAGATGAGCAACCATTTTCTCTAGCTCCAGCTCACAGGTACTAATTATCTGTGAGACCTTAGGTAAGTCACTTCTTTGGGGGCTTTGTTTTTTTCCTCTGTAAGTTGTAAAATTTGTAGGTTGGGCTAGAACACCTCTAAGGTTCCTTCCAGATATAGATCCCATGATCTCATCATACTTCTACCAGCGAGGGCAGATGGAATTAGAGGGGGAGATCTATCTATGGTCCTTTTCTGACAGGGATTCTCAAGAACATTCCTTATAACAGCAGGGAACTTCTTAAGCATTTGGATCAGTGCCGGGACTTCATCCTCCTGTCTATGTCCCCTCACTGGTTTCCTAATCCTGTTGGTTAAGAAAAAGAATGGGGACCTCTGGTTGTCCAGTGACTCCTGAGGTATGAATGGTACCATGACTTGGGAGCAATGTTCCTTTCTCTGGATTTTGGACTTGCCAGGCCAATTCAAGCTGCCCTACCTTCTTCCCCCAGCCCCTCAACCCCTTTCCCCTTCCAAAGCTGGACTCGCAGGAAGCTACAACACAGTGTGCATAAAGGAGGGGAAAGAATAGAATAGAACATTGCAGATGAAATACAGCCAGAACAAAAATATCATGGTGCCGTTTGGCCTCTGCAACTCCTCCACAGTGTTTCAACTGCTAAGGAATTCTTTGTGCAAGGACCCAAAATCAGAGAATGTTAGAGAAGGATTCAAATAAATTAACTCATGTATAAAATAGTTATTAACCAACTTTATTTGTGCGGTGGCTAAAGAGTCAGCCCAAAAGACCTGGGTCCAAGTTTGGCTACTGACATGTACTGGCTGTGTGACTCCTTGCAAGCCATCTTCCTAGTGCTTTGGGCTATTCTCTAATACCCTAAACTTCAGAGAGGGTGCTGGTATGTAGTGATAGAGGTGACTTCTTCACCTGGACATTTGCTAAGTGAATGATAACCCAGTTCCAGTTCTCATCCCTGTTACTTTATTATCCCCATACAATAATAATACTTCACATTTATGAAATGATTTATATCTTGTAGTACTTTCTTCACAGCAATCCTGAGAGGTGGTATTATTCCCACTTTAAAGATGAAGAAATGGAAGCACAGGGTGATATATATGTTGCTCAGAACCACAGCAAGAAAGTGACAGTCCAGATCTGAGATAGTTGTTCTGACTCAAAAGCTTGTACCTGGGGGCGGAGCCAAGATGGCAGCTGGAAAGCAGGGACTCCCCACCACAAAAACCTATAAAAAATGGCTCTGAACCAATTCTAGAACTGCAGAACTCACAAAATAGCAAAGGGAAGCAGGGCTCCGTCCCAGGACAGCCTGGATGGTTGCTGTGTGAGGTCTTTTGCGCAGGGAACTGGGAGCAGAGCAGCGCAGAGCCCAGCGTGGGCATCATGGACCAACCAGAGCAGGAGCCGGGTGGAGCGTGCCCTAGCACCCTGAATCAGTGAGCTGTGGCAGTTACCAGACTTCTCAACCCTGAAACACCAAAGACAACAGAGAAGGTTAGTGGGAAAAGCTGCTGGGGACAGGGAGTTTGCGGTTCTGCCACCACCCCAGGGGGAAGCAGAGGTGGGACAGCTACAGAACTACAGCTGCAGTTGCTTCCAGCCCCAGGCCCACCTAGTGGGAGGAATTAAGTGGTGGATCAGAGCAGGAGTGCAGACCCTGCTGAAGATCTAAATCCAGTCAGGGTTGGGGGTTATTGTGGAAAGAGGAGTGCTGGTGTAGCAAAGCTGGCACATCCCCCCAAGTTTGGAACACAGAACACTTTACAAGCAGTCATACCCCACTGAAAAACTCAAGAGTCAAGTAAGTTGGTTGGGAACATGGACAGGGAGGGAAAACACACCCAGATTCAGTCTCAAACTCTGGAATCTTTCTTTGGTGACAAAGAAGACCAAAACATACAGCAAGAAGAAATCTACAAAGTCAAAGAGCCTGCAACAAAGGCCTCCAAGAAAAACATGAACTGGTCTCAGGCCATGGAAGGGCTCAAAAAGGATTTGGAAAAGCAAGTTAGAGAAGTAGAGGAAAAATTGGGAAGAGAAATGAGAAGGATGAGAGAAAACAATGAAAAACAAGTCAATGACTTGCTAAAGGAGACCAAAAAAATTGCTGAAAAATATACTGAAGTAAACAACACCTTAAAAAACAGACTAACTCAAATGGCAAAAGAGCTCCAAAAAGCCAATGAGGAGAAGAATGCCTTGAAAGGCAGAATCAGCCAAATGAAAAAGGAAGTCCAAAAGACAACTGAAGAAAATACTAGCTTAAAAATTAGATTGGAGCAAGTGGAAGCTAGTGACTTGATGAGAAATCAAGATGTTATAAAACAGAACTAAAGGAATGAAAAAATGGAAGATGATGTGAAATATCTCATTGGAAAAAC
>CM053622.1:699985319-700017316 GCA_028646595.1 Phalanger gymnotis | reverse complement strand
CAGATGGGGGTGGAGGTAACCAAAAACAAACACTTTTGAAAAGGGACAGAGTCAAGGGAAAAAATTCAGTAAAGGGCCTTAGGTTAGGAAGAAGCAAAATATAGTTAGTCTTTCACAACATGAGTATTGTGGAAGGGTTATACATAATGGTACGCATGTCACCCATGTTGTATTGCTTGACTTCTTAGGGAGGGTGGTTGGGAAGGGAAGAGGGGAGAGAATTTGGAACTTAAAGTTTTAAAAACAGATGTTCAAAAACAAAAAAAAAGTTTTTTCATGCAACTAGAAAATAAGATACACAGGCAATGGGGCACAGAAATTTATCTTGCCCTACAAGAAAGGAAGGGAAAAGGGGATGGGAGGGGAGTGGGGTGACAGAAGGGAGGGCTGATTGGGGAACAGGGCAACCAGAATATATGCCATCTTGGAGTGGGTGGGAAGGTAGAAATGGGGAGAAAATTTGTAATTCAAATTCTTGTGAAAATCAATGCTGAAAACTAAATATATTAAATAAAATTTAAAAAAGCTTGTACCTTTGCTGCTATATAGGGTCATAGTTGGGAGAGACCTTAGATACCATCCAATATAACCCCTCTACTACACAGAAGATTAAACCCAGACTCTGGAATGTCAAGTCACCTTGTCCAAAGACACATAGGTAGTAACCATTAGAGGCAAGATTTGAACCAAATTATTCTGACTCAAGAATCTATGCTCATTCCACTGAACTATATTATATCATCACAATATTCCTCTTCTGCCCCGTCTCTGTCCCTCCCTCTCCTCCTCCCCTCTTCTTCTCTCCTGTCCTCCCCTCCCCTTCACTCCCCTCCTATCTTCTCTTCTCCTCTCTTCTTGTACTCTTTCTTCTTTTTACCCATTTTTTCTTCCCTCTCTCCCCCTTCCTTCTCTTATTTCCTTCTCCTTATACTCTTTATCTTCTATTTGTTAATTTATTTCTTGAAATATGGAAAATGTTGAATTCCGTTTCAACACATAATGGTAAAAAAAGAAGGGAAAAAGGATTCTCTCCATCACACAAAGATTCCCCAATCCAATAGCAGCAGCAGAAAAAAATTATTGTGTTGGCGCTAGAGAGTGAGGTTTAGGGTGCTCCTCAGAAAACCAATGGGTGGCATAGCCGAAATACTGGTATTAGGATGATGGAGAGGGTAATTTTTAAGCTGGAAACCTGCCTCTAATGTCTGATGAATTTCAAACACCCAATTATGTTGCACTAAAAGCAGCCTGATTCTGTGGAAAGAGAATTGGGTAGAAATCTGTAGGCTTGGGTTTCCAGATCTATTTCTGCCACTAAATGGCTGTGCCTTGGGAATACCTCTGGGCCTCAGTTTCTTCATCAACAAGGAGGCTTGGAATAGATCACTAGAATATCTCTAAGGTTACTTCTAGCTCTAACACTGCTTCTAAAACGATATCTGGCAAGGGGTTGACTAGTCACAAAATCCTAACAAAAGATCAACCCTGTGATAGGGGCATGGGTGTGTGTGTGTGTGTGTGTGTGTGTGTGTGTGTGTGTGTGTGTGTATGTGTGCATGCGATTTTTCATTGACTAAGAGGATGGTAATTTTTGGACTCTGAAAGAGGACAAGGAGAGAATAAGAGAGAAATGGCAGTCATCCCATGGAAGCAGCTTAACGGAGAAAACAAGCAGTATCTTCCATGTTTGCAGTTCCCTTAAGACTATAAGGGATGGCTCCTATCTAAATAGGCAAGCTGAGATTGTGTGTGTGTATGTGTGTGTGTGTGTGCGTGTGTGTGTTTTAATTGTGGCTTGTACAGAAACAAGATAGCCGAGACGAATGGGTGGGCCCTACTTTGCCCCACTCTTATTTCCATTTGTGTTTTTCTCAAATTTATTCTGTTAAAGAATATACTTGCCAGACTTGATATTATTTTTCATAGGTAGCTGCAGTCTATCCTGTCTTTACATTGCTGGGTGTTCCTTTGTAGCATGAGGGCACAATGGGAGCCTCATTGAAGAGAGAGCGACCTTCCCTACAGCAGATCTGGGAGCGCACACCCCAGTCCATTGTTAGGGATGGTTCACATAAGCATGAAGCACTTTGTAACTACCCTTCAAAGTGCAGAATCATTATGAATGCAGACCCTATTTTATACATCCACCTCATAGACCTGAGCTGAGGTTACATGTTTATGAAATGACTTTGGGTACAAAGCTTTTGGACAGGTTAGCTTGCCTTGCTACTGGATGGTAAAATAGCTGCTGTGAATGGTAATTTAAAAAAGCACTCCTAAGTCTTCTGCAATAAAGACGTCCCTACTTCTCTAGAATCCAGGTGCTGCTGGCATATGGCCTTGGGAGGAACATAGCTCTGCCAGATATATTCTTACATCTCACCTGCATTGCCACCTGCTTGGGTCTTTGTTTACTTCATAAGCTTCTGTCTACAGTCCGTGGGAGCTTGGTGAGGACTTTTGTGAAGGGATGGATATGTGTGCAGAAAAGTGAATTAAGAGATACCAAAGAGATTAAAATGTCTCTTGTTGTATGCATTGATTTTCCATTGCCAACTAAAATTAGTTTCAAGGGTACGGCAATTTGTAGGAAGAATCAAGACAGGCTTGCTATCTGGTGGATTATTTTCTAGGCTTTTCTGAACAGCTGTCACTCTTGACAGATACCTAGGAATTCAGTTATGCGGGAAGATGCTCAACTTTCAACATTTCATTAAAAAATACACAGTTGGAGACACTGGGGTAACTGCTTAGCATGCTACAAAGCACAGAGAGCACTGCTATATTTGCAGTAGGGCATCCCCAGAGAGCCCCAGTGGCTGAATGTCTTGCAGGGAATTATTTTCCTTTTCACCATTTGGGATGATGGTGGAGAATAGAAGGGGGGCGATGGTAGAGAAAATCTGTCTTCTCCAGGACATAGCCCTTTCTTTGAAATGGATGAAAACTACAAAATGAATTTCAAGCTTTGAACTCTGGCAAGTAAGGGCTCTGGATAGTCTTGCCCCAAAGAATATGAAACAAGAGGGACTGTCTTAGAGAGGGCTGGATAGTAACTCTGTACAGAAATAATTATACTGGTTTACATTTATGTGGTATTCTATAGTTTATAACACACTTTCCTCATAATAGCTCAGTAAAGTAGTTTGTGCAAATGTCATTATCCTCATGTTACTTGTGAGGAAATGGAGGCTCAGAGTGGTTAAGAGGCTTTCCCACAGTCACAGACTAGAAAGGGGCAAGAGGTAAGACTTAAACTCACATCTTTAAACTTGAGGGCCAAGGTTATTTCTTCTATATTAGCCTAGCTCTCTAAACATGTGGGATTGACTTTCTGTTCAGAATAGATAGAGAAGTCTGGATGGTGGACAGAGAATGGAGACCACAAAATTAAGTAATTTAAGTGAGACCATGATATGAAGGTCAACCATCCTGCTAAATGAGAAAGAAGAAGCCTAGGAAACCCTTAATAGATTGTCATATACCTCAGAAATAGTGTTGTGACTTAAAGAATTAATGGTATTTGTAATTGGAAGGGATTTTAGAAATCATCACCACACATAGATGATCAGGTTATCTCCTAGACCAAACATTGTGAAGGATTTCACTTTTTTTAAATAATATTTTCCCCCTAATTACATGTCAAGACAATTTTTAGCATTCAGTTTTACAAGATTTGAGTTCCAAATTTTTCTTCTTCCCTCCCTTTCCTTCTTCTGAAAATGGTAGGCAATTTAATATAGGTTATACATGTGCTATCACACAAAATATATTTCCATTTTAGTCACAGTTGTGAAAGAAGAAACAGATTCAAAGGGAAAATAACCCACAAAAAAGAATAAAGTGAAAAAATATGCTTCAATTTGCATTCAGAGCCCATAAGTTCTTTATCTGGATGTGGATAGCATTTTCCTGCATGAGTCCTTTGTACTTGTCTTAGATTATTATGTTGCTGAGAAGAGCTGAGTCCTTCATAGTTGATCACTGCACAATGGAGTTATTCTGTATACCATGTTTTCCTAGTTCTGCTCATTTCACTTTGCATCAGTTTGTACAAGTCTTCCCAAGTTTTTCTGAAATCTACCTGTTCATCATTTCTTATTACACAATAGTATTCCATTACATTCATATACCACACTTTGTTTAGCCATTTCCCAATTGGTGGGCATCTCCTCAATTTCCAATGTTTTCCCACTATGAAAAGGGCTGCCATAAATATTTTTGCACATGTAGGTCTTTATCACTTTTTTGTGATCTCTTTGGTATATAGACCTAGTAGTGGTATTTCTGGATCAAAGGGTATGCACAGTTTTATAGCCCTTTGGTCATAATTCCCAAATGTTCTCCAGAATGGTTAGATCAGTTCACAACTCCACCAACAGTGCATTAGTGTCTCAATTTTCTCACATCCTCTCCAACATTTATCATTTTCCATTTTTGTCATATTTATTTTGTCATATTAGCCAATCTGATAGCTGCGAGGTAGGACCTCAGAGTTGTTTGAATTTGCATTTCTCTAGTTAAAAGCGATTTATTTATTTTTAGTTTTCAACATTCACTTCTATAAGATTTTATGAGATTTTGAGTTTAAATTTACTCCCCCCAACCCTTCCTCCTTTTCAAGACAGCATGCAATCTCATATAGGCTATACATATACAATCATGTTAAACAATTCCACATTAGTCATGTCAAAGAAGAATCAGAACAAAAGGGAAAAACCACAAGGAAGGAAAAAAAGAGAAAATAGCATGCTTCAATCTGCAATCAGACTCCATAGTTCTTTCTCTGGAGGTGGATAACATTTTCCATCATGAGTCTTTTGGAATTGTCTTAGATAATTTCATTTTTCAGAAGAGCTAAGTCTAGCAAAGACAATCATTTCCCAACGTTGCTGTTACTGTGTACAATGTTCTTCTGGTTCTGCTCACTTCACTCAGCATCATTTGATGCAAGTCTTTCCAGTTTTTTTTTTTCTGTAATCTGCCTGCTTACCATTTCTTATGGAACAATAGCATTCCATTACATTCAAATACCACAACTTCTTCAGCCATTCCTCAATTGATGAGCATTATTCCAATTCTTTGCCACCACAAAAAGAGATGCTATAAATATTTTTGTATATGTGGGTCCTTTCCCCTTTTTATGATCTCTTTGGGATACAGACCTAGTATTGGTGTTGCTGGATCAAAGGGTATGCACAGTTTTATAGCCCTTTGGTCATAACTTCCAATTGTTCTCCAGAATGGTTAGATCAGTTCACAACTCTACCAACAATGTATCCCCTCATCTTCTCTAACATTTATCATTTTCTTGTTTTGTCATGTTCACCAATCTGATAGGTGTAATGTGGTATCTCAGAGTTGGTTTAATTTGCGTTTCTCTAGTCTCATCAATAGTGATCTGGAGCATGTTTTCATATGCCTATTGATAGCTTTAGTTTTTTTCATCTGAAAATTGCCTGTTTGTGTCCTTTGGCCATTTATCAATTGGGGAATGACTTGTATTCTTATAAATTTGACTCAATTCTCTATGTATTTTAAAAATGAGTCCATTATCAGAGATACCTGCATGAACATTATTTCCCAGCTTTCTGCTTTCCTTGTAATCTTGGTTGCATTGGTTTTGTTTCTGCAAAAGCTTTTTAATTTAATATAATAAAAATTATCTATTTTACATTTTGTAATGCTCTTTGTCTCTTGTTTGGTCATGAATTCTTCCCTTCTCCATAGATCTGCCAGGTAGACTATTCTTTGCTCTTCCAATTTGTTTATTGCGTCACCCTTTGTGTTTAAATCACGTACCCATTTTGACCTTGTCTTGGTATATGGTATTAGATGTTGGTCTATTCCTAGTTTGTGCCCTATTGTTTTTGAGTTTTCCAGCAGTTTTTGTCAAATAATGAGTTTTTAATCTCAAAGGCTGGAGTCTTTGAGTTTATCAAACACTAGGTTACTATGGTCATTGACTACTGTATCTGGTGTACCTAATCTATTCCATTGATCCACCACTCTATTTCTTAGCCAGTACTAGATAGTTTTGATGATTACTGCTTTTAATATACTTTTATAACTGGTGTTGCCAGGCCACTTTCCTTTGTATTTTTTTTTCATTAATTCCCTTGATATTTTTACCTTTTGTTCTTCCAGATGAATTTTGTTATTATATTTTCTGTCTCTATCAAATAATTTTTTGGTAGTTTGATTGGTATGACACTGAATAAATAAACAGCTTTAAGCAGAATTGTCATTTTTATCATATTGGCTCAGCCTACTCATGAGCAATTGATATTTTTCCAACGATTTAGATCTGACTTTATTTGTGTGAAAAGTGTCTTGTAATTGTGTTCATATAGTATTGTGTTCATATAGTTTCTGGGTTTGTCTTGGCAGGTAGATTCTTAAGTATTTTATATTGTTTAAGTTATTTTGAATGGAATTTCTCTTTCTATATATTATTTCTGGGTTTTGTTGGCCGTATAAAGAAATTGTTAAAGTTGTTAATTATTTCAAGTAGTTTTTTTAGTTGATTCTTTAGAGTTCTCTAAGTATACCATCATATCACCTGCAAAGAGTGATAGTTTTGTTTCCTCATTGCCTACTCTAATTCCTTCAATTTCTTTTCCTTCTCATTGCTATAGCCCACATTTCTAGTATTACATTGAATAATAGTGATGATAATGGGTGTCCTTACTTCACCCACTATCTTACTGGGAAGGTTTCTAGCTTATATTCTTGGTTTTAGATAATGCTTATCATATTAAGGAAAATTCCATTTTGCTTTCTGGTGTTTTTTTAGTAGGAATGGGAGCTGTATTTTGTCGAAAGCTTTTTCCATATCTATTGAGATAATCATATGATTTCTGTTAGTTTTGTTATTGATATGGTCAATTCTGATGATAATTTTCCTAATACTGAACCAACCCTGCATTCCTGGTATAAATCCTACCTGGTCATAGAGTATTATCCTCATGATAAATTGCTATAATCTCTTTGCTAATATTTTACTTAAAATTTTTGTGCCAATATTCATTAGGCAAATTGGTCTATATATTTTTTTCTGTTTTGGCTTTTCCTGGTGTAGGTGTCAGCACCGTATTTGTATCATGAAAGTAGTTTGGTAGGACTCCTTCTTCACCTATTTTTTCCAAATAATTTATATAATATTGGAATTAGTTGTTCCTTAAATGTTTGGTAGAATTCACTTGTGAACCCATCTGGCCCTGGGGATTTTTTATTAGGGAGTTCATTAATGGTTTGCTCAATTTCATTTTCTAAGATGAGGTTATTTAGACATTCTATTTCCTGATCTGTTAATCTAAGTAATTTGTATTTTCAAAAATCTTCATCTATTTCATTCAGATCATGAGATTTATTGGCATATAATTGGGCAAAATATTTGCTTAATGATTGCTTTAATTTCTTCTTCATTGATGGTTTCACCCTTTTGATTTTGGATACTAGATATTTGGTTTTCTTCTTTCTTTTTTTTTTTTGTTTAAATCAAATTAACCAATGGCTTAGCTATCTTATTGTTTTCCCCCCATAAACCAGTTCCTAGTTTTGTTTATTAGCTCAATAGTTATTTTACTTTGTATTGTGTTAATGTCACCTTTGATTTTCAGAATTTTCAATTTGGTGCTCAACTGGGCATTTAAAATTTGTCCTTTTTCTAGTTTATTTTTAGTTGCAGGCCTCATTCATTGATCTGCTCTTCTCTATTTTATGATGTAAGAATTTAGAGAAATAAAATTTCCCTGAAGTATTGCTTTGGTTGTATCCCATAAATTTTGGGTTGTTGTCTCATTGCTGTCATTGTTTTTTAATGACATTATTGATTGTTTCCATGATTTGCTCTTTGACCCACTTATTCTTTAGGATTAGATTAATTTCCAATTAATTTTTAATCTCTCTTTCCACTGCCCTTTGTTGAATGCAATTTTTGTTACATTATAGTCTAGAAAGAATATATTTAATATTTCTGCCTTTTTACATTTGATTTTGAGGTTTTTAATGCCCTAATTTGTGGTCATTTTTTGTGTAAGTGCCATCTGCTATTGTGAAAAAGGTATATTCCTTTCTGTTCCCGTTCAGTTTTTTTCCAAAGTTCTGTCATATCTAACTTTTCTATTTTCTATTTCTATTTTTGTTCACCTCCTTAGTTTCTTCCTTGTTTAGTTTCTGGTTGTATTTATCAAATTCTGAGAGAGGTATAGTTAAGGTCCCCCACTAGCATAGTTTTACCGTCTATTTCTTCCTGTGACTCATTTAACTTTTCCTTTTAGAATTTGGATGCTATACCACTTGGTGCATATATGTTTAGTATTGATATTACTTCACTGTCTATGGTACCTTTTAGCAAGCTGTAGTAATTTTCTTCCTTATCTCTTTTAATTAGGTCTATTTTTGCTTTTGCTTTATCTGAGATCAGGATTTCTAATCCTGCTTTTTTTTTTTACTTCAGCTGAAGCTTCCTTCCTTCCTTCCTTCCTTCCTTCCTTCCTTCCTTCCTTCCTTCCTTCCTTCCTTCCTTCCTTCCTTCTCTCTTCCTTCCTTCCTTCCTTTTATCCCTACATCTTTCCATTCTTCCTTCCATACTTCCTTCTTTCTTGCTAACATGTCTGAACATACTACTTCCCTTTCAAAAATCTTTCATGGTTTTTTATTGTGAATAGGTTTAAATCCAAATTTTGAGGCTGACATTTAATGCCCTTCTCAACATAGTTTCAACCTCCCTTTATAGAGCTACCTCACTCTATCCTTCTTCATGTATTCTATATTTCAGCCAAACTGGACTACTCCCTCCTCCACGCACAAAGGCAAAGTCTATCACCTAAGCCTGATAGTCCCTCCCTCCTCAATCCTGATTAGACTAGAACTTGCACTCAAGGACTGCTGAGGTGCCTTCCAAAACTGAGCCTATCCCTTTATGATTGCTTCTTCTCCCTCTCTTTGATATCCCCAACTGAGTGGTATTTACTCATCCCATTATGAGTAGCAAACCATTGCACTTTTTATCTAATGAAGGAATACAAATGGAAGTAGTTTTGCAAAGTAGAAAGCACTCTAGAAGCACAAGTTATTTTTGATATGAGCTATAACATGCCATGTTTATAACGATAACAAATTAACATTGTACCATCTTCTTTCATTTACACTGCATCTGCCTCTCCATTTAACTCACAAGTTCTCTGGGTCAAGACCATGTTGTGTATGGAATTTTTTGCACAGGTAATATTCAATTATGAATATGATAAATGATTATGACAGCTCAATAAGACAATAGCAAATGCTGTTAAAGTGTATAGTGTGCTGCAAGAATCTCCAAATTTATGATATTAGGATTAATCCTTCCTTGCAAGACTGGTTCAGCCTGGAGATAAGAGCTTAGTCTCAATGACCTCCGAAAGTCATTTCCAACCCTATAAAATGTTACCATAAAATACTAGTCTAGTTATTTTTCTTGTTCTCTGCTGTGTCTGTGAATTGATTACTGCATTGCTCCAATATTCCCCAAGCACTATATTGCAGGGAAATTTATAAAGAGCTAGGCCTTGATGCATGGTTTAGCTACTTCATTAGGATGATCACAGGGACATAGTCAATGTCTCTGAGCCCTGAGGCAGGCCTGCTGTACCATCTAATTAGTGATAGAAGAACCAAAGCTAATTCAATCGAGTCTGTCACCCTTGAAACTGAAAAATTATTCTGGACAGGCTAGGAGGGAAGCTTTCTCATGGCAGTATAGCATTTGTGTAGCTAATGGTGGCAGAACTCAAAGGTGGTTCCAGCTTCTCTTAAGTGGCAGTCAAATTTCTCATTATCTCATCTCAAATGAGACAATATTTGTAAAGTATTTGCATAATGTCTGACGTATAGGTGCTATATAAATGTTATCTATCATTATTATTGTTATTTTCATCATCCTTAATATCTTAATCCCTAATATCTTAATGAACTGTGTGACCCTAGACAAGTCCCTTAACCCTGATTACCTCATAAAAATCTGAATTTGATACTAATATCATGCTATTATTAATTTCATCCTTGTGAGGCCTTGTAGTGAAGATTCCAAGGGATCATCCATGAACTTTTACTATTTTACTTGGGATGTGGCAGAAAGTAAGCACTTAATAAATGCTTTCCTGAATTGACACGTGGTGCCAACCATCACCTATGTCATAACCTATTCAGATGTAGAGGGAAGTAAGAGGTTAATGTCCAGCTAGTCTTGTCTTGAGGCCAGAGCAGTAAAGCTTCATTGCCTACCATATTGGGAGTCAGATAATTCAGAGATCTGAGTGCAAAAGGGAATAGATATGTACATATAAGCCAAGTCAGAGTGTGATATGGGAATAGACTTTGAGTTTTGGATGACACAGAAAAGACAACACAGAAGCCAGTAGTAAGGACCTGGAGACCATCAGCTCAAGAATGGAAAGCTCATGGATGGAAAGAAACTCAAGAAGACAAGATGTTTTGCAGTTGTTGTTCAATCATTTCAGTCAGGTTTGACTCTTCGTCACCCCATTTGGGGTTTTCTTGGCAAAAATTATGGCATAGTTTGCCATTACCTTTTCCAGCTCATTTTCCAGATGAGAAAACTGACGCAAATAGGGTTAAGTGACTTGCCCAGGGTCACATGACTAGTAAGTGTCTGAGGCCAAATTTGAACTTAGGTCTTCCTGATACCAGGCCTAATTCTCTATTCACTGTACCACCCAACTGGCCCCATGTCTTGCAGTAATAGATGCCTTTCCTTTGGATGAATAGGTGGATCTTCATGAGATAATATGGCACAGGACCTAAATTCAAAGCCTGACTCTCCTACTTTCTACCTCTGTGACCTTGGGCATGTCATTTAACTTCTCTAGGCTTCTGTTTCTTTAGCTGTAAAATTAGATGGCCTTTGAGGTCCCTCCCAGCTCTTACTCCATGAACTCCTGGTTTAGTCGGTCACCTTCTCTGTCCATTGCCTTTTATCAGTTAGACAATTAACTCTTTGATGGCACCGAGTCTCATCTAAACTCTGTGTGTCTTTCCAGTGCCTAGAACAGTATTTTACATACAATAGACATTGAATGAGATCATAGGGTCATAGGATTTTGGGGTATAGAAGACCTTGGAAAGCAGGTCCTATTAGACCTAGTTGAACCACCTCATTTTACAGATGAGGAACTGAAGCCTAGAGATAATATACTTGATACAATTACCAGAAGTAAAGTAGTATAGCTGATATTCCCACATAGGTCCTTTGACCACAAAATTCAATGTTTTCACTAAAATATTTAGTGAGAGGTAGAGTCAAGATGGCAGAGAAAAGGCAGAAACTCACCTGAGATCTTCTCCAAACCCCTCCAAATACTTTTAAGTGACAAATTGTAGAGTGGCAGGACCCACAAAAGGACAGACTGAAACAATTTTCCAGCCCAAGACACCTTAGACAGCTGGCAGGAAAGGTATATTACTCCAGGTTGAGAGTAGAGTGAAGCATAGCACAAGTTGTGCCAAAACAAATCCGACCCCTGCAAACCAGGAGTAGGCCTTAGGAGTGACTGAATCAGTGTTCATAGTGGCAGTTTCTGGACCTCTCAACCCACAGATGGTAAGGGGGTCAGACAACTGAATAGAAGGAGATTACAGGGGTTCCTTTGCTGGCACTTGAGGCAGAACTCTGTTGCATTGCCCATAACTGGATTTGGGTCTCAGTCCAAGCACAAGGAGGAGCACTAGCACACTAGAGCTTGTGGCCACAGGGGAGTGAGAACCCTGGTCACAGTTCTAGGATGAAGAGTGTTTGTGGTAGCTCATAGTCCAGTGCACAGTATAGGAGAGTAGTAAGCACACCTTGCCCTAGATTGTACCACCTTAGAAGAACAAAAAACTTACAGGTCCTCAGAATTAACTCGGACAATAGCTAAGTAAAAAACCTGAAGCTTGGGATGGTGCCCCCTCCACTCCAGAAGCAGAGCCCCATTTTAGCAGAGAGTTAAAAGTCAAGAAATAAGCTGGAAAATGAACAAACAGCAGAAAAAGATCCTGACTATAGAAAGTTACCATGGTAACAGGGAAGATTAAAACACAAAAGTGAAAGAAGACAACAAAGTCAAAACTCCTACATCCAAAATCTCAAAGAAAAATAAGAATTGGCCCCAGGCCATGGAAGAGCTCAAAAAGATTTTAAAAATCATGTAAGAGAGGTAGAGGAAAATTTAGGAAGAAACATGAGAGTGATACAAGAAAATCTTTTTAAAAAAGTCAATAGCTTGCTAAAGGAGTCACAAAAAGTACTGAAGAAAAGAACATCTTAAAAACTAGAATAGATCAAATGATAAAAGAGGCACAAAAACCCAATGAAAAGAAGAATGCTTTGAAAAGCAGGATTGGCCAAATGGAAAAAGATGTATAAAAATCCACTGAAGAAAAGAACTCAAAAAGCAGAATTGGCCAATTGGAAAAGGAAGTATAAAAGCTCACTGAGGAAAAGAATGCTTTAAAAATTTGAATAGTAAAAGTAAAAGTTAATGACTTTGCAAGACATCAAGAAACAATAAAAACAAAATCAAAAGAATGAAAAAAGAAGAAAATGTGAAATACCTCATTGGAAAAACAACTGACCTGTAAAATAGATCTTGGAGAGATAATTTAGGAACTATTGGACTACCTGAAAGTTATGATAAAAAAAGAGCCTGCACAGCATCTTTCAAGAAATTATCAAGGAAAACTGCCTTGATATTCTAGAACTAGAGGGTAAAATAGAAAGAGAGAGAATATACCAATCACCTGCTGAAAGAGATCCCGAAATGAAAACTCCCAATAATATTATAGCCAAATTCCAGAGCTCCAGGTCAAGGAGAAAATATTGTGACCAGCCAAAAAGAAACAATTCAAATATCATGGAGCCACAATCAGGATAACACAAGACTTAGCAATTTTTGCACAAAAGGATTGGAAGGCTTGGAATATGATATTCCAGAGGGCAAAAGAGCTAGGACTAGAACTAAGAATCACCTACCCAGCAAAACAGTATAATTCTTCAGGGGAAAAATGGATATTTAATGAAATAGAGGACTTTCAAGCATTCCCCATCAGGAATCCTCACCAGAACTGAATAGAAAATTTGACTTTCAAATTCAAGACTCAAAAGAAGCCTAAAACGGTAAACAGAAAAGAGAAATCATAAAAGATTCAATAAGGTTAGACTGTTTACATTTCTACATGGAAAAATGATACTTGTAACCCCTAAAAGCTTTCTCATTATTAGGACAGTTAGAAAAAGTATACCTAGAACAGAAAGCACAAGTGTGAGTTGAATATGATGGGAGGATTATCTAAAAAATAAAATTAAGGGGTAAGAAAGAAGTATGCACTGGGAGAAGGGGAAAGGGAAAGGGAGAATGGGGTAAATTATCTGACATAAAAGAGGCTTGAAAGATATTTCACAGTGGAGGGGAAGATGGGGGAAGTTGTGAGGGGCAATATGTGATCCATACTCTCATTGGAATTAGCTCAAAGAAGGAATAACATACACACTCAGTAGGTATAGAAATCTGTCTTACCATACAAGAAAGTAAGAGAGGAAGGGGATAAGAGAAGGGTGGGGCTGATAGTAAGGAGGACAGATTGGGGGAGGTAAAAGTCAGAAGCAAAACACTTTTGAGAATGAACAGGGTGAAAGGAGAGAGAGAGTAGGAGAAATAGGGGGAAAACAGGATGGAAGGAAATACATAGTTGATAATCACTACTGTGAAAAAAAATTATGCAGTAAATGTCTCTGATAAAGACCTCATTTCTCAAATATATAGAAAACTGAGACAAATTAAAAAAAATAAGAGCCATTCCTCAATTGATAAATGGTCAAAGTATATGAAGAGGCAGTTTTCAGACAAAGCAGTCAAATCTATTTATAGTCATATGAAAAATGCTCTAAATCACTATTGATTAGAGAAATGCAAATGAAAACAGCCTGAGCTACCACCACACACTTATGAGATTGGCTAATATGACAAAAAAGGAAAATGACAAATTTTGGAAAATTAAAACACTAATGCAGTGTTCATGAGGTTATATACTGATTCAACCATTCTGGAGAGTAATTTGGAACTATGCCCAAAGGACTATAAAACCATGCATACCCTTTGACCAAGAAACATCACTATTAGGTCTGTATCCTGAAAAGATAAGCAAACAAAAAGGAAAAGGACCTATGTGTACATATGTATATTTATAGCAGCTCTTTTAGTGGTGGCAAAGAATTGGAAATTGAGGAGATGCCCATCAACTGGGGAATGCCTGAACAAGTTGTATATGATTGTGATGAAATACTATTGTGCTATAAGAAATGATGAGAAGGATGTTCTCAGAAAAACCTGGAAAGACACACATGAATTAATACAAAATAAAATGAGCAGAACCAAAAGAACATTGTACACAGTAATAGCAGTATTTTTGATGATCTACAGTGAATAACTTAGCTATTCTGGGCAATACAATGATCCAAGACAATTCTGAAGGACATAGGATTTAAGTTGCTGTCTGTTTCCAGGGAATGAACTGGGGGAGCCTGAATGCAAATTAAAGATGCTTTTTCTTTATTTTATTTTTTCTAGTTTTTTGTCCATATTTTCTTTCATAGCCCAACTAACATGGAAATGTGTTTTGTGTGAATACAATGTATAACCTATGTCAGATTGCTTGCCTTCCCAATAAAAAGGGGAGGGGAGGAGGCAGAGAATTTGGAACTCAAAATTTGAAAAAAACAAATATTAAAATCGTTTTTCACATGTAATTGGGAAAAATATTAAATTAAAAAAGAAAAAAATAAAATATTTATTGAATATAGTTAAAGAAAACTGAATAGAGTTAGGCTGTATTATATTACATTTTAAAGGAAATAGTTCATTGGCATAGGGGGACAGGACAGCCTTTTTTAAAAATTGGTTTCGGGCCTGAAAATGGGGTCATTTCCTCTCTTCAAATGGGAACTCAAGTTTCAATGTTATAAGTGTGGATAGATTTGTCAAAGGTAGCAAAGAATAGTTTAAGTTTCTGGTTTATTAGGAAGGTTAAAATGTGACACTGAATTAGTAACTCATCTAAATCTCCAGACTGCTGCAATTGATCATGCATTTAAATGACTGTCATTTCTGTCTCAGTGTATTTTTCTTCATCCCTTTTAGACCATGACTTTATTGGATGCAGGAATTACATATTATGTTTAAAAATTTCCTTTCAGTATAATACTGTAATCTCAGAAAAAAAATTACAGCGGCCCAAACAATGGAAGGACATATGATGAGTAGAAACATGCTACATCATATTGCCAGTGAGAAGTGACATAAATAACATTAAGGACATGTATGACTAGGAAAGGAGGCTTGCATGTTAGGAAGACTTCTCAAAAGACATGCACAAGCATCACAAGAGGAGAAAGTATGGGTGAGTTAGCCTCTGTGTCTGTCTATGTATAAAGTATATGTAGAGAGTGTCTACAAGTATAAGATCATGTATCTACCATATCTATCAATATATCCATCAGAACAGTGTGTGTTAATAGATGTGCCGGAGTGTATTTTAACTACAAACTTTAATGAACTTAATTTTTTTCCTTCTTTTTTTCTAAGAATATTTGCATTTTTTGCTGGAAATCATCATTGTCAAACATTACAGTTATTGAGATACCTATTTCTTCTGATCCAGAGATTTCTTTGGTAGGTAAATATGTCAAGGGATGGCAATGATAAAAAGAAAGGTCTCATAGGCACTAAAATATTTATAGGAACAAAATAAATGTTCATCAACTGGGAAATTATTAAACAAGTTGTGGTAGTACACGAATACAATGACTGTAGAGAAGCCTGGAAAGACATGTGAACTGATACAAAATAAAGAAAGTAGAACCAGGAAATCAATATGCCCAGGATAAAACAATGTAAATGGGGGAAAATTCATGGACAAAACAATCAAAAGAGAATGCTGCAAAATTATGATTAAGCTTGTCCCCAAAGGAGAGAAATAAAAAGATGCTACTTCCCACTTCTTCACATAGATGGAGGTCTATGGAGGTAGAATAGCCACTTCAGTCTGCTTCCCCATAACTCAGAGTTTGGTCAAGGGGAAATCTTGAATGTAATTTTTGCTTTGCTTTGAAAAGTTTATCAAGTATAACCATGAGTAAAATTCTGTCTCTTGACCGTTAGAAATGGAATGGACTTAGGAGATCATTTCATATAAATATGTCATTTTTGCAGATGACAAAGCTTAGTCCCAAAGATGAGGTCAGCTATCTAATCCAACATCATGCAGATAGTAAGTTGGTACCAAAATTTACTTCTTTAGTTTCCAAATCCAGTGCTTTCCCCTTTCAGCTGCATTTTACTGAGAGCTATGATTACATCGAAGCCTAATATTTCTTGAGTTCCTATTTTGTGTCTGCACAAGAATTCTCATGATGAGGGTTAAGAGATAGTGAGGTAAAAGGAAAAATAATATGGCCCTTACATGGGAATTGTCACGTCCCTGTTTTTCTATACATGTCCTTTATATTCAGAACCATAATGAGTAATTTAGCATCCAGAACTAGTTGCAAGAAATACATCCTCAACTCAGCTTTTTAAAAACAATTAAGGTTTGGAGGGAGAGTCAGGTTTGGGGAATATGGTGGGTGATGTAGACACTCTGGGACAACATGAAAAGCCTTCTTGGGAGGCCATAGTCTGTTGGGATCAGGGAGCTTTGGGAGGAAACCATTACTTAGTGGGGGAGAGGGAGAAGAATGACATCTTATGGCATCTTGTAGCTATCCATTTTAACTAATTGTTCTTGCTAACTAAATACTATAGAGACAATGTGGCAAATTGGTTAGAAAGGTGGTCTCAGAGCCAGGAAGACCTGGGTTTGAATCTACAGATAGGTAGCATAACGGATAGAACACTAAGTCTATAAGTTACAGATAAAATGTGCTGGAAATATGAATGAGATTTCTCTATATGAACGAAACCACTCTAGGTCCCTAGCTCTCTCCTCCTCCTCCTCCTCCTCCTCCTCCTCCTCCTCCTAGCTAGGTCCCTAGCTCTCTCCTAATTAGGTGCTTTTTTGTATCCAGACTTCTAAAGGGGTGCAAATACTGTTAGCACCATCTACAATTTGGTACCCTGAGACAAAGCACTTCTACTTATGACTTTTTTTATGTTAAACCTGGGCAGGGCTGCCTTAATTCAGGGGCTGTCCCAGGTGTAAGACCAAAATGCAGATGGCTCATAGTGTCAAGTTTACCCAGATCATCTTTCCCTTTGAGTGGAGTGCTTCTCAGATTGTGGGTCAATTCATTTCAATAAACAGCTATTAAATACAAGGCACAGAAAAAAATAAATAACAGCCCTTCCTTTCAAGAAGTTTTAAAAGAAAGAACTGATAAATAGAAATATGTACAGAATGATTTTACACATATCTGTACATATACACACACAAATATATGCATATACATAGTTGTGTCTAATGTTAGCCATCTCTAGGGTGGGAGGGGGAGGGAAGAAAAAAAGAGACACCTAGACGTTCACTCATTAGAATAAAGGGTATGCATGGAACTTAAACTCTTTTTGCCCTTCAATAAATTAACTATTTTGTGCCCTTTGTCTATCTCCAGAACCTGTTACAATGCCCCTAAATGATGTAAACACATAAAGCCTTTTGAATTAAATTATGGAGTCCTTTTGGTAGTACTGTGCCACTATTCTGAGTAGATGAATACGGGAAACAAGCACTTTTTAAGTGCTTCCTATGTAAGCACTGTGCTAAGCTCTGTGGATACAATATGAGTGAGACAGCACCTGTCCTCAAGCAACTTACATTCTAATGGTGGAAAACAACACAGGAGAGTAAGAGTTGGAATAGAGGGCCAAGTAGGTAGGCATGGCTTAGAGATGTTCAAGAAGTGCCTGGAAATGGGCAAGATAAAGGTAAAGACTCATCAGCTAGAAACTGGGGTCATAGGTGTGGAAATCATGGTGTTGGTGGGGCTGGGGGGAGAGAAAGCTAGAGTGAAGGCAACATAGTTTGAAAGTGACTGGGAAATGTACCAAGCAGGTAACACACTATTTAAAAGACAAAAGTTGGTATTGTTTCTAACTCCACCAATTTGTATTATAATATTGACTATTGTTTTCAACTCTAGTTTTCATATCCAAAATGCAAAGAGCCTTAGGGGCTAAAGGAAATTCTGAAATATGGATCAATTTCCTAACCAAGGAGTTGATAACATGCTAATCCGTGCTTTAACAAGGGATTAGCAAAAGATGAATTATTATTCTTTTAGAGTCTTGAGATGCACTAACTGTAATTAAATTTTAATAATAAATGATCAACACAATCATTGTTTTCAAGCACAGAATCTGTGACTATAATCACAATACAAGAGAGAGCTTTGGTTTTTCTTTTCCAACCCTTCATTTCCCCTGAGGATTTGAAGTCGATGACCTCATAAAACAAGGTCAGTGTTTCATTAATGGCATACCCTTCAGAAAGTAAGGCCTTAAGTGTAATGCATCAGCCCCTGAGTGATGTAGAATTATGTACTTTCCCATCAGTATTCCTCATACAGAGAGCAGTAGACAATAAATTTTCCCATATGGAAGCACTCAATAGATCCTGTATAATTTAATGAAAGCAGCAAAGAGAATATCACTGGACTGAGCAATGCAACATGCTGTCCAAAGTCATTCAAGTATTGATACAAAAAATTCAATTCAAAAAGCATGTATTAAGCCTTCATTATGTGCCAGGCATAGTTCTAGGTGTAGGGATACAAAGACAAAAGTCTTTACCATCAAGGACTTTACATTCTACAGGGTGTGTGTGTGTGTGTGTGTGTGTGTATGTGTGAGAGAGAGGGGGGGGGTATTGTGTGCTACATACAGATAAGTACAAAATATATACAAATTTGAACCAAGTTTTGAACCAGGGATTACAAAATATGGTGGTGAAGAAGGAGAATATGCCAGCAAAGGTAGTGGCTTGCATAAATGCACATAGTTGAGAGACAAAATAGCATAATGGGGATCAGAAACAACGATGTGACATTCCAAAGTAGCTCCTATGAAATTCTGAACCATCTCTGGAGGAGGGAGCTTCATGTGCTCCAAGATATGATGATGCATATCCCTAAGTGTCATTGGGTAAGGAGCCACCGCGTTATAGTCAGAGGAAGAAAAGATAAATAGGAGTGATGATTGGCGACTCCTGAGGAAGCTATTGGTCAATATCACATAAATGAAAGAGAACTCTAATGTCTTCTCAGGGAATATACCTGAAATGTGAGACACGCAAATCAGTGATCACTACATACTCCAAAGAACATCAGAAGGAAACTAGAAAGTATTTCGAGGATTATAAATTTCTAGATGATAGGAGGAAACATAATGGGGAACACGACTGATATTTTCATCGCAACCACTAATTTAAGGTAGGGGATTCAGAACAGAAAATCAGATTTGGAAAGTAAATGATTGGCCAAAAGATGGTATTTGAGAATGTGATTTGGTTTTATGGACCATAGCTTGAAAAACAAGGAAGAGAGGCTGTTGGTCAAAGATAGAGTACATTTAATAAGAATCAGTAAATAAATAAACAAGCAAATATGTTTGTGTGTATTATGTATATATATATATACATATATATGTATATGCTTGTTCTGACAAATATGATCAACAGGGCCTAAAGTAAAAAAGGAATTGGAGGAAAACAGGTGTTTTTTCCTACTCCTTCCCCTCAACCTGCGAAGACTGGTACTATAAAGAGCAGTGGCAAGTACCAAATACCATCTAAGAAGAAGAATACTAGATTAAAGGACCAATAATTTATGGAAGATAATGTCTAAGAATAGGGCCAGCAATAAAAATGCATTGTCTCAGCTACCTATACAAATGTACAAAGCAAGGTGAAGTAGAGATCTTAAATAAGGAGGTGATTTTAACTTTATAGATAACATTAAGACTTAGTGGGATGAGAAATGTATGCCTGGATTATGGTTCTGGGAGGATATTCTTTATTAATTACAAAAGGGGTAGTGGTGAAGCATTGTGCATTAGTGAGAAATACACACATAAAGAAATTCAGGGAAAAGATGGGTAGGGAATACTTGAGTGAGGGTCATGGAAGGGGAAAAAAAGAAACAGTATGCTGTGAGAATATACTATAGATTGCCTGGCATGGTAGAAGAAGTAATTTGATAAGGAGCTGAGAAACAGATCACAAACTTGCCTTGAAATCATGGTATTATAGTGATGAAGAACCTCTCTGATTTGGAAATGTATAGCAATTCTCTGCAAAAATACAGCAGCTGAAGTTTATGATTTGCCTTAATGACAATTTCATCCTTCAGAAGATAGAACAAGCAATGTGGGAAAGTGCTGGTTTAGACTTGATTCTGACCAAAAGGGAATAATTCATTGCTGAAGTAGAAATGACAAGAACTTTGGAGAAAAACTACCATCCCATTGTAAAGTTCATGATAAAGAAGAAAAGCCTGGTATATTCTGATGTATTCTCTAGATTTGGGAAGAACAGATTTCCAAAGGATCAGAGAAAGTATAGATAGGCTCCAATGTTTTAATATTTCCTATAAGAAGTTGGCCCAAATAAGATGGGAAGCTTTTAAGAAAGAAATTCTGAAGAGAGAGGCAGAAATGGAAAGGGGTCTCTGGTAGAGTGTCCCTGGGAATCTGTCCTTGGCCATATGCTGTTCACCATTTTAAACAACTTGGGTGAATGCATGGAAGGAACGAATTTGCAGATAACTTGAAGCTGACAGGGACAGATAACCTATTGGAAAACAGAATGATGACATGCCAACTATCAACCAGAGGGGAAAGTCAAACAGATGAAAAAGGTAACAGTTCTGGTGAAAAAAGATCTGGGGATTGAGTGGACTGAAAACTAAACAGGAATCAACAATGTGGCATGAATAGAAGGTTTGCTAGAGCTAGCTCAAACTGGTTTGTGAGAGATGATTATTGAATTCAGAGGAAGGAAATCAGCAAATGCTAAAATCAGGACTTAGTGTTTTATTGATTGTTGAGTGTTCAGAAAGTGTTGGAGAGAACATTAATAATGCAGATTAAACTTAAATGTGCCCTCCATACATCTTTTGGAGAGCTAGTTGTTAAACATTTACCAGCATACCATTGTACGGGAGCAAACTAGAATAAGATGTTTTATTCTATAAATGAATAAGACTTATTAAGATAATCATATCTCCAATGAGAAAGATATGAATCTATGCTATTCTATCCTTATCAAAAGACAATTGGAGCATTGCATTCATTTGTGGCCACTGCATTTTTGTAAGGACTGATAGACTGGAGGGCATTCAGAAGAGGGCTGCCATGATACTGAGTGACTTTGAGATCTTGCCCTATAAGGACCTAGATATGTTTAACCTGGAAAAAGAAGAAACACTGAACATGTGCAGACATGATAATGCTTCAAGTAGTTAGTTGAAGGGGTGTCATATTGAAGTGATAATAGATTTGTGTTATGTGGGCCCAGGGGGCCAAAACTCTGCAGCAATGGATGGAACTTGCAGAGAAAAAAAAGATTTTGTGTTGTAGTGAGGGAAAACTTCCCAATAATTTGAGCAATCCAGAAGGGGAATGGGCTGCCTCAGTAGTACTGGGTTCCCCCTTATTGAACATCTTCAGGCAGAACACAATAGGGGTATTATAGAGGGAATTTTTGGTCATGTACCATTTGTAATAAATAGCCACTGAGCTCCTTTTAAAACCTGGAGTTATGAGTCCCTTGAACTTGATTTGGGTTGTCAACGATGGTTAGGATCTGGTTACACAAAGAGCAAGGGAAAGGGCTTTTGAGATGAGGAGAGGAAATTAAAGATTTTGAAACATGAAGGAGTGTGATGTGTGGAGGATATAGTGAGTGAATTTGGGTAGGAGACCCACAGAATAGGCGGAGAAATATAAGATCTGGAGGAAGGTAGAAAGTGATTAGTAATGTAGAGTCTTTCAAATGGTAATGTGCCAGCAACAATAAAAGAAACCCTTCTCTATCTCATTCTCTTTGGTCCATATACATTCCTTGACCTTTAGACTTTATCTTGAAACAACAACATCAACAGCTTGAGACACTGATTTCTGTTACTAGACCTTGACAGTCAATTTAGGTCCTAGGAAGAATCCATTCTCCTCATCAAGAAATAACTTTTTACCCTGGAACCTAATTGAACTTAATTCACCCTAGACCCAATAATGATGGAAACCAAGGTCACAATTGTCTCTGGAGTGACAATAATCCCTGACATTGACCATCAAGAGCTCTCCTGGGCAGAAGGCCCAGGAAAGTGCCTTTGAGAATATTTTAAAATGCCAAGAGCATTTTTTTCCTACTGATGGACGAATACATCCTGCACAGCCCAGGAGGTGAATTTATTTAAGTGGGGTTAATTATAGGCCTTTTCCTAGCCTTTTCTAGAACAGAGCTATTATTCATGTTATCAATGTGTCCTTTAAATAACAACAGCTCACAACCGATCAGACTGTTTAAGGAGTATCCCTTAGAGATACTGGATAAAGAAGCATAGACTCCTGCTCAAGGAGAATTAAGGTCAGATTCTACCTTAGAAAACAAACAAAAACATTAACAATCTCCCCACCAGCCTCAGGCAGAATCTCTTTTTTGAGGCAGGAGGGATAAGGAAGTGAGCAGACTATAGTGCTGGTTGGTCATTGAATGCTGCTGTGCTCCTTTTTTTAATAGTGATGCCTCTAGTTCCATGGATTTTAGTTCAGGTGTGCTATGGAAAGTCAGGTTAAAGTTCTCTAGCTAAGGGTTCTCTACCTTGGGCCCATGAACTTGGTTTTCTAAAAAGCATTTTAATAACTACATTTTAGTATTATTGGTTTTTTTGGTAATCCTATGTATTTTACTTTAAGCACATAAAAATATTATTCTGAGTAAGGTGGTCCTTGTACTTCACTAGACTGTCAAAAAAGTTCAGGTCACAAAAAATGTTAAGAACTCATGTTTCAAACTAAAAGGCCTAAACCAGGGGTGGGGAACCTGGCAGATTTCCCACCCCTGTAAACCCTGACCCTTTAATTCTCAGTCCTGTACTTCACATCAAGTTTCTATCACAATTAAGAAAATAACTCTGTGATTACATTAAAAAAAAAACCTATTAAGTAAATGAGAAACAATGAGTTGCCAGGCTTGTGTTAGCCCTGTCAAATCAAGAGTAGAACTCAAAAAAATACCAGGGCAGGCATTGATCACCAGTAATTAGTGGCTATGAGCTGAGCACTATTGGGGAAAATAATGTTTCAAGCATAGCCCACATATTCTTTTTATTTCAAAAGATTGGAAGTAGGAAAGAAGTGAATAATAGAGAGTATTGGTGGGAGGTAGGAAGGGCATTTATATAGCCAGCCGGGAGTTAGCATTTATATAGCACTTTATGAGTTTCAAAACACTTTTACATATATTATCTCACTTGATACACACAACAACCCTGTAAAGTATGTCCGATTATTATCCTCCTTTTACAGATGAGGAAACTGAGACTGAGGAAGGTTGAGTGACTTTCCCAGAGTTACAGAACTAAGTGTCTGAGGTAGAATTTGAACTCCGGTCTTTCTGACTCTAAATCTGTGCACTGAATCAGCTAGCTACCTAGAATGGAAACAATCAATTATTTAATAAGATTGAGTCAAAGATAACACCTAAGTGGCAAATGTGGGAGACTACAAGGGTGGTGGTACCCTCAAAGGAAACTGGAAAGTTTAGAAGACAAGGGAATTGGGGGAAAGAAGATAATGACTTTTGTTTTGGGCATTTTGAAGTTGAAACATCTATGAGATATCTGGTTTCAAGTTGGTGATTCAGAACTGAAGCTCAGGAAAGAGACTGCTACTGGCTATGTAGAAATGAGAGTCATCTGCATCAAGTTTATAATTTAAACCCATAGGAATTAATAAGGTCACCTATCAGACTATTGATTATAGAGAGAAGAAGAGGGCCCCAAAAAGAACCTTAAGATAGATCTGCAATAAAGGAATGTGATATAGATGATGAAGTAGCAAAGGAGCCTGAACAGTTGTCATACAGATAACAGAAGAACCGAGAGAAAATAATATCTTAAAAAGCAAAACAGAGAGGAGACAGTATCCAGGAGAAAAGGTGGTCATCTGTTGATTGCTATAGAGAGGTCAGGAAGAATGAGGATTGAGAAAAGGCCATTTGATTTGACAATTGAGAGATCATTGGGAATTTTGGAAAGAAAAGTGTCGGTTGAGTGATGACTAGATTGCAGAGTGTTGAAAAATGAGTGAGCAGAGGAAAAGTGAAGATAGGGAGTGTAAAGTTTTTTTATAGGACTTTGATAGTTGGAAGGGAGGAGAGATTCTGATCATTAGCTTAAGGGGATAGTAGACCATGATGAGATTTTTTTTCTTTTAGGATGAGAGAGAATTGTTTGTGTTTGTAGGAAGTAGGAAAGGAATAAGTAGGTAGGAAGAGGTTAGTTTAGAGAATAAGAGGAGATGAGAGTGGGAACAAATTTCTGGAGAAGATAGGAGGGAATAATACCATGGGTAAAAATCCAGAAGTTAGTCTTGGCAAGGAGAAGGGGTGCATCTCTATCAAAAAACTGGAGTAAAGATGGAGAGAATGGGAATGGGGTTGATGTCAATGGGATTTGAGATATGGAAAGGGATAAAAGACAGTTCTATTTTCTCAGGAATGAAGAAGGAAAAGAGAAAATAAGGAAGGAGGAAGGAGAAAAGGAGAGAGTAGAGGCAGAAAAATTATTAAGGAAACTATTATGAACAGTCCAGGTAAAGGGTGATTAGAGTCTGACTAGGGCGGTAGCAGTGTGAGTGGAGAAAATGGGACATACATTGTCCTTTCTGAAGCCTTTATTCTATTTATTCTCCTTTGGATACATTCCATTATATCAATTGTCTTCTTAAAATATGGTGCCCAAGACTAAAGATTATGCTTCAGATGTACGTTAGGTCTTGTACCTGCTATGCACCAAACATTATTCTATTAGCATCCTAGGACCTGATAAGGACCTAATAGATCACCTGGTCTAATCTGATTTTTTATGTAAAAAAGCTAAAGCTCAATAAGGTGAAATGCCATCCTAAAGCTACATACATAGTAGCAGAACTGACTACTAGCTTTCAGATGAATACTATTATCTGTTAATGCTACAAAAGGAAGTCCAGGCTTGGAAGGAATATCTGGACAGCTGTAGGTATTTAAATTCTGATAAGACCCTTTATTGCGGTGGTTCCAGTTGGTAAATCTTAAAGCCCTATATGGTATTTTAGCCATTTTTTGCTGTATTTTCCTCTTCAACCCCCATTTTCTAGAATTCCCAGTGAGGAGGAAACATTAGCATCCCTTCTTCCTTGACACTTGGGGTTACTTTGCTGTCATACTTTCTCCAAATACACAATCAGGTCCGTTTCCCTCCCACTCTTATCTCCTGCTGAACTAAAGCTTCAGGAGAATAAAGTCACTCTTCCTCACAAAAATGTTGGGAAATCTCAGGTATTAGATTGACAGATTATGCCTGAGAATCACACTTGTATTCATTGTTCACCATTAATAAATTGCAAGCTGGTCTGAAGTAAGAGTTTTGAGAATCCCCTTATGACTTTCTTAAGACATGAAATAGGTAAAAAATCTTCCTGCTTCTAGTCATAAATGGTCACCTTTTCTCATAGGGGAAATGAAAATCTAAGCAAAGTACTTTATGTCATAATATTTATCCTGTGAATTCCCTGTGTGGTAAAAATAACATTGTATGAAATTATGTTTGGAGCTTAATTCAGATCAATAAATTTCATGAATTACATAAAATTAACTCATTTATTGTCTCATTCATTCATGCCTATAGTTATATACAATTTTTTAAGACCATGTGATGACAGCATGATTTCTTGTTGTTCAGTTATTTCAGTTTTATCTGATTTTTTTGTGACCCTATTTGGGGTTTTCTTGGCAAAGATACTGGAGTGGTCTGCCATTTTCTTCTCTACCTCATTTTATAGGTGAGGAAACTGAGGTAAACAGAGTTAAGTAACTTGACCAGGGTCACATAGTTAATAAGTATCTGAGGTCAGACTTGACCTCAGGTCCTCTTGACTCTAGCTCCATGCTCTATCCACAGTGGAATAATTGCTAGAGTTAAAAGTGGGATGAGGGGCAGAGCCAAGGTGGCAGCTGGAAAAAAGGGACATGTTTAAGCTCTCCCCCAGGTCCCTCCAAACACTGATAAAAATGGCTCTGGACAAATTCTAGAGCTGCAGAACCCCCAAAATAGCAGAGGGAAGCAGGGCTCCAGCCCAGGATGGCCTGCTTGGTCTCTGGGAAAGGTCTATTGCACGGATCTGGGAGCAGAGCAGAGCACAGCCAAGAGGGGGCTGTGCCAGGATCAATCAGACTGGGAGCTGGGCGGAACAGGCAGTAGGGCCCTGAATCATTGAGCTGTGGCAGTTACCAGACTTCTTAACCCACAAACACCAAAGACAACAGAGTAGGTGAGTGGGAAAAACTGCTAGGTCAGAGTGAGCCTAGTGTGTGGTCAACCCTAGCCCTGGGGGTGCAGAAGTGGTGCAGCTCTGGGGCTGCTTCCAGAACTACAGCTGTTGTTGCTTCCAGGCCCAGGTCTACCTGGTGGGAGCAATTAAGTGGCAGATCAGAGCTGGAGTGCAGAGCCTGCTTGGATCTGGGTTGCAGGCCAGGTTGGTGGTTCTTGGAGGAGGAAGAACACTGATGTGGCAGAGCTTGCTGTGTAGAAGTAGCTCTGTAAACAGCAGCACAGCCCTTAAAGCTTGGGACAAAGTACTCTCTACAAGCAGTCACACACTGTCACAAAACTCAAGGGTCAAGTAGTTGGCTGGGAAAATGAACAGGCAGTGAAAACAGACTCAAGTGCAGACTCAGACTTTGGAATCTTTCTTTGGTGACAAAGAAGACCAAAACATACAGCCAGAAGAAGTCAACAAAGTCAAAGAGCCTGCATCAAAAGCCTCCAAGAAAAATATGAATTGGTCTCAGGCTATGGAAGAGCTCAAAAAGAATTTTGAAAAGCAAGTAAGAGAAAGAGAGAAAAAATTGGGAAGAGAAATGAGAATGATGTGAGAAAATCATGAAAAAGAAGTCAGTGACTGGCTAAAGGAGACGCAAAAATTACTGAGGAAAAAACACCTTAAAAATAGACTAACTCAAATGGCAAAATGGCTCCAAAAAGCCAATGAGGAGAAGAATGCCTTGAAAGGCAGAATTAGCCAAATGGAAAAGGAGGTCCAAAAGACCACTGAAGAAAATACCACCTTAAAAATTATATTGGAGCAAGTGGAAGCTAGTGACTTGATGAGAAATCAAGATATTATCAAACAGAACCAAAGGAATGAAAAAATGGAACACAATGTGAAATATCTCATTGGAAAAACCACTGACCTGGAAAATAGATCCAGGAGAGATAATTTAAAAATGATTGGACTACCTGAAAGCCATGATCAAAAAAAAAAAGAGCTTAGATGTCATCTTTCAAGAAATTATCAAGGATAACTGCCCTGATATTCTAGAGCCACAGGGAAAAATAGAAATTGAAATGTCCGCTGTTCACCCCTCGAAAAAGGTTGCAAAAAGAAAACTCCTAGGAATATTGTCACCAAGTTCCAGAGCTCCCAGGTCCAGGAGAAAATACTGCAAGCACCCAGAAAGAAACAATTTGAGTATTGTGGAAATACAATCAGGATAACACAAGATCTAGCAGCTTCCACATTAAGGGATTGAAGGGCTTGGAATATGGTATTCTGGAGGTCAAAGGAGCTAGGATTAAAATCAAGAATCACCTACCCAGTAAAAGTGAGTATCATGCTCCAAGGCAAAATATGGGTTTTCAATAAAATAGATGACTTTCAAACTTTCTCAGTAAAAAGACCATAGCTGAATAGGAAATTTGACTTCCAAACACAAGAATCAAGAGAAGCACGAAAAGGTAAATAAGAAAGAGACACCATAAGGGGCATACTAAAGTAGAACTGTTCTGCTTACATGCCTACATGGAAAGAAGATGTGTGTAATTCATGAGACCTTTCTCAGTATTAGGGTAGTTGAAGGGAATGTACATATATATAGACAGAGGGCACTGGGTGAGTTGAATATGAAGGGATGATATCCAAAAAAATCAAATTAAGGAGTGAGAGAGGAATATCTTGAGAGAGGGAGAAAGGGAGAGATAGAATGGGGTAAATTATCTCACAAAAAAGTGGCAAGAAAAAGCAGTTCATTGGAAAGAAAGAGGGGGCAGGTGAAGGGGAATGAGTGAATCTTGCTCTTATTGGATTTGACTTGAGGAAGGAATAATATACACACTCAATGAAAGTAGGGGGAAGGGGATAAAAAGGGGGGATGATAGAAGAAAGGCAGATGGAGGAAGAAGTAATCAAAAGCAAAGGATATTGAAAAGGGACAGGAACAGGGGAGAAAATTGAATAAAGGGGGACAGGATAGGAGGGAGGGAAATATAGTTAGTCTTTCACAACATGACTATTTATGGGAGTGTTTTGCATAATGATTCATGTGTAGCCTATGTTGAATTACTTGCCTTCTTAGGGGGAGTGGGTGGGGAGGGAAGAGAGGAGAGAATTTAGAACTCAAAGTTTTAAAAGCAAATGCTCAAAAAAAAAGTTGTTTTTGCATGCAACTGGGAAATAAAATATACAGGAAATGGGGCATAGAAATCTATCTTGCCGTACAAGAAAGTAAGGAGAAAAAGGATTGGGGGGAGGTGGAAGGGGGTTACAGAAGGGAGGGCTGCCTGGGGAACAGGGAAATCAGAATATATGCCATCTTGTAGTAGGGGGAGGTTAGAAATGGGGAGAAATTTTGTATCTCAAAATCTTGTGGAAATCAATGCTGAAAACTAAAATTATTAAATAATAAAGCATGGAATTAAAAAAAAGTGAGATTAGATCTGGGCTCAACCCTTGCCTCTCACTCAGTAAAGTGATCATAGGAAAGTTAATGAATAATCTCAGGCTCACTTTCCTCCTCTGTAATAAGACAGGGCTGGATTCAGTGGTCTCCATCTGCAACGCTATTACTATAGAAAATAATTCCTCACATATAGGAGTATGTAGATGAAATAAGAATATGTTTGAAAAATACTTTGCAAACCTTGATGTTCTATTTTGCACATGAGCCTTTATTATTAAGCCTAGAAATTCAGAAGTACAGAAAAGCTTTGCAAATTCACATTACATTAATTCAAAATTTGTGATTATTCAGACATAGTTCTTTTATTGAGTAAAACCCTTTGAAATTATTTCTTCTTATGAAAAATTCAGGCTTTCACTCATGAACAAAAGGGAATCCATTGTGCCATAACTAGATATTTCTAACTATGAGCTCAAGAAGTTCTGGACTCTTCCATTATGTTTTCTTGACCAATTATGAATTTTTGTATAACAGATTAATTTTGGGTTTATGATACATTATCATATAAAGTAGGAATACAGAAAAATAACAAAATTTTTCACTGCCTTATTTTATCTTACTCATTAGCATTCATTGACTAGTTTATATATACCCTACTTGACAAAGGACCATAGCACATCTTTTAAAATATTTTATTAAAGTGTTCTAATAGTTTTATTAGTTTTTTCTTCATCTCTATCATATTGTAGGCTCATTTTGAGACTGTGGTCAATTAAAGCCTCCAGGTCTTTGTAATACAAACTGCTATCAAGCTAGATCTACCCCATACTGTACTTGGATAATTCATCATTTTGAATCTAAATGTGGGACTGCATTTATTCTTTTTAAGTTTCATATCATTGGTTTTGGCTTAGAATTCCAGCTTGCAAAGGTCACTTAGGATATTGAATATTTCCTCTTTTAGCTATCTCTCTTCTGTTTATGTCATCATCAACTTTGATAAACAAGGGCAGCTAGGTTGCTCAGTGAGTAGAGCACCAGCCCTGGAGTCAGGAAGACCTGACTTCAAATCCGGGCCTCAGACACTTGACACACTTACTAGCTATGTGACCTCGGGCAAGTCACTTAAGCCCAATTGTCCTGCCTTCCCCATCCAAAAAATTGATATGCAACTTATGTTTTTCATCAGTCATTGTAAAAAAATATTGAATAGGATTGTTCTAAGGATAGAGAGTATTATAGAGTTATGTGCTACAAGAAACTAATTTGTAGGTTGACATCGAGCTATTAATTAGCACTCTTTGGATAAAATTATTCAACCAGCTTCAAGGTCACTAAATCGTGCTTTCTACCAACCTTCACTTATCCATCTTATCTATAAGGTTATGTTGAAAGAGTTTGTTAACTGTCTTAATTGAATTAAGATGCGTGTAAGGCTTTCCTTTATCTACCACTCTAGCAAAACTATTTAAAGAGAAAAGGAACTGAGATTATTTTTGAATGATTTATATTTACTGAATCCATGCTGACTTCTAGTGAGCACCACATTCTTTCCTGAGTTCTCATGAATGATTTCTTCAATGAATCATTATGGAATTTTGATAAGTATCAAAATAATTCTTATCTGATCTCAGTTTCTGGAATTGATTCTTTCCTTAATTTTGATAATGGGAATTTCCACCCTTCTAGGTCTCTCTTAGTGTCCTCCATAATTATTAAATATTTAAAATATTTCTAACATTTGTATCACAGTTCAGAATCTGAGATTCTGGGCAAAGACTAAGGCAGCTGTAACTGCTGTGAATACTTCACCTTTAGCTTTCATAGCATCTACTAATTGATTAGATGTATTATGTCCATTAGTCATTTAATTTTCTTTGAATGTGAGGAGGGGGTTACTAAGAAAATAGATGTGACATTTCACATATCAGTGCCTTAATAAATAAAAGTTATTTATTTACAATAATGAAACAGAAATAAGCTAAATTTATTAATTTTATTTTTTATTTTTTTACTCACATCTGTGCATATATATTTTCTATATGTATCATATATATAATTGACAAAAAAGAGGATTGTACACAAAAATGCCAGTCTTATGTAAATTTCTTATGTTTTTGTTTTTTGTCTTTTATTTTTTTTATCTTTTGATGTTTTTCTTATTTAATATTTTTAGTTTTCAGCATTGATTTTCACAAGAGTTTGAATTATGAATTTTCTCCCCATTTCTACCCTCCCCCCCACTCCAAGACGGCATATATTCTGGTTGCCCTGTTCCCCAGTCGGCCCTCCCTTCTGTCACCCCACTTCCCCCCATCCCCTTTTCCCTTACTTTCTTGTAGGACAAGATAGATTTCTATGCCCCATTGCCTGTATGTCTTATTTCCTAGTTGCATGCAAAAACTTTTTTTTTGCACATGTTTTTAAAACTTTGAGTTCCAAATTCTCTGCCCTCTTCCCTTCCCACCTACCCTCCCTAAGAAGGCAAGCAATTCAACATAGGCCACATGCATATCATTATGTAAAACCTTCCAAAATACTCATGTTGTGAAAGACTATATTTTGCTGCTTCCTATCCTATCCCCTTTTATTCAATTTTCTCCCTTGACCTTTTGTTTGTTTTTGATTACCTCCTCCCCGTATCTGCCCTCCCTTCTATCGTCCCCCCTTTTTTATCTCCCTCCTCCTTCTTTCCTGTGGGTTAAGATACCCAATTGAGTATGTATGGTATTCCCTCCTCAGGTCAATTCTGATGAGAGCAAGATTCACTCATTCTCACCTGCCCCCTCTTCCCTTCCTACAGAACTGCTTTTTCTTGCCACTTTTATGTGAGATAATTTACCCCATTCTATCTCTCCCTTTCTCCCTCTCTCAATATATTCCTCTCTCATCCCTTAACTTGATTTTATTTTTTTAGATATCATCCCTTCATATTCAACTCACCCTGTGCCCTCTCTCTCTCTATGTGTGTATGTGTATATATATATATATATATATATATATATATATATATACATACGTAAATGTATGTATGT
>CM053622.1:699966259-699984819 GCA_028646595.1 Phalanger gymnotis | reverse complement strand
TATTCCTTGCTCTCCCAAATTGCTTACAGTTTCAGCCTTTATTTCTAAACCATGAACGCATTTTGACTTTATTTTGGTGTATGGTGTAAGATATTGGTCTATGCCCAGTTTCTGCCCTACCATTTTCCAATTTTCCCAGCAGTTTTTGTGGAATAGTGAATTCTTAGCCCAGAAGCTGGCCACTTTGGGTTTATCAAAGAGTAGATTGCTATAGTTGTTGACTTCTCCATCTTGTGTACCTATCCTATTCCACCGATCCACAACTCTGTTTCTTAGCCAGTACCAGGTAGTTTTGATGACTGCTGCTCTATAGTACAGTTTAATATCTGGTAGTAACTTAATTTCTTGGTGCTCTAGGGAATTCTATAAGAGTTTGAGTTGGAGAGAAGGTATTGAACTTCACTGATAGAGGAAGTTTCTGAACCTAGAAGTTTTCCCATAGCCAGTGAAATCGCAGGTCTACTCCCTATCCCTATATCTAAATAAAGATTGAAATGACCGTACTTGCTGTGTACTCAGATTCATGGATCCCTTGAAACATCTCTATGACCTACAGATGGGAACCACCGAAGGAAAGTCTCCAGAAACTGGGTAAAGCCTCCATATAGATTTATAGAAAAAACATGAATAACATGCACCAAGAAGGAATGGATGGATGGGTCAAGATCTATGCCAGTATCCGCATTGAGGAAGTATTGACACTGAGATCATGGAACCATCATAGTCTTACAGCAAATATAAACTTCTATCTTTGGTGTCCCTTAAATTTTTTTATTTAATTTTTTAAGCAATTAGGTCTTGAAGCTGCCTTCAGAAGCTCTTGCAACCATAACAGTACATTTTTCAGTTAATTTGGTATATGATTCTTCCAATCTGGTGACAAATTAATTGAAAGCGGTGAGGTATCCTTTTACTGGGGCTGCTAGGTGGTGCAGCGGATAAAGCAACCAAGAATCAGGAAGCCTTGAGTTCAAATCCATTTACTCGGTGTGTGACTCTGGGCAAGTCACTTAACCCCATTTGCCTCAGTTTCCTCATCTCTAAAATGAGTTGGACAAGGAAATGATAAGCTGTAACAACAATGTTACTTGCAGCTGCTGTGAAGGTATAAGGCCAATAACACCAGGACACAGGAAGGCTGCTAGCAGAGGTTCTTTGATCTGATTTTCTAAGGAAAGCAATTTTAAAGGTTTTATAATCTCACTTTAATTAAACATACATATATATGATATGATATCATTCACTTAGTTCAGGGGAAAAAGTCAGCACCCTGAACTTCAGAGAAAATACAAACAGAAATTACGTAAACATAGCAAATAACACAAAGCAGACAGGGCTTCTAACTGTCTATCCATAGCAACACATACATAATTACTAGAGAGAGAAGAACCAACATCTGGGTTTTCAAACAGGGGCAGGAGAGGGGGCTCCTTAATGGCTACCCAGAGTCTTGTCTGGTGAAATCACACGAATGCTCTTCCAGTGGGTAAGCCCCCGGCAAAATGCTAACCTCAGAGTACATATACACTTCTTCTGGGTCAGAGGGTGTCACAACCATGTGACTCAAACCCATGTGACCTAGGCCTTCTTGTGACTTAAGCAGGTCATCAAAGACTCCTGGTTCAATCAAATACTCTTCATTGAAACAAAGGCCAGACTGAAAGGCACTTGATTGCCTTAGTTCTGAGAAGCACTCCAAAAGGAAAAAACAGCAAAAAGTCCCACCCTGCTTGCCATTACATGAGCCACTCTAGTATCTTTGCCAAAAACTCCTCAAATGGGGCCACAGAGAGTTGGACAGTACTGAAACAACTGAAGAACAACAGATCATTTTATTATCTCCTCACTTGTATTTTTATTGAATCCCATTTAAGTGGTTATTGTTTATCACACTGCACCCTACGCATTTTAATTTTAAGGTCTCTTTTCTTGGTAAAGAAAAGTGAAGTGAGGAAGGTACTAGACCTGGGACTGAATCTTGTAACTCTTCTTTGTTACTTCTGTGACCTAGGGCTAGGGAAAGTTGTTTAATTTTCTAGACCTCAGTTCTTCATATGCAAAGAAAGAAGGTTATGCTACATGGCCTCTAATGTCCTTTCCATTTATAAATTATGAGTCGAATAAGTTTGCCTCCTTTTTTTACCCATTTTCATGATCTTTTCCAACCTAAGCAACAGTCCTATCTCTAGCTGGTCTCTCTTCACCAAACATAGCTTTAAAAAAGGCCTTTTAAGTTCTTAGCATTCATCTCCAGTCTCAGCTCATTCTAGGCTTTCGTCCAGAATAGTTGGGAACTATAAATACATTCTTGACACTTCTTAAAGCACCGGGCTACTCTTTTATATTCACCTACAATTACTCATCCTTACTTCTATCTTCTGTACATTTTCTTTAAGAAATCCAAATTATTTGATGTATTCATTGTGCAGTCATACCGGTCTTTTTAGATAGCTCCCATTTTTCTTCCTCATTTAACTAATTCATGTTTAGTTATTCAGAATTTCATTTTTGAGAGACTCATTTATTTTGGACTAAATATTTCCTTTGCTGGAGCTTTATCTAAGTCAGGCCCTTTAACTGTGGGTGTCCTCCGAAGCTCTATCCTGGGGCCTTTTCTCATTTTCCTCTATACTATTTCATTTGTTGAGCTCAGTTCCCATGAATTCAATTATCATGTCTACCCAGATGATTCTCAGATATAATAATCCAATCCTAACCTCTTTCTTGACCTCAGTCTTTCATTTTCTACTGGATGCCTCAAATTGAATGTCCCATAGACATCTTTTTTGGTGTGTGTCAATATTATTTTAATTTTTCCAATTACATGTAAAGATAATTTTCGACATCCATCTTTATAAGATTTTGAATTCCAAATTTTTCTTCCTCCTTCCTTCCTTCCTTCCTTCCTTCCCCAAGATGGCAAGCAATCTAATGTAGGTTATACATGTGCAATCATGTAAGACATATTTCTACATTAGTTAGGTTGTGACAGAAGAAACAGAACAAAAGAAAAAAAACATAAAAAAACAAAGAAAGTAAAAATAGTATGCTTTGATCTGCATTCAGACTACATCAGTTCTTTCTCTGGATGTGGATAGCATTTTCCATTATGAGTCTTTGATCATTGTATTGCTGAGAAGAGCTAAGTCCATCAAAGTTGGTCATTGTACAATGTTGTTGTTACTGTATACAATGTTCTCCTAGTTCTTCCCACTTCAGTCAGGATCAGTTCATGTAAATCTTTCCAGGTTTTTATGAAATCTTCCTGTTCATTATTTCTTATAGCACAACAGTATTCCATTATATTCATATACCACAACTTGTCCAGCCATTCTGCAATTGATGGGCATCCCCTCTATTTCCAATTTTTTGTCACTACAAAAAGAGCTGTTATAAATATTTATGTACATGTGGATCTTTCCCCCCTTTTCAACCCCACAGACATCTTAAACACACATCCAAAACTGAACTCGTTGTCTTTCCCCCCAAATCACGAATTGTTACCATTAATAGAACCACCATTCTCCCAGTTATCCCAGCTCATAACCTAGCTCTTGTGGATTCCTCACTCTCTCTCACTTCCACACCCATATCCAATCTGTTGCCAAGTTCTTTTGAATTTACCCTTGTAACATCATTCCTTTTCTTCTCTGAAATTACCGTCACCCTAATGCAGGCCCTTATCACCTCATGTCTGGACTATTGCAATAGCCTGTTGAGAGGTATGCTTGCCAAAAGTCTATCCCCAACCTAGTCTATCATTCATTTAGCTGTCAAAGTACAAGTCTGACCATGTCACTTGGCTATTCAATCAACTCTAGTGGCTTCCTATAACCTCTAGGATCAAATATGAAATCCACTTCTGTTCAAAGGCCTTCATAACTTGAACCCCTCTTACCTTTCTGGTCTTTGTACACCTTAGGTACCCCTCCTCCATTCTCTACAATCCAGCAACACTACTCTCCTTGATGTTTTTGCTACAAAACAATCCATTTGCTGACTCCATGAATTTTCATTTGCTGTTCTCTATGCCTGAAACTTTCTTGATCCTCATCTCAGCTTCATGGCCTCCCTTACTGCCTTCAAGTCTTAGATAAAATCCTACCTTCTACAGAAAACATTTCCCTTTCTCCCTTAATACTAGTGCTTTCCTTCTATAGCTTATCTCCAATTTATTTATATCTCTTGTCTGCACATTGTTGTTTACATGCTGTTTCTGCTGTTAGATTGTCAGGTCCTGGAGAGCAATAGTTGTTTTTGCTTTTCTTTGCATCCTCAGTGCAAAGAGCACTTAATAAATGCTTGTTGACTTGACCTGTAGGAATTTAGACTATGGAATAAGTGAATAAATAAATGAAAAATGTTTAGTAAGTGTTTAAGTTCCAAGTCCTGTCATAAATGCTGGGGATAGAAATATAAAATCAAGACAACCTCTGTCCTCAAGAAACTTCTATTCTAAGGAAAGAAATAACACATATAGGAGAATGATGGTCAGGGAAGGAATTTATAGTCTTGGGAGTCACAAAGATGGTGGTCAATCCATTAATGCATCTTTTCTATGTTAGTGGTGATTTGATTACATTTCTCAAAGGAGTTGGACCATGAGTGTAGTTTGAAGGAGGAGTAAAGTATACACCCACAATTACTTGGTGGAAAATGCCTAGAGTGCAGATGGCTAGAGGATCCTAGAGGATGCATGGCTCCAGGGAGCTAAACTGATATATTCATTGTTAGTCACACTGGTCTCTTTAGACAGCTGCCATTTTCCTTTCTTATTTAGCTAATTTGTGTGTGGGTATTCTGAATTTCCTTTTTTGAGAAATTTATATTTTTGGGACCAAATATCTCCTTTTCTGGATCTTCATAGAGTTCATAACTGCTTCCCTGATGGCTCTCTTCTGAGCCTTTTCCTCTTCTCACTCCATACTATTTCACTTGGAAATCTCATGAACTCAAGTGGCTTAACTCCTCCTAAGCAAAGCCTCTGGTGGTCTAGTTTAGAGTGGGGAGCAAAAGCAACAGTGCACTAGAGTTCCTAATTCCTTTGTCTAAATTATCTGAAATTTACTCTCCCCAAATATAAGACATCACACTATGCTCAGCTTTCTCCACCTTACCCATCATGGACCCCGTAATGGCCCTCTCACTTCCCCCTCTCTCACCACCCCCGACCCCAGTTCTTACCATTTCTATTTTGATAAGCATTTTGTTTTCCTTTATGGTCAATCATGAATTTATCAGGCACTCTACTTTTATCAGAGCAAAGCCTCCAGCAGATGTTCAGATAACTGACATCCTCTATCACTACAATATTATCTTTACTCTCCCACAGTATAGCTCTTTGATTAACATTTTCCATAATAAATAGCAGCTAAGAACTGCTGGCTTCTCAGTCTGAATATTAAAACTCCACAAGTGATGTCCAAATGAGTGAAATATTAATATATGTTGAGTGATTGGAGAAATAAAACAGCAGCTGGTAAGAACTTTCTTATTGCCATTTCAAAGTTGTCCCATAAGGAACAAGTATTGTTATGTGTAGGTTATACCCAGCAGTAGGCCAGAGCCAGTTCATGATGACTGGAGAGGGCTGATTGTTAAATTTCCAGTGTGAACATTTTTGCTTTGGAAATTGGCAAATGCTACAAATTAAGGCTTGCTTTTTTTGTTTTATTAATTATCTAGACTTAAGAAATGATGGAGAAAATGTTAACAATGCAGATTACACTTAAACATGTTTTTTGTGCAGACAACTTTTTTTCCTTCTGGAGAGCTGGTTGTTAAATACTTACCAGAAAACCACTTTCCTAACCATGTGGCTTATCAAAGATGGCTACCCATGGCCATATTTTGAAGCCATAGAATGTCTTGGAATGTGTCTCAAGTTATAATTTATTCAGTTGAGTCTCAAATGGACTCTACCAAGCATTTTTTTTTCTGACAATGAAAAAATCCAGGAGACACTTATAATAGGACAGTCAAACTCTTGTTTAAATGCAGTCATTCACATTTTGCTACCTGTTAACCAGCAGCTTGTAACATTGTTATTAGTAACTTCACTTCCTATTATGAACTTGGAATGCTTGGTGAATAGAATAAAGTTCCTACCTTCTATGCACATATTTGTGTAAAAGATTACTGCTTGCTTTTTGAGGAACTGTATGAAGCTGTTTAAATGTTTCTCCATTGATACTAGAAGCCATAACTTCCTGGGGATACTAACATGGGGAAAGAAGAAGCTTTAAACATAGGCTTAAACTCAGAAACAAGGCTGTCATCATTTATAAGTAGGTAGTGAATGTGGTTGCTTAAGAATTATTATTTGGACTCAGTTTTAAAAACAGATGTTCAAAAAAAAAGTTTTTGCATGCAACTAGGAAATAAGATACACAGGCAATGGGGCATAGAAATTTATCTTGTCCTACAAGAAAGGAAGGGAAAAGGGGATGGGAGGGGAGTGGAGTGACAGAAGGGAGGGCTAACTGGAAAATGGGGCAACTAGAATATATGTCATCTTGTAGTGAGCAGGAGGGTAGAAAGGGGGAGAAAATTCTTTATTCAAACTCTTGTGAAAATCAATGCTGAAAACTTAATATATTAAAAAAATTAAATAAAGAAGTTAAAGTAAAAAAAAAAAAAGAATTGTTATTTGGGGCTACCCAAGCTCCCTCCTCCCTTCTTGCCTTTTTTTTTTTTTGTCAATTGCCTGATGTCTGAAATTCTACAACTTGGAATTTATTCTTTTTGTGTTCCATTAAAATGCAAATACCCCTTGGAGCAGTAACACAAGGCAGTTTATTTACCATTTAAAGACCCTAAGCCTCTGACACTGGACACAGGAACAATTTTCAGGTTCTTCTGCAAAATCTCTTTGACTTCCGAGTCCACCAGGGGTTTTTCTTGGGAATATGAGAATATGACCAATTTTCCCTACCTTGCAAAAGGTTCTCATATCACCTGCGAGTTTTCAGTTTAACAAGATAAGTTTTATTTTATGCAAGATGGGCTCATACACAAGCTCTTAAATAGTCAAGATTCAATATAAGAATTATCAGACTAGCTGAAAGTTATGATAAAAAAGAATCTGGATACAATATTACAAGAAATCATTAAGGAAAATGGAACAAGAAGGTAAAGTAGAAATAGAAAGAATCTACTAATCACAACCTGGAAGAGGTCCTAGTAAGAAAGCTTACAGCAATGTCATAGCCAAGTTTCAAAATGCCCAGGTTAAACAGAAAAATATTGCAAGCAACAAGGAAAAAAACTAATTTAAATACTGTGGAAAAACAATCAGGATTTCACAAGACCTAGCAACTTCTACACTAAAAGACCATAGGTCTTGGAACATTGGAATACAGGAATCTGAGGCGGCATCTAAGAATAACTTATCCAGCAAAGTTGAATATAATCCTGAATGAAAAAAAATGGATATTTTGAAAACTGAAAGGACTTTTAGGTATTTGTAACAAAAAGACCAGAACTCAACGGAAAATTTGATATAAAGGATACAGAAGGTAAGGAAATCACTAAAGACTGATTATAAGGTACTGATTAAGGTCACACAGTTTATGATACATGAAGATGTTATTGTTAATTACTAGTTATTATTATTAGCAATAGTATTTTAAAACTGTTATCATTACTAAGGTTTAAAAGAAAGGCTGGAGCTGAGTTGGGTATGATGAGGTGATTCTAAAAAACAAAATTGTGTAGGAAAAGGTTAAAAGGAGAAATTATCTCATAAAGACAGGGCATGAAAGGAAGAACTAATACAGAGAAAGCAGGTTGGGGTAGAGAGCTAGTAATATTAGAAGTTTACTCTCATCTGGGTTGAAGAGGAAACAATGCACATATATATATATATACATATATATATATACATATATATACACACACACATATATACATATATACACATATGCACATATACACACATACACACATATACACACACATATGTGTGTGTGTGTGTGTATGTGTATGTGTGTAACCTGTTGGCAGACTTGACCACCGATTGGTCATAACTTGCATTTTCCGTTTATTTGGAAAATAATGCATTCACTACAACTTTAACTCTGTTAAACAACAGATGAAACATGTAGGAATGGATTTTCAAGATTTTCTTCTCTTCTTATGTTTCTACCACTCCCTTATTTTTATTCAATGCCCCTCAATTGTACCCAAGGGTACTACTGCCCCGCCCCTGCCCCTTCTCCAATCTTTCCAGTACCCCCTTTAGGTGGTATCACCCACTTTGGGAACTTATGCTTTAGAGCCTTAACTCTTTTTGTGTCCCTTTGGTGAAGCCTCTGGACCTCTTCTCAGAATAATGTTTTCAAGTGCATAAAATAACATACACAGGTCTATAAATCATAGTGAAATACCAATTACATAGAAATAGAGCTGCCAAAATATTTTTTAAAAATACGAGGTTCATGGATCCCATGTTAAGAATCCCTGATTTCAAGTCTGAGAGAACACACAGGACTCTCTTAAGGTCTTTTTGCAGTTCAACTTCTTTCTGTGGGCTTCATTTTCTTTTTGTGTCACACAGTCTAGATCAGGGCTTCTTAAACCTTTTCTACTCAAAATCCCTTTTTGCCTGAGAAATTTTTATGTGACCCTGGGTATATAGGTATATAAAATAGGTATACGAATCAAACATTTGCTTATAATAAATCATAAAGAAATTTATTTTAAAATATTTCTTTGGTATACATAAAATTTTATTTTGTATTAAAGATGAAAGCAAATTTGCTTACTAATGAGATAGATGTGTTTGTTTATTTTTACATAAAGAATTAAATCATGGTGGAATATTTGATACTTCAGGATGTAGAGCATCTTCAATGTTTTTTAGAGTTCATCAATATTTTGATTTTATAATCCTCAATGCTGAGAACACTGCTTCACATAAATATGTAGTACAAAATGGCAGAAAAATCTTTAGGACCATTTTAGAAATGGATGGAAATTCTGTCCTAATTCAAAGCCAAAATCATTTTAACAATTTTTTAGGAAACTAAGTTTTAAACCTGTCATTTGATAACTTGGCAAATTCTTCTTGAACTTTTAATGATAGATGACTCACATTTTTTATTTCAATTGAGTATGGTTTATGAACCCAACTTAGTTTTTTAGAATCAAAATTTGAAGGGAAGTATTTCTGAAACGGTATCTCCAGGCACTTCAGATGATCAATTATAACTCTTGCAATTAAATCCTTGGGAAGGTTATTTTCAATTGTAAAATAATCTGTAGCTGTAAGCATTTCTAAAGAATCATTTTCTACCCTATTCTTCCATATGTTAACTTTTTTGGTAAAACTCTCAATTTTACCTTTTCGCATAAGTATGTTACAGTTTTTTCCTTGAAGTGACATTTAAATCATTGAATTTTTAAAATATATCCTACAAATAACACAGTTTTGGAAGCATAAGTTATTATGAAAAAAATTAACAAAATTGATTTCTGCTCAGTCAAAATTAGAACAACTTCATCTTTCAATTTCAATAATTTGTTTAAACTTCACCCTCTTGAGAGCCACCTTACCTTTGCATGCAGTAATAACCTTTTATATTTGGAATCTATGTCTTTCCAACGATTTGAAAGGGCATGGCTTTTAATGAAGTTAATGATTTTGATGGTATTGAGAAGCACAACATCTAACTCTGGTGATTCTTTTTGGCTATGAGTGCCTCCCAATGGATCATGCAATGAGTAAAAATGATACATTCATTGCCACCAGCTTTAACTTTTGCTACAAATCCAACATTTTCACCCATCATTGCTCCAGCACCATCTGTACAGACTCCAATGCAATTTCCCCATTGTAAACCTTCATTTGTGAAAAATTCATTGACTTTAAGATATATCTTCCCCTCTTGCATGCCCTTCCAAAGGGCAACAAAACCATAATCTCCCACTTATGCTTCCTTTATAAACATATCTTACATAAAGTAACACCTGTGACATGTTAGAAATATCAGTTGTTTCATCTAACTGAATCGCATATTTTGGACTGCATTTAAGCCTGGTAATAAGCTACTGAATTGGTTGTTACTTTCAGAATTTCTTTTGAAACAGTATCATTTGATAAAGGAATTTTACGAATTTTATCCCCATACTTTTTTCCCACGAACTATTTCTGACATTTTAATAGCAGCAAGTAACATGAGATCTCCTATCACATAGGGTTTTTTAATTTTTGCAATTAAATAAGAAATTTTGTAAGATGCAAGTAAATATTTTTCATTGACAGTAACAAAGTTCTCAGAACATTTTTCTTTGAAGATTTTAAGTCGTTCAAAATATTCCTTTGGTTTATTGTGGCATGCTTGGTATTAAGATGACATTTTAGTTTGGGTGATTTCATGCTCTCTGCTGCCAAAACTTCATTACAATTTAAGCAAAAAAGTTTTTCCACACCATCTCCATTATTAGAAGTAAATCTGTATCACAAAAATGATTTGACATATTTTCTTTTTCTTGTCAATTTTGCTGTGCTACAACCTGGTAGCAAAGACTCTGCTACATTGTCATCAGTATTTTTACCTCTTTTGTCTAAATTTAGCCATTTACCTATAATTGAAAAATATTTTTGTCCTAAAATATAAATAAATATTGCTAATAATTTCTCAAATAAATATTAGTTCATTAAATTACTGTTTTGTGCTAAAAATTGATGTTCACACTTACATACACATATAGCGGTGATGGCAAAGAAATATTATTAAAGGGATTTTGTTTTTACTTGCTGCAATTAAACACTTATGTTTCTGCAAAAGAAGGAGATGACAGCAATTTAAAAAATCAAACCTTGTAACAATACAATCCAAAGATATACTAATCTGATGATACTTACAGGCTGAGGAATGACCGTAGAAAAATATTGAGTCTTTATTTTCTATGATTAAACTATTATGTAAGAGCAGAAAACTTTGTATATCTAGTAAAAACTCTGCAATTCATAACATAAAATTGTCTCTAATCTGAGGCAAGGTGTTTCTGGCAGCGTTCGTTGGTTTTCGCATGGTGTGAAGGCATGTGCAGTGCAGAGTGTGTATATTGTGTGTTCAGAACAAATGCTGCTGTGGAGTTGCACAATGCAATATGGGAAAGTGCTGCTAGAAACACCTTGGATTCATTATGCGTTTGATTTTGAATTAATTTGTGGTCATTGAGCTTTCAGAAACCTTTTAATTTTTCATGACTCCCACATTCAGTTACATGACCCCATATGGGGTCGTGACCCAGAATTTAAGAAGCATTGATCTAGATTCCTTTTCTTGTATCTCAGTTCCGATATTCTTCTCCTGGTCCTGCAGAGCTCATCTCTCTGCCTCCAAGTTTTCTTGTCCTGAAGACTTCTCGGCTCCCTCTGACATACTCTCTCATAGGAGGGCCTCTTTGGAAGTTTTTCCCCTTTCAGGTCAAGTTTTCATCTCTGTTTAAAAGCAAAGTCTAAGGTCCAAATAAAGTTGGTGATAAAGTCTATTGTACTTGTTGTCACATTAGCATACTCTTAGCTGCTGTGATGAGTGGGTGGGGACTTGAGGTAGAGAAAATGTGAAGGGTAATAAAGATCTCCTATCGGGAATTTATGCTGTGTCAAATGAATTCACACTTTGTCTGGGGGTCAGTAGGTGGGTGGAAACTTATCTGACTCTTTTTGGTGTTTGCCACCTCCATAATAAGGCTTAGTAGTCATTAAACCCTCATTAAGAGAGATAACAGTGTCTAGAAGGAGGAGAGTAATTGTCCCATCTACTTGTTATTATTTGTTAACTTTCTCAAAAAAGACCAATGGCATCAGAAGGCAATGTCTTGAATTGGCAGTGAATTGGATTTAAGTGAGGCAGAGCTGCACAAGGTCATCAGCCCCACTATTTCCTCCAGAGTCATCAGAATCCAATGAATGGCAAGACCTAAGTCAAGATGATTGGTGGTGGCTACCCCATCTACCTGACTCTCTCTGGACACACCACATTCAGAGTATTGGGTCTAACTCTGGAAACCACATTTTAGGTGGAACATTAACAACCTAAAATTCTTTCATAAAAAGGTGACCAGTATTGTAAGGGGACTTCAAATGATATTCTATGAGAACTACTTGAAGGAAGTCGATATTTTTAGTCTGAAAAAAAGAGGGAGAAATATGATAGTCCTTGAGGACTGGATGGACATCACGTAGAAGAAGCATTATTCTGGCTCTGGAGAGACAGTGTGATATAGAGCTGGTTGTGGAAGAAGGAGAAATGTGGGTAAAAATCCTCTTTTTACACTTACTAGCAGTGTGTAGTTCAGCCAGGCAATTCAAGTTTCATATCCCATTTCCTCAAATATAAAATGGGCTAAAATAGTTGCATTCCATACCTCTCAAAGTTGTAGGTAAAATGCTTTATGAAGTTGAAAGTGCTATGCAAATGTGATCTGTTGTTATTGTTATTAATATCATCATCATCATCATCATCATCATCATCATCATCATCATCATCATCATCCTTTATAGAGAGTAGGTTTAAATACTGAGAAGTATGAATAAATCTGAGCCACTGGATTCCTAAGGGAAGCAGTGGGCTCAGGGGAAAAAGGAAAATAGTTAAAGAAAAGCGACTGTCTCTAAGTTAAACTCTGTTTATTTTACACTTTTGCCTTTGGCTGATCCTGCTAAGAAACATTATTATTAGAAGCTATTCTAGAAGCTAAGCTTGACAAAATATGTTCTTTTTATCTCATTTGCAGCTAGCTATTAGGTATAATATTTTTCTGAATTCTTTATCACTTCCTGATTGCATACCATAAAATGTTTGAAAATAAATTTCTTGTCTATTGCTGTGCTTAGAATGAAATATACTCAGCTTATTGATTTTGACATGTGCAACAGATTCAGGCAATCAATCATTATTAATGGGCAAGATAATTTTACATGTACAATAATGGCATTATGTCTGACTGTGTATTTATGCATGCCTTTATTAAAATCACTATGGGCAATTATATATATAATATATATATTATACACATATAATATATATATACATATATATATATATATATATTCAGAAACCTTGGTTGCTGTTGTGTTTGACATTAAATCACCTGAAGGCAATTTCCAGTTTTAAACCAGGATGGGATGAATCTAAACTTGGGGGCTTGTCAGATGTTGAATGATTTGGTCAGCATTAAATTCCTACTCACTTTCTTTGGAGAGGGGAGACTATTGATCTAAGCAGAGAAGGAAAAGAGAGAAGCTAGGTAATGGCAAAAGAGGTATGCAGAAGATTGAAGAAGGTGACGGATTGGGGAAAATACGTGTTAAAGACGGGGTGGACAGATAGACTAGGCCTAGGTTGCACGTGCATGAAAGACAAAGGATGTAAGTGCAGTTTTGGGGGAAACAGAAAAGGCTGGTTGGACAAAGCAATGGTAGAAGATATAAAAGAGAGGCTATGGATTATAATGGGCAGCTAGGTGGTGCAGTGGATAGAGTGCCAGGCCTAGAGTCAGGGAGACTCCTTGTAATGGCAAGCAGAGTGGGACTTTTGCTGTTTTTCGTTTTGGAGTGCTTCTCAGCACTAAGGCAATCAAGTGCCTTTGAGTCTTGCCAAAGAGTCTTTGATTGAATTGGGATGACCTTGATAACATGCTTAAGTCACAGGAAGGCCTAGGTCATATGGGTTTGAGTTGCATGGTTATGATGCCCTCTGACCCTGAAGAAGTGTATATGTACTCTGAGGTTAGCATTTCGCTTGGGGCTCACTCACTAGAAGAGTGTTGGTGTGGAGACTCTGGGTAGCTGTTAAGGAGTTCCCTGGCTTTGAAAATTCAGATATTGGTGCTTCTCTCTCGTAATTACGAATGTATAGCTTTGGTTAGACGGCTAGAAGCCTGTCTGTTGATTTGTGTTGTTTGCTTTGTTTATATTTTCTCTGTTTGTAATTTCTGTTTGTATGTACTCTGAAGCTCAGGGTGCTGAGTTTTTCCCTTCAACTAGGTGAATAATATATGTATGTTTAATTAAAGTAAGATTGTTAACCCCTTAAAGTTGTTTTCCTTAGAAAAGCAGATCAAAGAACCTGTGCTAGCAGCCCTCCTGTGTGCTGGTGTTATTGGCCTTACACAGCCACAGTAGCTGCAAGTAGCATTGTTGTTACGCTCCTTTTCATGAATTTATATCTGGTCTCAGACACTTACTGACCAACTGTATCCCATGTCCTCTTCTTGAATCTGTACCTCTACCAGTCCACCAGGTACTGGAAGTTTGATTGACATCTCTTTGAGTCAAGGGTATCCTTAACAATATATTCCTCCTATTCCATAATTAGCAAAGATGGGAGAGGGAAGGTATAGATGTAAGTCATCTCTAGCCTTTCATAGCAAAGTACAATGAAACACGGATTAGGTAAGTATAAGTGAAGGAGGACTTTTCCATTTAATTTGACAATCAAAATGACCATCTGAAGGAAGAGGAAAAGGAATACTTTTTTTCCTGACAGGAAAGGTCTGCTGGTATAGTGAATGCAAGAGGATGGTGAGGTGTGAGCCCTGTGAGCCCTGGTGCCCATGAGATCCATGGGAATGCAATGCTAGTTGGCTTTCCCTTGGCATGGCACTTTGGCTTTTCCAGTGGTATTACTGCAAGTAATTATGTGCTAACTCTAATTCTCTGGAGTTATCATTGGATTAGGGATCTGAAATGTAGAGACTGAGTAAAGGAAAAAAAATGGTTAAAAAACTTAACAAGAGCATGTTATGGGGAGATTTATTTTTATTATTTGTATCTGGACCAATTTATTAAGTTCAACCATAGTCAATAGGACAACCTAGTCATCCTGAGAGTAGAAGGTGTAATGCTGAGGTGATAATGTTCTACTGCTTTCTTCCCTTTGTCTGTCTGTTGTGTTTGTGACACTATGTCATGGAAAGAAAGAAAGAAGGAAAGGAGGGAGGAAGGAAGGAAGAAACAAACACATATTAGGCACTGACTATGTGCTAGGCACCATGCTAAGTGCTTTACAAATCTTATCTCATTTGGTCCTCACAACAACCCTGCGAGGCAGATGCTATTGTCCCTATTTGATAGATAAGGAAGTTGAGGCAGACAGAAGTTAAGTAATTTGCCCAGGGTCACACAGTTAGTGAGTATCTTAGGGCAGACTTGAACTTGGTTATCTCTGATTTGCAGTGTTTCTTTTTCCTGAAAAACCACTAATAGAGCAGGTGGGAAATGTGAGATTAATGAGGCTGTTTAGCAACCCTCTTGAGGGTACGGGTATTGTGCCCACTTAACACCAGGAAACAGTGAAGTGGAGAGTGTAGAGTGTTGGATTTGGAGTCATAAAGACCAGAGTTCGAACCTTTCCATAGACACTTAGTAGCTGTGGGCAAATTACTTCCTTCATTAGCAAAATGAGAATAATGATAGAGCCTACTATGTATAGTTGATATGAGAATCAAATGAGAAAACAAATGTGAAGCACTTTGCAAAACTTAAATTGCTGTATAAATGTAAGCTATTCTGGGTGGAGAACTGGACCCTATGATGGATATCCCACACTTGCCACTGGTGGGAAGGTTCTGGTTGAGCTTTTACAGCTGTCAGGTTTGTAGCCAGATGACATATGAGTATCTGTTCTTTGAGGACAAGCTTAGATAAGTTTTCAGACACTCATCACCATTAGGGCAGCTGGGTGATGAATTTTTCCACCATTGCAGTGCTAAAACATCATCTAATAAGTCACAGATGGGTTGAAGTCAGTATCAGTAAGAAGGTGTATCCATATTGACAAAATCACAGCTGCCTGACGTTTTAGAGGAAAATGTGTGGTCTTGTGGAAGGGCTTATCAGTTATTCATCCGATAGATATCCAAATATGGCTTTTCATGACAATGTATCCACCCAGAGATATCTAGGGACGTAGGTGATAATAGAGTCAAACTTGATTCACAGCATACCTGACATTGACTGAGCTTGTATACAGTATACGAGAACTTTTCTTTCTTATGTTCTGTGTAGATAGTGCTGGGATATGCTGTTTCCTGTCCTCAAATGCAGCTTTGGTTGCAAATCGATCCATCTCCAGGGCAGTCAGGTGGCACAATAGATAGGGTGTGGGCAGAGTTCAAATATGTCCTCAGACACATACTAGCTATGTGACCTGGGTAAGTCATTTAATCCTGTTTGCCTCAGTTTCCTTATCTGTAAAATTGAGCTGGAGAAGGAAATGGCAAACCACTCTAGTATTTCTGCCAAGAAAACCCAAATGGGGTCATGAAGAGTCAGACACAACTGAAACAACTGAACAACAATAATAACAACAAAGGTCCATCTCCAATACTGGTTAGTTCTTTTCTCCACCAGTCAATTTACAAGATAAGTATGTGTAGGGCCAGGATGCAGAGGAGGGTCTTGTGGCCTCCAAGAGATGACTTTCATGGCAGTGTTACAAGTGTCATCTTCCTCTCTGAGCAATTTCTGTTTCTCTGGGGATCTTGCTGACCTCTTCCCTATGGTGTCAGAAAGATAAGTCCATGGATTATTTCTTGCCAAGGTTTTCTACCTAATTAACTAAGAGTTAATCTACTGATTGGCAATTGTGTGTGTGTGTGTGTGTGTGTGTGTGTGTGTGTGTGTGTGTGCGTGTGTGTATGTGTGTGTGTGTGTATGTGTGTGTGTGTGTGTGTGTGTGTGTGTGTGTATGTGGGTGATTATATGAGCATGTGTGAAAATAAGCACATATAAAATCTTTCTGAAGACAGTTTGGTATAAGACACATTTTCAGTGAGGGAAAGGGTTGGCACTCAGGAGGCCTGTATTATTCCAGTGGACATCATAAAGGCCTGCTTTTCCTGATCCATGGGGAATCTGTGAGGTAAAAGTCTATAAACATCTTGGATTGCGCCAGAAACCTTAGGAGGTCTTCTGGTAAACTATAGGCACAGATCTGTGGGATTCCTAAGCTTATAGTTTATGGTCTTCAGAATTCCTAGCCATGCCTTGTAGGTTTTCCATTTTCTCAAAGTTCTGAGGCAACTGGTGCCACATCATGGTTTCTTCAATAGAGATGCTTTACATACTTCTTGGTTATATGTCTGCCTGACCTGGGCAATATAAACATGTTGGAAGAGCAGAGCCCAGTCAGTGTTTGCAGAGCACATATTGTACTTATCACTCACATGCCAATAGCCTTTGTGTTGGGTCAGTCTGGGATCACAGAAGATGGTGACCCATGCATAATGTTGTGAGGCAGCTCAGGAAACTGAGTCTCTGGAACCACATAATTGAGGCTTTAAGTGGAATAAGCAGCTCTGCTCTTCAATTTTAAGTTTAATAGCCCTTCAGTCTATTTTTAGAGTTAAACTCTAAGTTTTAACTTTCAGTTTAAACTTTAAGTTTAATAGCCCTTTAGTATATTTTGGAATTAAACTATCCAGGGATAGGAAACCTGTGCTGTTGAGGCCACATGTGGCCCTTTGGGTCTTTAAGTGCAGCCCTTTGACTGAATCCAAATTTCGTAGAACAAATCCCCTTAATAAAAGGATTTTTTTCTGTAAAACTTGGACTTAGTCAAAAGGCTGCACGCAAGGACCTAGAAGGCCATGTGTGGCCTGAAGGCCACAATTTCCCCACCCCTGAAAGATTCTGTCATCTTGTCTGAGTGAGGGCAAAATCGTGAATAGGAAAAGAGCTTTCCCTGCCTGGGGTTAAGGAGTTGAGATTGTTAGAAGAGAGCAAGTGTGTGAATGGTTAGGCTACCCTGGACAGCTATCAGGATGCCTCTGAACCACCAGGATCCAAGAGCTGCAATGAACAGACATTACTTCCAGGGCAACAGTTGAAGACTAGGAAATTCTGTATAAGATGTGGAAGCCAAGTTGCAGGACTTCCAGGGAGCTTACCATTTTTGTGATAAGACCTGATTCTCTAACACTTAAGTCTTTTATTGTACTTACTTTCATTTTCCATCCCTGGTTGGTCATGGTGTTTCAATGTGATTATGGGCAGCATGTGCCAAGCCTCCTGAGCTGCCCTACCTGGCTCCTTCCCAAGCCATGAATATACACATGGAAGAGCATAGCATAGTCATGAAAAATATTAAAGGATAATGCCTCAGCATTGCTATATCTGGGGAAGATCTTTTTTTCATATAAAAGGCCTTTTTTATTTTTAAATCGTTATTTATTTATTTAATATTTTTAGTTTTCAGCATTAATTTTCACAAGAGTTTGAATTACAAATTTTCTCCCCATTTCTACCTTCCCCTCCATTCCAAGATGGCATATATTCTGATTGCCCTGTTCCCCAGTCAGCCTTCCCTTCTGTCACCCCTCTCCCCCCCCATCCTCTTTTCCCTTACTTTCTTGTAGGGCAAGATAGGTGTTTATGCCCCATTGCCTGTATATCTTATTTCCTAGTTGCATGCAAAAACTTTTTTATTTTTTTTTGAACATCTTCTTTTAAAACTTTGAGTTCCAGGGCGGAGCCAAGATGGTGGTTGGAAAGCAGTGACTGGCGTGAGCTCCCCACTAAGTCCCTCCAAAAACCTATAAAAAAT
>CM053622.1:699949328-699965759 GCA_028646595.1 Phalanger gymnotis | reverse complement strand
CCTTTTTGAGCTCTTCCATGGCCTAAGACAAGTTCATGTTTTTCTTGGAGGCTTTTGATGTAGACTCTTTGACTTTGTTGACTTCTGGCTGTATGTTTTGGTCTTCTTTGTCCCAAAGAAAGATTCCAAAGTCTGAGTCTGGATCTGAGTCCATTTTTGCTGTCTTGCCATGTTCCCAGCCAAGTACTTGACCCTTGCCATTTTTGTTGGAGTGTGACTGCTTGTAGAGTAGAGAGTACTTTGTTCCAAGCTTGAGGGGATGCACTGTTGTTTTCAGAGCTATTTCTACACAGCAAGCTCTGCCGCAGCAGTGCTCCTCCTCCCTCAAGAACTGCCAACCTGGACCAGACTCAGAGATTAAGCAGGCTCTGCACTCCTGCTCTGATCTTACACTTAATTCCTCCCACCAGGTGGACCTGGGGCCTGAAGTAACTGCCACTAAAGTGTTCTAGCTGCACCATCTCTGCTGTCCCCAGGGTGGTGGCCAAACTGTGAACTCTTTTCACTCTGTCCTCCGCAGGTTTTCGCACTAACCTCCTCAGTTTTCTTTGGTTTTTTTGTGTGTTGAGAGGTCTAGTAACTGCCACAGCTCGCTGATTCAGGGCACTAGGGCCTGCGCAGCCTGGCTTCCGGTCTGGTTGGTCCGGGAGCAGCCCATGCTGGTCTCTGCTCTCCTCTGCCCCCAGGTCCATGCGATGGACCTTACCCAGTGACCATCCCGGCTGTCCTGGGCTGGAGCCCTGCTTCCCTCTGCTATTTTGTGAGTTCAGCAGTTCTAGAATTTGTTCAGAGCCATTTTTTTTATTGGTGTTTGGAGGGTCCTGGAGGAGAGCCCTAGGCAAGTCCCTGCTTTCCTGCCACCATCTTGGCTCCACCCTGCCCCGTCCCGGGGCATATCTTAAGTTGAAGAGGATATCATTGTTGTGGTGGTCGTTATTCAGTCTTTTTTCATTCCTGTCTGACTCTTCATGACACCATTTAGGGTTTTATTGGCAGAGATTCTAGAGTATTTTTGTCATTTTCTTCTCCAGCTTATTTAATAGATGAGAAAACTGAGGCAGACAGGGTTAAGTAACTTGCCTAGGGTTACACAGCTTATAAGTTTCTGAGGCCAGATTTGAACTCACAAAGATGAGTCTTTCTGAGTCCAAGTCTGGCACTCAATCCATTGGACCACCTAGCTGTTCATGAAGATATCATTCAAGATCAGAAATTCAGGACTACTTGAAAAAACGCTCAACAGCACTTTTGTGTGCAATTCAGATCTAACTAAATTTTTGTCTCTTTCATATTCCTGTTGATCACACTTCTGTTAAAACACAACTCTCAGTTGTTTCAGGCATTTCCCCATGTCACTTGATCTGTGGAACCTTAGTTGTTCATAAATCACGCTAAAATTTCAGTTTCCTGGGTTGCTCCCTACCTCCAATATCATGCATAGGTCACAATTCTCTGTGATCTCAGACCTGACCCAAGACAAAGGTTATTGACATGTTAGCTAATGAGTATAATATGTGCTCTGCTAACAATGACTGGGCTAAAATTTAACCTGAACTATGGTCTTTAGACAGAATCTTTATATTTTCCAGGTCAGACAGCCATCGGATCAAGAAAAAGGTCAAGTACCTCCTTGGAAAAGTCAATTACATAGGGTCGGTTTAGTCACCTTCATCTACTTTATTTTTTTTATAAGCCCATTACTACATTGCAAAGTGTCAGCTGCTGTTAGGATGTAGCCTTGAGCAATACAAAGGCCAGACTATCATTCTCCTTCTTGCCTGTCTACCTGATAGCCAGCACAGCTTAATTTGATTTCTGGCCACATCAGGTAGTAATGATAGTATACTCATGATGGTTAGAAAACATGGAGCAGAGCCCAATTGGGAGAGCCAGAAACTATCCCAGGAATACCATTTTATGTCCGCTTTTGATTCTGAAAAGTCTAGGAACTTCTCATAAACATTAGAAATCAAGTCTGAAAAAAAAATCCATAGGAGCTGACCTCCAGCTCCTTTCTAGAAGATACTGCAACTTTTTCCACAATCACCACAGCTGCCTATGTCAAATGCATTATTAATCAAGCCTATAAGTGTGTTGGTGGCTTGGGTGTTTGTGCTAATGACCAGGCAAACTCCAAAGATGTGACAGGTAGAATTCTTGTAACAGCTGTGCAGCATAACTCAGCTTCAGTTTGCAGCCCCAAAAGTTGAAATGCTGCCTCATAATTTGCTGCTGGCCTGCTATCACTCTTGGAGACATGGCCTTATCTCTTCCCCTGTTGGAGTGAGTATATCACACTCCAAGTCCAGGAGGCAAATTTAATGATTTAAAGTTGTAGGACCACTATAAACAACCCTTCACCATGCACACCAAACTCACTCACAGTTTTTTAAAATAATATTTATTTTCCCCTCAATTATATGTAAAAATAATTTTAAACAATTTTTTTTAAAGTTTTGAGTTTCAAATTCTATCACTCCCTCAATTTTCTCCCCCATCCCTGAGATGGTAAGCAATCTAATATAGGTCATAGATGTGCAATCATAGAAAACATATTTCCGTATTAATAATTTTGAACCACAGAGTTGTTCAAGATAGTTTAGATCTTGAATCTGATACCATCAACCTCTAATCTCAGTGGAAGTTTTTGTCAAATGATCCAAGTAGAGGATTGCATTAGGCATCAAGAGAAAAATAAGATTCTTGGCATCCTGATGAACAACTCAAACTTGACAAACTTATGAGTTGAACCCTGCTAGAAGAATTCTCTAGCATGGGGGTGCCAGTACAAGAGGTAAACCAATAAGGCAGAAACATCAGCTCATTTAAGACAGGTGATATAGCACTGACACATTGCAACATCTGCATTAGCCTCAAGAGAAAATCTATGGAGCTAGATTCCAGTCCTATTTATAAGTACTGATTTTTTTAAAAAAAATGAGATTTCAATTAAAAAAGGAAACTTCTTTCCTTTGACATTTACTAGATGGATGAATCACTTAAGATCTCTGAGCCTCCGTTATCCCATGTATAGCATAGGGTTTGCCTTGTGAAGTTGTTGTGAGGCACCAGTGAGGTAATGTACATAAAGTGTTTTGGAAATCTCAAAGTGCTCTATAAATGTCATCTCAGTCATTGCTGTGGTGGTCATTATCATTATCATTCCTGTCCCCCTCCCCATACCCCAAAGTAGATGGGTAGTAAAGTGAATGAAATTCTCTTCCTCTGTTCTCCCTCAGATATAAATAGTTACGTATCTACCTCTAGCTCTATCTCTGTCTCTATCTCTATCTCTGTCTCTGTCTCTGTCTCTGTCTCTGTCTCTATCTCTGTCTCCATTTATCTGCTGGGTGGGTAAGTGTTGCTTGTAAGACAGTTTACAATTTCGAGGTTTCATGGCATCGATTTTCAGAGCTGATGCTACAAAAAAACCACCACAAGGAAAAGACAGTAAAAGTTGGAAAACAAAACAAATGCTATTTTGTTTCCTAAAACATCTATAGCAAATGGACGTGGTTATTGTCTATAGTACTTGTGTGTGCATGTGCGTGTGTGTATGTGTGTGTACGCACATGAAAATACTAGCATCCAAAAAGTGAAATGATCCTTTTTCCATCTCTAAGTTAAAATGCTATGCTATGTGTAAAAATATCATCATCATATCTAGGTTCTGCCCTGATGAAATCACCCTTTGGTTAGATATATAAACATGCATAGGTATCAGTGAACATTGTAGTAGCAGAGTGATTTATAGATGAGCATCCAACCCTTCTGGCTTGAAGGATACATGTTTTAACTGCAGGGGGAAGATACAATGATTGCTTCCTTCGGTATCAATTCATACTTTGAATGGCAGGGCATCCCTCTCTGCCATATCACAGAGGGAATGATCTCTTTTTTTCCCAATACAGGACATCTAGCCACCAACTATCCCCTGCAGAGTAAGAGCTGACCAACAACAAGAGAGAAGGTCCTGAAGCAGGAAAGAGGGAAGAAGTTGGTATTCATCATTGACTATTTTATTCACTATTTGTTTGGGGTGTGTACATTGGTCTTTGCAGCAAGTTTGTTAAGCTTCTCAAGGACAGACATGGTTTCTTACCTGTTTTTGTATCCCCCATAGTCCCTGTATAGGGGACTGAAATCAATGTCTTTTTACTTGATTAGTGTAAAGACTCTGATTTTTAGACCCAAGGATATCACAGTATAAGAGAAAATATATTGCATTAGGGGGTAGGAGACATAGACCTTAGTCACTCTTCATCCTAAATGTCTTGGGAGAGTCACAATCTCTGACTCTCAGTTTCCTTGTCAGTAAAAAGGGATATAGTAACATTTCCATTACCTACCCCATAAGTTGATTATAAACCTTAAAGCACTATATAATGTGAGCTACTTTGACTCCTCCTCTTTGGATCTCAATTGCCTTACTTGGGGATAAGGGGGGGGACACAAAATGGGGACATAAAATGGAGGCACAAACACTTTACTTGTGGCAGGATGCTGGACCAGACAGTTGAGTTTCCTTCAAGCTGAAAAGCAGATGTACCAATCACAATGGGCTTAATCTTGCTTCTTTCTTGTTAATTGAAGAGGAAGTCATGGGCTGCCAAAGGCAGCCAAGTTTTCTTCTCTCCCTCTAAGCAGGAAGGAAGGAAGGAAGGAAGGAAGGAAGGAAGGAAGGAAGGAAGGAAGAAAGGAAGGAAGGAAGGAAGGAAATAAACATTTATTGTGTGTTTACTATATGCCAGGTACTGTGCTTAGTGCTTTACAAATATTATTTCATTTGATTTTCATAACAAACTTGTGGAAGAGGCTATTATGATGCCCATTTTCTAGGTAGGGAAATTGAGGCAGATAATGGTTAAACAATTTGCCCAGGGTTACATAGCTACTAATTATCTGAAGTCAAATTTGAATTCAGGTCTTCCTGACTCTGGGTTCAGCACTGTGCCATTTAGATAACTCTAAGGCCTCTAGGCACAGTCTTGGTGTCAGACCCAATGACAGAACAAACTCCTGTGATAGTTAAGTACCAAGAGAGCCAAGTCAACATGACAAGAGATCCCATCTGAAGTAAAATTCAGAGGCTGAAGCTATGAAGGATTATAATCTGCTTTCTTCTTTCTCCAGGTATGTATCTGGTCAAATGTGTATGCTCTGTCTTTATGGGTTGAGACAAGCCAAGTGTCGCCATGACATAGCCAAACCAGATTTATCAGCAGCTTCCCACCTGGCACTGGTCATGGCAGCCAAAATGATTCTAGGCACACAGCATATGAGGAGTAATGAACAGCCAAAAGCTCACTGTGCCAGACCATGACGTCGCTTATCTCTTGTTAGTCTGGGGTTGGCCACACTAGCTACTTGACATCATTCTAAGTTCCTGTAACTAGTCAGGTGAATGGTGGTGTTTGGACTTCAACCATATGATCCTAATGGTTTGGTTTCCCATCTGGGTGATTAACAATAGAGTAGGTTACTATGATTCCAGTCAACTGTGCTTTTCCTATTACCACTTTCACCACTGAACACCAAAACCCCAAACAAAGCCTTAATGTAAACTACTCATAGACTGCTAATGAGTGATACTTTGGAATGTCTCCCATTTGCACTAGAAGACTGGGTCCCTAGGGAATGAGGTTCTAGGGGAACTTGAGGGGAGAGAGGGAGTATTCTCATGCTATACAGCTCATGAGCCCTAACTTATGTGCTTCAGCCCATGATTATCAGTTGATATTAGTTAGCCAACCAGACACAATTAGTTTATTTAAGTGGGTATTAACTAGGTTGGCTAGTATAGAATAGCTGGTATAAACATCTTCAAAAGTCTGTGACATAGTCTCTCAAAAGTACACGCAGAGGTCAATGGGCTCAAACTTAGAAAGCACATGTTGAAGAGAACTAACTCACAATTCCTTGTTGCCAGAACTCCTCTTCTCCCCTTCATGGGGAGACATTTCCCTTAGGAATGGTTGAGCTTTCTGCTGGGTTTCTTGTAGAGTCTCCAAGCTGACTTTTGATGTGTGTGTCTAGTTTATCCTTGACTCTCAATTCAGTCACAGCCTCCAGCCATTGTTATCCTGAGGATGCTGCTGACACACAAATGGGAAGTCTCAAGTTCATAAGGTCTTCTTTTGGTCAAAGGAAATGAGAGGAGAGGATACAGTAGTTTCCCACTGAAAAGTGATTCCCTCTCAGGTGATCATCTAAGAGTACTTCTACATCTCACTGGCCAGACATTGCAATGTCCAAAGGTGAAGTAGATTGATAGATTTATATAAGCTTCACAGGGGGTGACCAAGGCTCCTCAACCAATCTGAATATATCCCTTGTTACATTTAGTTAAAAATGTCTTACATTGATTGAATAAAGGTGTTTTCACCTGGCTAATGGGTTAGGGTGATTGATTCATTCAAAATCCATACTTGCACTAGTATTAGCCTTATATTTATAGAATAATTCGGTTTAGAAATATATACTCAGGTAAAATCATGTATGGTCCCATTAATCTCTATTGTTAACCTTTCCTAGAGTAAAAAATCTTCTGGAAGGTGTGCACATACATGTATATACATGTATATGTGCATATATGTATATACACATAGGCATACACATGCATGGATATGTATATACACATGCATGTGTATATACTCCTATGAGTGCATATATGCGTATACACATATATCAATGCACATTGATAGGTACAGATATACTTAAATGTATAGATGTATATGTATATGTGTATATGTGTGTGTATATCTGTATCAATATATGCTTTTGGCTTTGGGATTTCAGGGTAATTTGAAGTGAAAAGTCCTCATAAGCAGCTTTATTTTGGTCTTTGATCTTCTCACATACTTGGTAAACATTGAGATGCTTTCATATGACTCCACTAAAAATAAGATCTATATTTGCTCTTCCAAGTTCCTAGGTCCCAGGCTCTGCTGCATCCTCTTTTCCTCATGGCAAGCAGAACAGAGAGAAAGGAAGAGGAAAAGTTTGGCTTTAGTGTATTCCATGTCTCCTCCCAGTAACAGCTGTAACTACTTGAGTGGAATGAGGAAGTGTAGTTACTATCAGGCTTGCCAGCTAAAAAGTTGCCCCACTCCTATGGCAGATGAATTCAAGCATAGCACTAAAGATCACAAGAATTCAAGGATTTCTGTGAAGGTTTTATGGGTGAACATGAAAAAAGATTCGCACAGGTATGAGTGAGCTGTGATCTTTGATGCAGAGTGTACTCATATTGATTAGATTGCAGATACATTGAAGTATAAGGCCACATATTATTAGAGCCAGAAGATTCTTCTTTCTACAGTAGGTATTCATTTATTTTATGAAGAGTCAGTAAACTAGCATTTATTAATTGCCTACTTTGTGCCTGGCACTGTGCTAAATGCTGAGAATACAAAGAAAGGCAAAAGACAGTCCTTATTTTCAAGGAGTCTAATAATGGAGTCTAATAACAGAGGAGTCAAGAAGCATGTGCTATAATGAAGACCTAAAGCTTCCACTGGCTTTGAATAATAAAGAGGGGGCATAAATTTTTTTTAACACAGGAGGAGGAATTTGCAAATTTTGCCATCTCCTGGCCCTGCACCTAACTGACCTTTTCCAACCCATGTAAGTATCAGTCAACAAACATTGTTTAAGAACTTAATAATATGTGCAAAGACCAGGGTTAGAGACTAGGGATAAAATTATGGAAAATGCCAGTGTCTGCTCTCAAAGACCATCTAGTCTATTTGGGGAGAACAAGCATTCGCATAAATGAATTTTGCACTTTGGCCTTGATAAACTTTCAGAGCCTGTATGTGACTTCACTAAGAAAAGTCTTTATTGGCTTTTTCCAAGTGCATCTTTCACAGGTAGACCGTGACAAGAATAATGGAGGAATCCAGGTAAAGTTCTGTAAGGTGTCTAATGACTTCAGGAGGTCACCCATCCCACTTTTGGACAGCTCTGTCATGGGATGAAATATTGGTTTTATTGAAGAAGGTTGCCCACAAAGGTTGAAAGCTGAAGTAGGTACCATCCCTTCCTCACTTCCTGCCTATTCTCTGGAGGGAGAGGAGACTTAAAGGCCTTGATGCCTTTCTCTATCCTCTTTGTATCTGCTTCATTTCATTATAGGACTAGGAATTAGAGCATGTCCCAACTGCATAAATGTGCAGCACAAAATCAAGCCCAACTCACCCAGTATACACTGGGAAGCCTAAGGTTACTGATTGTTGCTGATAGTAAAGCAACAACGAGACACAAAATGGATTTTTTTTCATTTATTCTGACAGGTATGATTGAGTTTTAATTATGATAATACTTAATAGTACAGATAAAATTGCGGTAGTGCATCATGTAAAATTAATCGAATCCCTATAATGAAAGATCTCACTGCAACATTTGGTGGTTTTATGTTTGCAGAAGCACAACAAATGATGATCAGGTTTTATGTGTGTTTGGGTAATGCTATAATTGCTTGGTGAGGCATCTGTAGCAGAGCCTCTCCCTCCTTTTGCCCCAAGGCTGTTGACTTTCAGATATTTGGGTTTGTTCTTCTTCTCTCTATGAGACATGCTATCTCCCTGGCATCCCAAATTCAGCATGTCCAAAACAGAATCTCCCATACCTCCCAGCTCAATCCGTCCCTCCTCCAAAGCTCCCTGTTTCTGCTGAGGAACCTACTATCCATCCAATTATTCAGGTGCACATTCCCTTCTTTCTCTTTGAGTCTTTATAACTGAGCAGTTACCAAGTCATCTCTGTACAATGTTCATCTCACCTCTTGCATTCATCCTCCTTTTTCCTTTCATATGGCCATCGTCATGGTTCAGGTCCTCGTCCCCTTTTGCCTAGATTATTGGTAGAGACTGCTAATTGGTTTCCCTGCTTTTGATTTCTCCTGTTTTTAATCCACTACGCCATAGCTGCTGGCATAATCTTCCCAAGGCACGGATCTGACCGTGTCACTTCCTAGATCAATAGCAATACTAATAATAGCTAGTATTTATTGTATCACTTTAATTTATTATAATTTATTATTCATTTATTAAAATACTTAAGGTGCTTTTGCAAAGTATATGTATATATACATATATACACATATATGCATATATATATATATATATATAAATAAAATCTCATTTTATCCTCACAATAACCCTGGGAGCTGGGTACTATGGTTATTATTACCACCCCATTTTACAGATGACAGGCAGACAATGGTTAAGTGACTTGCTCAGGGTCACAGGGCAGGTTTTAACTTGACTCTTCCTAACTCCGAGACCAGCATTATATCCCCTATGCCAGGGGTGGAGAACCTGTGGCCTCGAGGCCACATGTGGCCCTCTAGGTCCTCGAGCGTGGCCCTTTTACTGAATCCAAACTGCACAGAACAAATGATGGTTTGGATTTGGATTCAGTTTGGATCCTGTCAAAGGGCCACACTCAAGGACCTAGAGGGCCACATGTGGCCTGGAGGCTGTAGGTTCTCTACCCCTACTTTATGCCATCTAGCTGCACTGTCAAAAAAACCTTCGGTGGTTCCCAGTTGCCTTGAGAATAAGATATGAACATCTGACTATTTTAATGTTATTTAAAGAACATCACAATTTGGTTTCGACTTACCTTTTCTACCTTACTTTCTATTAATTTCCTTCATGCTTTCTACTTTCTAGGAAATCTGTTCTCCAAATTTGAAATGTCATGTTCTACCACTTTGCATTGGTTAAAGCCATTGGCCCATGCCAGGAAAGCACTTTCTCTTCATTTCTCATCTTACTTCAATTCCCAACACAAGTGCCGGCTCCTCTCTGAAGCTGCCTCTGGTTTTCAGGTTTAGTATTCTCTCCCTACTTGAATTGCCCTGTTTTCATTTAGCTATACATGTACAATGGGAGTCCCTTGAAGTTTCAGGCTATTTTCTGTTTGACTTTGTATCCCCAGCACCTAGCACAGGGCCTTGCATATGGTAGGCACTTCATAAATGTCTGTCCATTTAGTGAACTGAATGTGCTAGGACATGCAGATCACCAAATCCTTGCATCACGGAATCTGAATTTTGAGGGCCCTAAGACACAGTCATCTAGTTTAAATGATACCTGAACAAGAAGTACGAAATCCCTTCCAGTTGGAATCTGCCAATGGTTAAAGATGGAAAGCTTACTACGTTCTGAAAAAGGTCCATTCTGATTTTGGAGAGATAGTTCTAAGTGTCAGGAAGTTTTCTTTTGATTGAGCTGAATGAAATCTGTCTCCATGCAACTTACGCCTGTTGCTCCTATTTCTTCCTTATTTAGCCAAGGTGAATAAGTCTAATTTCTCTTTTTTATGACATCACTTTAATTAATTGAAGACTGCTATATTGTTGTGTTAGAGTCTTCTCTACTCCAGGCTAAACACACCCCAAATTCTTTCGAATGCTCTTCATAGGACTTGTTTTCCGCGCCCCTCACCAGCCTACCTGAAGTTGATTGAATGTACCTTAGCATCAACTTTTAATAAAAGATATTGAAAAACTGGAGAAGGGCACAGGAGGGCAACTCATATGTTGAGAGTCCTGGGACCATGCCATTTCTGGATCTGGAGGAGTTTAGTCTGGGCAAGTGAGGATTCAAAGAAAACGTAGTAGATGTTTTAAAGTAGATGAAGGCCTGTCATGTAGAAGAAGAAATATATTCATTCTTCTTGATCTACTGGCACTTAGTAGGAATTGACAAATGCTTAGTAATTAATTGCTCCTAGTGGAAAGAGCTAGGAATAATTAGTGGAAGTTGCAGAATATAATCAGCTAGTTGGCTCAGTGGATAGAGAGCTGGACCTGAATTCGGGAGTACTGAAGTTCAATTTCAGCCTCAGACACTAGCTGTGACCCTGGGCAAGTCACTTATCCCTGTTTGCCTCAGTTTTCTCATCTGTAAAATGAGCTGGTGAGAGAAATGGCAAACCACTTCAGTATCTTTGCCAAGAAACCCCCCCCCCCCATGGGGTCACAGAGTCAGATATGACTGAAACAACTGAACAACAGCAGAGTATAAAAAAATCCTAACAATTGGAGTTATATAAAAATGGAATGAATTTCCTTGGATGGTAATAAGTTTTTTCCTCTTGTCCACCACTCCTGTCCCAGTTACACATACACACAGAGTCTTTAAGTCAAGGCCCACTATTCAGCCAGTTAGTACAGTGGATTGGATATTGGATTTAAAGTTAGGAAGACCTGAGTCCCAAATTCAGCCTCAGGCGTTTATTAGCTATATGACCCTGGAAAAAATCACTTAAATTTTCTATTTCTCAGTTTCCTTATCTGTAAAATGGGGATAATAATAACACACACCTTACAGTTCTATAAATGCTAGATACTATTGTTGGGAATATTTTAAAGTGGCTTATTGGCTAAGTACAAACGGGAGGGCCCTCAAAGCTCCATGGACTCTATATGCTCCTCATCTGGAGGAGGTAAGTCAGGGTGAGAGGAAAACTTTGGTCCTGCTGGTTAATCTAGTTGAAGCAGGAAAACCTGGGGAGACAAAATGATGAATGTGTAAGTCTGGCAAAAGTATTGTCAAGATAGCAATCTGGGAGTTGAGAGACCAGGGTAGTGGAGCTGGGTACTGCCATAAATAAAGATCAGCGCAGTAGAAGATAACAACAAAAAGAGGTCTGAGGAGGTGGAAAGTCTGAGTCAGAACCATAGTCAAGCCTGAGACACAGACAGGCAGCCTGAATAAAAAGAACTAAAAGGAATTGCCTGGAGTACAAGAACCCTTGACGGGCCCATATGGGGTGGCTTCCATGCCTCTCTCAGGGTCTTAAAGGGCAAATGCCTCAGAAGACTCTAGACCTGGTAGTTTTGCAAGTAGTTTTGAAAGTGCTGTGGGTTCAGCCCTTCTTATTCTTCTCTCTATGCAGACCATAAACACCATGCTAATTATGAACAATGGATTTAATCATAGGATTTAGAGCTTGAAGGGACCTTTGAAATCAGCCAAGGTCCAGATTGGTTAAGGTTCAAGGTTGCATGGCTAATACATAGATAGTAGAGCCGGAATTCAAACTTATACCCTTTGCCATAACTCTGATTCCAATGACCTCTGCTATATATGATACATTACATCATACTTTCTTCAACCCTGAAGCCCCTCCCTATATCCCTCCACATCTTTACCCTATCCCAACCTACTTAGTGTCAGTGCTTTGTGCACAGTGCAAATGATTGTCGACTGACTGCTACTGCTATTGTTATTGGATGTCATCATTGGGGCTGTTGAAAGCAAGAAGGGAGCTGGAGTGAGGTACCAAGGTTTGAAAGTGATCCCACTAGACCAGAAGAAGACATGCTGACTGTAAAGAGTGGCTGGGAGTCAATGTTCTTTGTGGGGTTAGGGACTTCTTGTCTTCAAGGTTGGGAAGGCAGCTAAGTATTAGAAATGGGGGGGGGGGAAGAGAGACAGTAGCTCTAGGTTTTTCCAGGTAGGAGGGTTCAGAGATGGCATTAAGATGTTGAGAAAAGGAACTAAGCCTGTTGACCTTTGCTGTTATCAACCTCAGAAGGAACCCTGGAGTGGTAGAATCAATTCCAAAATGGATTTAGTGGCTTACAACGGAATTAAGTTGAGCTCCTTTGAGCTCTCGGGCATTCTTTTATTTTGAGGTTTCCCATAGAAATAAAGAAGTAAGTTGGCTTATCCAAAGGCTTAGATATAACTCTAAAAGATATCCAAGGGGTAAATGGCCTTCCCGAAAGAAGTGGGATTTCATACTATCACAACCCTTCCTGTTTTGAGTTCTCAGTAGAAGAACAGAAAGGTTCAAAAGTATTGTAATTATTTTGAATTATGGCTAGGATATAACTCTCCGTAAAAATGAACATTTTTACTAGATTGTATTTAAGATTGCTGGTTTTCCTCCTTTTCTCCTTTCTTTGTCCTTACTGTTGCCTGTTGCCTGGCAAGTAGTTCAAGTTTCTTTGCCTACCTTTCAATATCCTCATGCCTCCAACATACCTTTCCAGTCTTATTTCATACTTTTCTGCTCTGCATACTTTTTGTTTTAGTTAAACCTGATTATTCAATACCTCATAAAAATGTCCAGTGATTTCCTGCCTCTGTGTCTTTATTCACCTGTCCTTTGTGCCTGGAGTATCATCTCATTTCACCTATGAAACTTTTCCTCGAAACACTAATTCGGATGTCAACACCTTCAGAAAGCTTTCCATTACCTCCCCAGTCAGGAAGGTTCATTTTCCCCTTAGCTGTTATAAAGTACAAAAAGCAAAACTTTTAGGGATAAGAGGCGATGGTCTTGTTCTCTGCCCTGCACAAATCACAACTGTAATTTGGTTTCCAGTGCTGGGTGCTACATCTTAAAAAGGACATTTTAAAAAGGGAGGAAGACAGATAGGCACAGTGATAAAGCTCCTTGAGTTCATGCCATATAGGAATTGTTTCAAAGAAATGGGAATGGTCTGGAGGAGAGAGAAGACTGCTGGTAGGGGAAGAGAGGCATGATTGTTGTCTTCAAGGATTTGAAAGAGCTTCCGGTAGACGAGGTATTTAGACTTGTTCTGTATGGTCTAAGAAAGCAGAAGTAGGAACAATGGATGGAATCTGCAAAGAAGCAGACAGTCTCAATGTAAGAAAACATTTCCTGACTATTAAAGCTATCTCCAAATAGAAGGGGAGATAGGCTTTGAAAGGGAGTAGGTTCCTGCCTCGATGAAAGTCTTCATGCAAAGGCTGAATGATGACTTGTCATATATGACCGATGTTGTGGAGCAGATTCTATTCTGTGAGAATTGTGCAGAGGTCTACTCAGAGGACTCTGCACTTATCTTATGTATATGTGCATTATTTTGTTTATTTGTCATAATTCCCTACTAGACCATAAGATCTATAAGGACAAGGATCCTGTCTCTCTGGACTTCATATCTCTCTCAAAGTCTATTGTAGTGCACTGAGTACAGTGTTTTGTTTCAGTCATTTTTCAGTCACGTTAGACTCTTTGTGACCCCATTTGGGGTTTTCTTGGCAAAGACACTGTTGCCATTTCCTTTTCCAACTCATTTCACAGATGAGGAAACTGAGGCAAATAGGGGTAAGTGACTTGCCCAGGGTCATACAGCTAGTAAGTGTCTGAGGCTACATTTGAACTCAGGAAGATGAATCTTCCTGACTCCAGGCTCTATCCACTGTGTCACCAGAGTATAGTAGTTATGCATTAAGTGATTGTCAGGTTGAATTATTCCTGAAGTAGCATCTGTGCAGACATTTGAAGAGGGTAATTACACTAAAGTATTTTAGCATTCAAAATAAAAGCTTGAATTGGGGATGAGTGACATCTTCCTCTCACTGTTTCAATCGATTTTCCCTTATTGTGGCATTAGTATACACAATTTCTATCTTATTTACTTCAGGGAAAGGTCTAGGTTTTACTTTGTAGAAGTCAGTCCTTGTTGATCTCAATGGGGTGTGTTGTTCAGCCAAATGTTTACTAACTTTCAGTTCATTTACTGAATCCATGTCTACTCATCAGAGATAGTTTCTGGATTCCCAAATTGCCCTGTGAGATTTCATAGAAGTGATTCTTTTATCTGATAATGCCAGTTGTAGCTCAACAGAAAGAAACAGAAAGACCTGGGTTCAAATACTACCTCAGTCAGTGACTGATTTTTTTTCCCAATGCATTAGAAGCTTTTCTTACATTCTCCTGACATTCCAAGGGTACCAGTAAAACACTATGGTTGTGACCCTGGAAGTCACTTATTCCCTGTGTATCTCTGTTTTCTCATCCATGAAACAAAAGGCTAAATCTGGATGACCTCTCAGTTCCTTCTAGCTCTAAATTTATGATCCTGTGACTTAACTATTTTCCAGGCATTTTGAAGTAGTGGAAATCTTCCATCTTGTCCCAATCTCCCTTTGACAAAGCATCATGGTGGCCACATTTTTTACCCCAATGAATCTCTGGAACTTCCTTGTGGAATTTTGCATTTCAATGGAAACTTTCCAATTCTGTGTCATTCTAGTCTCCTCCATATACTGAATACGGGGTATTTCTCTGAATATGGAGCACTTGCTAGTTGCTGGCTTCTTTTCTTCTCCTTGTCCAATCTCTCCCAGATAATTCTAATACATACTGCATTTTCATGCTTTTGTGTTGTTACTCACACTGTTCTGTATGCCCTGAATGACGTCCCTTCCACCCATAGAAATCCTATCCATCCCTGAAAACCTAGCTCAAATGCCACTTTCTCCATGAAGCTTTCTCTCAACCTCTCTATTAATAGGCTGTCAATCCTTCCCTTTCCTTACTGAAAACTTAATTTATTTCTCTATTATGCACTCATAAACTGCATTTTATATTTTGGTTAGTTTGCAGAAGTTTAATATTGTCTCAATTTGATTAAAAATTTTCCAACTATTTAATTTAATAAGTGAATTTTCATACATGTAATAAATATTTAGTCACTTCTATACTTTCACAAGTCTTTGTTTATTCCTTTCCAATTACTTCCCCCCTTCTATACAAAATTTTGTAGTATAGAACTTTGTTTGTACTAGACAACTCCTTGAGTGTAGGGGATACATCTCATTCACTTTTTATGCTCCAAGACTAGGCACAGTGCTTTGTACAGATTCAGCTAATCAAAAGAATCCAATCAATCTATAATCCACCCATGCATGCCCATTCTTTGGGATTTTTGTTCATGACCTTCCATAAATTTACCACAAGAGATTTTCCCAGTCTTTCTCCTGACTTTACAAGGGTACTGGTAAAGCACTCTGGTTGTCCATATTGTCATTTTTCACCAAGTAACTAGTCAGTCTCGTCTTCCTATCATATAAGTCCTTGACAATATCTTTTTTCCTGTTCTTAAGAGTTCCTCTTTGGTTAATGTTATAGTCTTCTTAGGACTACCAGGTGCCGGGAGCGGAGCCAAGATGGTGGCTGGAAAGCAGGGACTGGCGTGAGCTCCCCACCAAGTCCCTCCAAAAACCTATAAAAAATGGCTCTGAACCAATTCTAGAACTGCAGAACCCACAAAGTGGCAAAGGGAAGCAGGGCTCCAGCCCGGGACAGCCTGGATGGTCTCTGGGTAAGGTCTATCCTGCATGGAGCTGGGAGCTGAGGGGAGTGGAGCTGAGCGGAGCAGAGCCCAGCGCGAGCGGCTCAGACCAACGAGACCCAGAGGAGTGTGCCTTAGCGTCCTGAATCAGTGAGCTGCAGCAGTTACCAGACCTCTCAACCCACAAACAGCAAAGACAACAGACAAGGTTAGTGGGAAAAGCTGCAGGACTGAGTTTGCGGTTTGGCCACCGCCCCTGGGGCAGCGGAGGTGGGGCAGCTTTAAAACTACGGCTGCAGTTGCTTCTGGCCCCAGGCCCACCTGGTGGGAGGAATTAAGTGGCAGATCAGAGCAGGAGTGAAGAT
>CM053622.1:699933095-699948828 GCA_028646595.1 Phalanger gymnotis | reverse complement strand
AATGATACGCATGTGGCCCATGTTGATTTGCTTGATTTCTTAGGGAGGGTGGATGGGAAGGGAAGAGGGGAGAGAATTTGGAACTCAAGGTTTTAAAAAAATAGATGTTCAAAAGTAAAAAAGTTTTTTTTTTCCATGCAACTAGAAAATAAGATGCACAGGCAATGGGGCATAGAGATTTATCTTGCCCTACAAGAAAGGAAGGGAAAGGGGGATGGGAGGGGAATGGGGTGACGGAGGGGAGGGCAGACTGGGGAACAGGGCAACCAGAGTGTATGCCATCTTGGAGTGGTGGTGGAGGGAGGAAATGGGGAGAAAATTTGTAATTCAAATGCCTGTGAAAATCAATGCTGAAAACCAAACATATTAAAAATAAATTTAAAAAAATAAAAAACAAATTTAATCCTATAGGTAATAGGGAACTACTACAGTTTATTGAATGGGGTGAGAGGGGTGGAAAAGAAGAAGGGAGGTCTGATCTTCTCTTTAGAAAGACAAATTTGACATCTGAGTAGAGGATGGGTTAGAGAAATTTGAGGCAAAGAAACCAACCAATCAGCTCTTGTAATAGTTCACGCATGAGGAGATGAGTGGTTGCAAAGTCAGAAGAAGGAAGGGCTCATATACATGAGATATTATAAAGATGAAAATGACGAAACAGGACTTGACAGTTGATTGGATATGAAGGGCGAGAGAAAGCGAGGCATCAATGTTGTAAGACTAGAAAATGAGGGGGATACTGATATCCTTGACTCTAGTAGGAAGTGGATAAGATTTGGAGAAAGAAGAGCTCAGTTTTAAACATCATGTTTAAGAAATATATAAGATATCTAGCTCAAGATGTCAAACAGACAGTTGGATAGCAAAGACTGGAGATTGAGAGAGATTAGAGCTAGAAAAATCGAGAATTATCTGCATAGAGATGATAACAGACTCTGTGGAAGCTGATGACCAAGTGAAATTGCATAGCATGTGAGAAAGAAAAAAAGAGAAGAGGGCCCAGGACAGAGTCTTGTAGTACACCCATAGAGAGTGGGCCTGACTTGGATGAAGAACCAGCAAAGGAGACAGAGAAATGTCAGACAGGGAGAAAGAGAACCAAGAGACAGCAATGTCATAACAACTAGAGAGAAGAAAATACCAAAGAGAAGAAGGTGATAAATAGTGTCAAAGACTACAGAAAGGACAAGAGGGATGAGAATTACAAAAAGGCCATAGATCTGACGACTAAGAGGCAGTCGTTAATGTTGGAGACAGTATTTTCAGTGGAATAAAGTTGGAAATCAGACCATAGAGAGTTAAAGAGAGTAAGAATAAAAAAAACCTAATAACCCCATACTCCTCCAACTCAGCAGATATTGTGGGCTAGAAGGAAACAGAGAATGGCAGTAGAAGGGGAAAAATAATAAATAACATTAACACTGTACCCACAACCCTGTATCCCAGAATGCTGGATTTATCACAATTCTCACTGAGTAGCACCAAGGTATTATAGAAAATAAAGTTCTGAACTACCCCATACTCAAACTCAACATATTATTTTGGATTCAGGATTTCAAGGAAATTTTCCCAGCTATTTTCAAACCATGACATCCATACTCTGATTCTCTTCATCCTCCCATTATCAGGACTTGAACTCACCCTAGGACCCATTGCTCTGATAGGTGGGCTTTCATATTATGTTACCTGGAGCTAGGCTACCACATCATTACTCAGACATTTTTGAACCATACCACCCATACTCTGGTCCTCTTTGTCTTCCTCCATCTGTACTTTCTCTTGAAATCTAGTTGCCCTTTATGTGTTGCTTTCTCCTATTAGAATGTAAGTTCTTCAAAAGGACTGTCTGGTTTCCTTGTTTTTGTATTCCCCCCACTTAGCATAGCTACTAGCAAAATAAGTACTCAATAAATGCTTTTTCATTTGATCAAATAGAAATAAGACCTTACAATAGGTTGATCAAACTATAGCGTTGTTTGGTTTTTTGTTTGTTTGTTTGTTTGTTTTAGTAATATATAAACTATGTAGATGTACTCATACAAGAAAGATACAAAAATACATGAGCACATGTTTCCTAATAAGGAAAGATTCAGTATTAATAAAGAAAGAATTGACATCATTTAAGAAGGTATAAAACAAGATAAAAAATTATTTGGAATTATTCATAAATAAATAGAAATCTATGGATTCAATAAGAAATAGGATTGTGCTGCTAGAAGACAAAGCAGAACATAGGAAAAAAATCAGCAAGACAATCTCAAAATCAAAGTAACTTGAAGAAAATTTGTTAATTTTGCTATCAAAGATGAGAGAACTGTAGAACAGAACTCAGAAAGAAAATGTGAATTATTAGAGTCCCAAAAATGTAGAAAAAAAATCAGACCATTATAATCAGAAAATCACACAAGAATATTTCCCTAAATTATAAAAATTAACTTCCATTTAAGTCTTTCTCGTCATTCTAGATCCTCAAAAGTATGCCCTTGGACTACAAGGGAGGAAGAGGCGAAAAAGGAAATATATATACCCATATACATATATTAGATGTATTTGTAGATAGATTATATATATATATATATATATATATATTCTAATAAAACAAATAGAATATACAATAGTGGAAAAATCATGTTAGTTAACGCTTAACTTGAACTGAATATAAGTGAATTAAATTCACCTATATAAGGAAAATGACTGAAAAATATATTGAAAAAATAAAGCAATAATTCAATTCAATAAACATTATTGAGTGCATATTATCTGCCAGGCACTATGTTAGGCCTTAGGGATACAAATAAAAAAGAAAGACAGTCCTTGCCCTCAAAGAACTTATAATCTAATGAGAGAACTCAATAAACAAATGAAAACTGGAAAGGGTAGAGGAAGACACAAAGGGTGTAACTAGTTGGGGGAAGAGTCTGTAGTGCCAATGGGAATATTCACAGAGCCTAAGGTGACTATGAATATGCTGGTGTAGTTCTGAATCACAAAATATAACAGACTCTCTACATGCAAGACAGAACCAAAACATTTATTCAAACACCAGAAATCTGAATCCCAACACCAGAAAGCCAAATCCATCCTAGCAACAAAGAAATCTATACACATTAGCAATCCATGGGTCACTGCCATCCCCAAGCCTTCCCTCTGTTAGGCCCTTCCCACAAACGAACACCCTCAAGCAAAATCACTCCCTGGCTCTCACTCGTGCTAGCTGCTGCTCTCTCTGCCACCTCTGACTGCTCTGACCAACTTCCTCTCAGCTTTGTTCCACCCTTCCTACTCCACCCCTTCCCTGTTCCACCCATTCAGCAAGCTCTTCCCACCACAAGCTTCATGTGACTCAAACTCATGTGACTTAGGCTTCCATGTGACTTAAGCAGGTGACATGGGCCTTTTAATGGATGGGAAAGATCATCTCAGTTATATTACCATTACAGGGTCTTATTCTGTAGAAATGAAACCAAGCAGAGCTGACTATAGGAAACATACCCCAAACTTAGAGATTTAAAATAAGGGGTTGGAATATATTATACTTCAGCAAATTCCAAAGGATCAGAAGTTGCAGTTATGACAAAGAAAAAAGCCTGATTTCAAATCAGGAACCATTTAAAGAGATAAATAGGAGAACCATATCATACTTAAAGGTATCATTGACAATGAAAGAACATGAATAAGATATATATTCATTTCAGTTCCAAGTAACAATAGTTTTAAAGGTAAAATTCATGGGATTATAAATCTGGGAGGAAGGTCAGAGCCCTTGTAGTACAACCCCCTCATTGTTAGGATGAGCAAACTAATTGACTTGCTCAAGATCACACAGGTAGAAAGTATCTGGTGGAATCTGAAACCAGGTCATTTGAGTCTAGAGTCAGGGTTCTTTCTACTGTACTTACCAACTTAACTAATTTGCAAAAAGTTTTAAACTAAAAGCAATAACAGAAGATTTCAATGACCTACTTAAGGAATATGACAAATCAAAATGAAAAGCATACAATAAAGAAATTGAATATTTGAGCAGAATGGATTTTTAAAACTATTTGAAAGCTATATGGGAAAAATTCAGTGGGAATAATAGAGAACTTATTTATTCATATGTACATGAAACATTCACAAAAATTGACTTTCCCCTATGGAAAAAGAACTTATAAATAAATTCAGGAAGACAGAGATTATAAATATTGGTTTTAAAGACCATAACACAATAAAAATGACAATCATTAAAGAGAATATAATCAATAGATGAAGGCCTTGGCTGAGATTTAAAAATGAATTGCAGGCCAAATAACAAATTAAAACACACTTTAAAATTGTATTAAAGATAATTATAATGTTAATGTAACATCAAAATAATGAGATTGAGGTAAAGAAGTTCTAAGAAGCAAATTTATATCCATGAAAGCTTATTGTGACAAGAAAGAAAATTAGAAGATTAAGTCAAGTTTGTAAGTGAAAATGTTTGAAATAAATTAAAGCATCAAAAAAAATATAAAACAAATCACTAATTTTGTTTTATTATCAAAATTGAAAGTAAAATATCCATAGTGGAATCGAAAAATGAAATAGATATTTTAAAGACCAACAAAATGGATAAACCATTAGTAAATGTAATAAAACAAAAAGAAATCTAGCTTCTCCAAGTCAAAAATGAAAAGTCCAAGATCACAACATATAAAGAAAAAAATAAGAAAATCATCAAAGATCATTAGAGTTATATCTCAAAAAATTAAGAATATGAAATAAATGAATTAATATTTATAAAAACAAATGCAAATATATCAAGAATCTATGAATGCATCAGTGTGGAAAAATTATAGTTCTGTGAGACTCCCTCCACAGAAACAGTTTGCAACCTGTCTAAGATTTATGTAGTAGATAAATTCTGGGGAGTTGCCTAAATCACACAGAGCTTAATTGACTTAATGACTAGCAACGCATGCATTTTAAGTAAAATACTGGTCAATAAAATATAGCAACATGCTTAAAATTATTCATTACGACTTTTCTGTTTGGATGGCATTCTAGTTTGACTTATACCATAGGAGTGGAAGGATAGTTTAATACTAAGAAAACAGGTCATAATAAATCATATTAATAATGACCACATGATTATATCAATATATGTAGAAAAACATCTGATAAAACATAACACATGTTTACATTTTAAAAAACACAAAAATAATTTAACTGAATCCATAAGCTAGCACAATATATAATGGACTAATAATAATCAAGGCTCTCCATTCTCTAGCCATTCTAACTAACACTTCTATATTAGAATTGCTAGATTTCAAAAAGACAAGAAAAAGAAATTAAAGGAATATATATTGGCAAGAAATATTTTTATATGATAGCTAACTGAGAAAACACAAAATGACAACAAAAAATGTTATAATAGGTAGTTTTAATAAAATGCTGGAATGTACTAACCCCATAAAGTCATCATTACTTCTATATGTTATTAACAAAAGTAAGTTAATAAACAAAAGATAAATAACATCTAAAATAATAACAATGAACAGAGATTCAGAAATTAATCGTCTTACATATACAAGATTTATATAAAGACAGCTATAAAATAATTTTTAAAAAATAAACGAGGAACAAAATAAGAAAACATTCAACATGCTTAACTAGTTTGAATTAATATGGTAAAATGAAAAGCACTTTGGTCAAAAACCAAATTATAGAAACACTTAAAAATTATTTGAGTTGGATAGTAATTTGTCAAAGGGGGAAATGGAAGTAAACAGACATGTTCTAAATGGAACAACAAATATTTGAATCATTTAAAAACTAGAAGACAATGAACTGTCACACCTCTCATAATTGCTGCAAAGGGGAAAATCTTTACTATTCATGAATTAGAAAGAATTACGAGTGGAAATAACATGGGACTTGGAGTCAGGATAGACCTGTATTTGAATGCTATCTCTAAAACATAGCAGTTATATGACTGCAGGCAAATCACCCTTTGAGTCCTGGTTTCTCTGTGTATAAAATGTAGGTAATAATACTGGCAGTGTCAACCTGACAGGGTTGTAAACGTCAAAAGAGATAATGAATGCATAGACTTTCTGCAAAATTTAAGATATCATATGAACATCAGTTAGTATAACGGTATGCACATTTACTCTTAGTGAGCAAGACAGGTAGGTGGTACAGTGATTACGAGCATTAGATTTGGAATCAGGAAGGCCCAAGGTCAAATTCAGCCTTGGATACTTACTAGCTTTGTGATCCTGAGTAACTAATTTAAAGGCCCTTAGCCTCAATTTCATCTGCAAAATGAGAATAATAATATAATAATAGCACCCACTTCACGTTATTCTGAGGATCAAATGAGATGATGTTAAAGTATCTCACAAATGTGTACCTGTTACTTGTTATTGTAATTATTATTAATACAATACAATCAAAATACCAGTGGGATGTTTCATAGAAGTAAGATTTTAAATTTTATGCTTAAGTGTTAAATTTATACAGAAAAATAACAGGTCAAGAAGATTAAGAGAATCTGGGAAAATAAAGAAATAGAACTTGCATTTTTCTGTAAAGTTGTACTTGTTAAAATTATGCATTAAAAATAGAATAACGGATCAATGGAATGGATTATGGAATTATGTTCTATTACCAAATGCATAAATATAAATATAATCTCAAAACACTACAGGATATATTCATTATTCAATAGTTAGTAACTATTAAAAAAAAGTGGACAGTGATTTGGAAAAAAGGCTGGGGGAAGAAAGTAGACAGACATATCATCATATATTGTAATAAATTCTAAATAGAGCAGTGATCTATAAATTCTAAATGGAACAATGACCTAAATATTTTTAATCATTTAAAATTAGATGGTAATGAAATGTTACATCTCACAATTGCTGGGAAATAGAAAATCTTTATTATTCATGAATTAGAAAGAATTATGAGACAAATTGATGAATCTAATTATATAGAAACAAAAAGCTTTTACAGTAAAAAAAAAAGCAATGAATACATAATAGGAAAAAAAAGAAACAGACTGGGGAAAAATCTTTCCAATAAACATTTTCTATAACAGTTTGGCATTCAAAATCTTTCAGGATATATGTAACCAGAGGCTTCACAAATAGCAATGTGATGATTCCACTGTATTTTGCCTTTGTCAGACCTTTTCTGGACATTTAAGAAGCCCAGACAGTGTCCAGAGAAGACTATCCAGAATAGTGAAAATACTTGAGTTCATGCTGTTAGGAAGTGAGGACATTTAGCCTGAAGACTCGGAACAATATCATAAGTATCCTCAAGCATTTGAAGAGCGGTCACGTAGGGAGAGAGGGGCATTAGATTTTTTCTGTTTGGTTACAATAGGCGGAACTGTAAGGAGCAATGAGTGGAATTTCAATGAAACAATTTTCATCTTGATGTCAGGAAAAACTTCTTGACAATTAGAGCTATGCAGAAGTGGAACAAGCTTTAAGAGGTGATGGGTTCATCTTTTTGTTGATCTTCAAACAGAGGCTGGATGAGTGCTTGTCAGAGATGCCTCCCATATGTTGATTGGACTGGATGGCCAGTGACATCACTTCCTGCTCTCAAATTCTGTGATACTGGGATTCTTGGGAGTGCTGGCTGTCCTTTAACCTCCTTCTGTCCCTAGCAAAGGGACTAGGTAAGATCTCATAGATCAGAACCTCCAGGAGGTGCTAGGGACATTCTCTTCTAACAGTTAAAAAATGTGTGGTCCCTTGAAAATTACATTGAGTGCATAGGTAGTACAAGTTAGCATTTAACATCACAGATTTAACATTATACACAATAAATACTATACTGATGGGTCACATATTGAGGATGATATGTTAAACTTCTATGTACTGCATTATCAGGTACCAGCACTTCCCAAAAGCAGTGCTTAGCCCCATACTAGCAAAAAGAACAATGCTATGAGGGGCATCCTTCCCATCACCCCATGGGTGTCGTATATCAGTTGACAATTGCCCAGCAAACTCCAAGCACTTTTGGTGCAATCCCATCACTTCTGTACATTCAGTCACCCCATACTACACATAGGAACAAGCATTCTGGGGTTTACTGGCTCCAATTCTGGGCTCATGGACACCTTGGGGAAAATAAAACTGTCTTGAGCCAGGCTACTTTGTGAACTCAGGCTCTGAAATTGCCTCTTTCTCCTCCCAATGTTCGAAGGCAGAGTGCTGGGCACAGAACTGGATGAATTCAACTGCCATACCTTTAAAGTTCATGAGTATCAAAGGTCCATTTTCTTCGCATCCCAACAATAGAAAGTCAATTCAACAATAATTATTAAGAAGTCACTATGTGCCGGGTGCTGTGCTAAGTGCTGGGAATACAAATACAAGCAGAAAAATAAGACAGTTCCTACCCTCAAGGAGTTTACATTCTAATGGGGTAAGATAAAACATGGAAGGAAACTGAAAAGGGGCCAGGGATGGAATGAAAAGAAAAGGTACCTTTGAGGGGTCATGGCAAAGAAAGAAGTAGTCAGGAACAGAGCCCAAAGAAGAATGAAGGAATAAACATGGAAGACCTGGACTCTTCCTTGACTGGAGGAAATGATTGATCAGAGGAATCTTCCAGGTGAGAAAGCTTCTGGGGAGTGATAAAGAAAAAATACAAAGTCAAGAGTAGGACCTAGACAGAAATGAAGGAGTGAAAATAACAGACTTTTCATCTGGGGTAACTCTTTAGCCTCTGCTATGGAGTTCTTTTGCCCAGCATACCCACCTGTATCTAGTCCTTGCAGCTCTGTGGCCAGGTCACTGTGGCCATCTTTGGGTTCATTGTGCTGCCGTCCCTCCACTATACAGCTGCTCCATGATTGGCACTTCCTATTCCCATTGTTTCTGATTCCATGATGCCAGTTGGGCATTGGCTTCTGTCCTCTTTAACCATACTGTTCTTTCTTCAGTAGTCACAATGACTGCTGTCCAACACAGTAGGACACTGTTTGTCTCCAACCCTCACTGTTGCTATTGCACAGACATCTGTATGATAAACATTATATGGTCTAATCAGGATTCAAAGTCCTCCTGAACAGACCCCGTGGCCAGTACATAGAACTAACTGTACATTACTCCCTAGGCTCCTGCCTACATTTGCACTTGCAAGGGTCCAGACTCATGCACTGTAATTCTAAGGATTGTAGGTTCAGTTCCATCCCCCTTCCCCCTCCAAAAAAAATAGTGATCCAAGATGAGCCCAGTAAGGGAGGTAACCTATGGCCTAGGATATATAACAGATTGCATTGAATCTTTAGATCCAGCAGAAGGTTGTTGGTAGGAAGAAATAAAAAAAAGAAAAGTTGGTACATATGCACAGAGGTGGAAATGGAGTTTTGCACACAGTAGGTTGCTCTCCATTCCTCTATCCTACACACACACACACACACACACACACACGTATGCACATACACTTTAGCAAATGAAAAGAGTGAAAGAGGCTCACTACACATGTAAGAATATGGAAGGAATTTCCTGCATTGTGAATCCTAGGCTTTGAAGGAAGAAGGAGAAGAAAGGGTTTCCTGTGAAGAAAAAAGGGAGAGGTTTGTATCATTCCAATAAGCAAGAACTGACTTCCTGAAATTAACCAAGCTGCCTGGTTTCCAATGGGGGAAGGAAGAGCCCACTGTTATTGACTAGCACTGGACTTGGCTGCCCATTCCAGGGTAGAGCAAGCAGCCTAATAGAACCAACTGTATTTGTGGAAGCTGAGCCATTATTGAAAGCTAATAAAGATCAAATCTGGTCCAGGTGCATTCAAAGCTGATTTTCTGAGCCACAAATTAATTACAAGGAATCGAAGCAAATTTATTAAAGGAAGAACCATTTTTCAATAGATAAAGAATCAAAAGATATGAGTAAGAGGTTTTCAAAATTATATCAACAACCACATAAAACTATTCAAATATCCACACAGTAAGAAAAATGCAAATTAAAACAGCTCCGATATACCACCCTTACTACTTTATACCCATTAGATTATCAGAGTTTGTTTGTTTGTTTTTTAAAGATCCAATCCAACGTGGGTGCAGCTGTGAAAAAAATAGATATGCTAATTCACTGCTGATGGAACTACAAATTGATTCAACCTTTTTTTGGAAGCAAAATGGAATTATAAGATAAGCATTGTAAAGCTGTTATACCATCTGACCTGGTAGTCTCACTATTGGGATTAGACCCTAAAAAGGTTAGTGACAAGAAAAAAATATATAAGTATAAAAATATTCCTAGCAACTCTATCTGTAATAGAGGGGAAAAAGGAAGCAGAAACAAATTTGGTGCCCAATGACAAGAATTCCTGAATAAACAGCATATGAATAGAATAAAATGTTACTTCTCCAAAAGAAATCTTGAATATAAGAGTTCAAATTTTATGAAATTTTATGAGTTCGGAATTTTATGAAATGATTAAATGGAAAACAAAAGCAGAATCGAGATAACAATAAATACATCCACTAAGCTATTTAGACAAATATTGTAATAACAGCACAGGTAAATACACAGAGAATCTACAAGTGCTCATGGAAAGAAACAGGATCATTTTGTTACTCTTTATTAAAGTTGCTAAAAACATATTTTGTTCTTGCTTTTTGTTTTCTAATCTGTAAATAACTATTTAGTTATGCATATAATCATATGCAACAACTATTCTGTTTTTGTTATTTTCTTTTGCTTTTGTTTATATAGTTTCATACTTGTGCTTGTAGATCTAAATTAAAATAAAATTTATTTGAGGGGGAAAAAAAGAATAAGCATGCAAACGAGAGACTTCACAAAAGGAGGAATTCACTACCTCCTTAAGCAGCCCATTCCACTTTTACATATCTCTAATAATTAAATTAGGGTATTTTTCCTCATGCAGAAACCAAATTTGCCCTTCCTGAAACTTCCACTCATTGCCATCAACCTAGCCATCTTATCATCTACTCTGCCAGGCCATGTACCATGATCCTCCCCACCCCATACCTCACCCCTCCACAAGACAGACAGACAGACAGACACACACACACACACACACACATACACACACACCCATAGGTTTACATATACTTTCCACTCTTGATCTGGTCTCAGTAATTAAAATAACACAACCATGCTACTACCATAGTTACTAGAAAGATTAAAAGGGCATGTCAATTGATTGCTCTATAGATCAAGTAACTATCCCCAGACCTTTGGAGACACTCTCTTCCCTAGCTACCACATCGATATATGTTTTTTCTCCTCCTATTAATTGTAAAATCTTTGAGGACAGGAGGTATCTTACCTACAAGTTTATGTCTCCTGCCCTCAGCACAGTGTCTGGTATAAAGTAACTGCTTTAAAGGGCTTTTTTTTTCCAGTTGTTCATTCATTCATACACTAGAATCAAAGAATCATAGAGTTTGAACCAAAGAGGACTTTAGGTGATGTCTTGTTCAAATCTCTCATTGGTGTCTTGCTCAAATCCCCCATTTCATGAAGAAACACCAAGCAATGTTAAGGGATTTCTCCAAGGTAGTAAAGTATTCAGAGTGGGATTGGAGGTCCTCTGACACTAGAACCAGTGCTTCCTGCCCTGAGCTGCCCTCCTCTTTCAGTTACTATATCTCTATCTCCTTCCCCAAACTCTCTTCCTGGACATATATTAAAATAAACAAATGAAGGCTTCCAGATATATGGAAATATGTGGATAAGCTTCACACAGGATGAGAAAATCTTGGAAAGAGCTGTTGTGATTGACACCAGCCAACTAAGCATCTGCACCAATGAATCCAAAGACACCTTTGAAGTACCAAAGTGTGTGTTATGGTATTCTTTTCATAATTCATTCATTCAACAAACCCTTGTGGTGCTCATATTAGGGTTATATTCAAGCCAGTTTACTGATTACTGTGCACTTCTGTACTCACATTTCCCTCTGCCTTCTGCTACTCCCCATAACTTATTACACTATGTTTCATTGAAGTCTGTCTCCTCATTTAGGACACATCCTCTTGGCTGAGTCTCTAAAACATACTGCAATGGTGAAGAGAGCATTGTTGGTTTGCAGTAGGACTCCACTCAGCCTTAGTCTGACTCCCTTCTCAAACCTGATTCTAGGAAATCTTATTTCTCTTCGTTCTCTTTTCCTTTAACCACTGTATTAGTAATCATGCAGTTTTCCTAGGTAAATATGCCAAAACCTAGCTGTTATCAAAGTGCCTGATTTCACAACCAAAAAAATGAAAATTTGCATGCAACTGTATCACAAAGCCAATCTTCTCCTTTTTCACTCACCATTACTGGAAGTAGCTGATGAGCTTCGACGAGTCAAGGAAGCTCTTCAGACCTCAGTCTCCTTAATTTATTCCTTAACACCCTGTTAGAACAACTATCTCATTTTAATCCTAGGGGGCAATTTAATGGTTCCTCACATCCATCTGTTGACCCTGTCTGATGATTTAGGGTGTTTATGTAGGGCACCAAATGAGATAATTTTGGAAAGTGCTTCAGAAACTTTGAAGCACTAAATGAATGCTAGTTATTATTATTATTATTATTATTATTATTATTATTATTATTACCATATTAAATGAAAAATTAGGAATACTATCGCAAGTATCGATATTACAAAATACAGAATAGTTTATATATTGATCACAAAGGCAATAGGGAGCCGCCAACATTTAGTGAGAAGGAGAATAATATAAGATCTGCACTGTTAAGAATAACACCTTGGTGGCTATGTGAAGGATGATTTGGGAAGGGGAGATACATGAGACAAGGAGGGCAATTAGGAGGACATTGCAGTAGTTTAGGCAAGAGCCTGAACTGGGCTAGTAGCTACGTGGATGGAGAGAAGGTGGTATATGCCAGAGATGTTGTGGAGGTAGAAATGATAGATTTGGCAATGTAAATGTCCCCTATCCAAAACCCTCATTTTACATATAAAGAAACTGAGTCCCAGAGAATTTAAGTGGTTTGCCCAAGGCCACCCAGATATTAAGTAGCTGTGGCGGAACTTGAACCTAGATTCTCTGAGTCCAAATTCAAATCCTCTTTCCACCACAATGTTAAACTTGTGTTGAACTAAGGCTCTTTTTAGCTCCAACAGTTTAGGGACCTATATATATCATGTACATATGTAGGAGATTTAGGACATGTATTCTCATAAAACTTGTACAATTATAAGTTCTTTAAAGATAAGGACCGTTTTTTTAAGTTTAATTATGTGCTGTGCCCAGCACGACTTCATGTGTTAGACAAACACTCATAAATCACAGCTATACAAGAAAATCAATCATTGTGCAGATTTACCCACATGACTGTCTACGTTACAGTTAATGCAATATTATGTTTGTACATTTTGCTTCCTCTTATAGGCCACATGGGGAAAAGACAACAGGAACTGAGAGAAGGGCAGCTATCACTATCCAAACTGAAGCAGTCTCTGGAGACTATAAAGCTAGCACACTAAGTTGAATTGGCTGAACCCATGCACTGGAGCCAGGACTAATATCTCTGAACTAGAACTTCTAAGCAAAACTCACACATATAAGCTAGGGGGAATCACACATATAAGCTAGGGGGAATCACACTTCCAAGAGGGTTGTCCCATTTCTGATAATTAGGAAGGTTGAGAGTGGTTAGGGAGACTACCAGGAACTTTACCATGGAGCCTCAGGCACATGATCTTCAGACTACGGCAGGAGGAGAGTTTGCAATGGATCTTACAGGAGGCCACTTGTAGTACCTGCTATATTGCTTTACGAGCTTTCACAGAGACTCCTGGGCTCATTTTCACCCCATGGGTAAAGTGTCTTCAAGGCATCTCAATCATTCTCAAAGAATAGGTCGGGTCCTACTCAGGCATATATTACTGTTGTCCTACCTCTGAGGACCCAGGAAGAGAGAAGCCAATAAGTCAGAAAACTGGAGATTTCCAAACTAGAAGCTTCCAAACATGGAATCAGATGACCAAGGTTCACATCCCCACCCTGCTATCAACCTCGTCCAGGTTTTTTAACTTCTCTATGCCTCAGTTTCATTATCTGTGAAAAGAAGGGTTTGGACCAGATGACCTCTGTGGTTCATTCTATACCCTCATATAGCGAGTTATAGAAAAGGAACATGGGGACATATCCAGTGGGATACAGAGTTACCGCTGCTTGGTTTTGGAGGCAATTCCCAGCCATACCAGCATTATGGCAGATAACTCCAAAGAGTCTGGGCTAAAGCAAGCCATCCCCCAGAGGAATGAAAAGGCAACTCTGGACTTTGGCTATGTGGGAATCGATGCCATCCTGGAGCAGATGAGGCGGAAAGCCATGAAGCAGGGCTTTGAATTCAACATCATGATGGTTGGTCAGAGCGGCTTAGGGAAATCCACATTGATCAACACCCTGTTCAAATCCAAAGTCAGTCGGAAATCAGTCCAGCCAGTTTCGGAGGAAAGGATTCCCAAAACCATTGAGATCAAATCCATCACTCATGAAATTGAGGAGAAAGGCACCCGAATGAAGCTGACTGTGATTGACACACCAGGTTTTGGGAATCACATTAACAATGAAAACTGCTGGCAACCGATTATGCAGTTCATCAATGATCAGTATGAGAAATACCTTCAGGAGGAAATTAACATCAACTGGAAGAAGAGGATCCCAGACACACGAGTGCACTGCTGCATCTGCTTCATTCCTGCCACTGGCCACTCTCTCTGACCACTGGACATTGAGTTCATGCGACGTCTGAGCAAAGTGGTCAATATCGTCCCAGTCATTGCCAAAGCTGATAGCCTGATGCTGGAAGAAAGAGACTACTTCAAACAAAGGATCACTGCTGACTTGCTGTCCAATGGTATTGATGTATATCCCCAGAAAGAATTTGATGAAGATCCAGAAGACAGACTAGTCAATGAGAAATTTAGAGAAATGATTCCATTTGCTGTTGTGGGCAGTGACCATGAATACCAAGTCAATGGGAAAAGGATCCTTGGGAGGAAGACTAAATGGGGTACCATTGAAGTTGAAAATACTACACACTGTGAGTTTGCTTATCTGTGGGATCTCCTTATCAGGACACACATACAGAACATTAAGGACATTACCAGCAGTATTCACTTTGAAGCCTATGGAGTAAAGCGTCTGAATGAGGACAGCAGCAGCATGCTTTCCAATGGTGTGGAGGAGGAGGTGGCACCCCAGGAGATATAGAAGCATTCCCCTGCCCCAAGATCCATCCCTTCCACCCGTTCCCATCCCTTAGTCCACCACCGCCCTTCCCATCCTGTTTTATTTTATGTAACTTCCTTCATTTTTATCACCATCCGTCCCTTTTACATGCTGTCATTGTCACTTGACCAGATAACAAGATACCATATATCATTGTTGAGTGTGTTAATTATTAGCCCACTGGCACTGATCTTGGAAGGGGGGGGAGGCGAGAGATATGTATTGTGTGGTTCTGGCTGAGGGCAGGGTGTCTCTGTACCATCTGAGACGTGAAAACTCTGGACTGTAGGAGAGCGGACTTTGTAGACTGTCAAGCCTCTGGAACTTGATCCTAAGATGCCAGCCCCATTCCCACCCCCCTCCTGAGATTCTTTTGTTCTCCTGCCCTCAGCAGCTCTTTGGGAAACCAAATCTAGTTACTTCTAGGACCAGAAAAAGGAGAGAAAAGGTGAGAGGAGTGGGGCTTGCAGGGTATCTGTAGCTACAGACCATTCTAACTAGACAGATTTGCTC
>CM053622.1:699910769-699932595 GCA_028646595.1 Phalanger gymnotis | reverse complement strand
CCCTTCTCCCAGGGCACCCCTCTTTCTCACCCATATTTTTTTACATCATCCTAATTTAATTGATTCACTCTCATACCTGTTGTCTACACATAATACTTCTAACCACCTTAATAATGATAAAGTTCCTAGGAGTTACACATATTATCTTCCCATATAGGAATGTAAACAGTTAAACTCTGTTGAATCCCTTACGATTTCTCTTTCATGTTTACTTTTTTATGTTTCTTTTGAGTCTTGTATTTGAAAGTCAAATTGTCTATTCAGCTCTGGTATTTTTTTATTGGGAATGCTTGAAACTCCTCATTTCATTTAATATCCTTTTATTCTTTCAAATATTATTCCGTTTTGCTGGGTAGGTTATTTTTGGCTGTAATCATAGCTTCAGGAATATCATATTCCAAGTCATTCCCTTTTTTGGTAGCTGCTAAATATTGTGTGATTCTGTGGCTCCATGTTATTTGAATGATTTCTTTCTGGCTGCTTGAAGTATTTTCTCTTTGACTGGGAGCTCTAGAATTTGGCTATCTCTGGAAGTTTTAATTTTAGGATATCTCTGAGGACATTATCAGTAGATTCTTTCAATTTCTATTTTGCCCTCTGCTTCTTGAATATCAGGGCAGTTTTCCTTGATAATTTCTTAAAATGTGATATTTATTCTCTTTGATCATGACTTTTGGGTAGTCCAATAATTATTTTTTTCAGTATTAGTAATTCTTTTACAAGTAACCCAAGTACAATACATTTACCTTTGTAGTAGGTGTTCTTAGATGTCAGAAGGGGAGAGAGGAAAGAAAGCTTCAGCAAGGAAGGGTGGCAACAGTATCACAGCTGTTTTGTTTTCAACAAAATAAATGTAATGATACTAATGGAAAAAGAAGGCAGGGGACAGACTGGATTTTTTCCTTATGACCAGACTGTTCGTTTGTATCCTCTTGGGTCAACAATCATGCCAACTCTGTTCTGCTTTTCATATTCTCACTTGTTCTCTCAGTATAGCTGAGCAGCCTGCCTGTTTGCTGGACTGTTGAGATTAGGCTCATCCAATAAAGACTGTATGGATGTCAAAATGGAGGAAACATCATAAGTTGGACTCCAATGATTCTGAAGTATATCCAGGCGTATACTACCATCTGCATAGACATTTGCATGAAACATTTTAGAGGCAAATCTTACTGTAGGTGGTTTGTTTGGATAGTCTGTGAACTCTGTAAGTTTAAATGTGCCACCTTCAGATGGGGGTCCCCTCGGGCACAAAAATGACCATGTTCCACACCATAATGTTGTTCTCCGATGGGGCCCCACTGACCAAGGGGCAGCCTGAAGAGGGAGCTCGAGTGAAGCTCAGCCATGCCCTACCCTGCCAGCCTGTACCCCCAGCTTGGACCCCACCCTGTGCCCTGTGCCCCATGCCCCTGCTAGTCCAATAATTCTTAAATTATATGTCTTCAATCCATTTTCCAGGTCTGTTTTTTTTCCAATGAGTTATTTCACATTTTCTTCTACTTTTTCATTCTTTTGGCTTTATTTTATTGTTCATGGACATCTGATGCAGTCATTAGCTTTCACTCACCCAATTCTAATTATTAAAGAGTTATTTTCTTCAGTGAACATTTATGCTTCTTTTCCCATTTGGTGGGTTGTGCTCTTTAAGTAGTTGTTTTCATCAGTGAAGTTTTATACCTCTTTTTCCGTGTGGATGATTCTGTTTTTAAGGTATTTTTTCTTTTTTTCATGCCTCTTTTACTAACTCTTGTCTTTTCTACCTTAAAGTCTTGAGGCAATTGGCGAGTGATAAAGCTGCTGGTGTAGATGTACTGGGAGCTTGTAACCCTGGGCATTGGGTTGTCTTCTCAATGGACTGAAGCAGCACAATAGGATTTGGCAGGGCCCTATGTGTCTAAGCAGACCTTTTAAAGACTGTACTGATCACTTCCTGGAGGAGGAAAGACTAGAAAAAATGCCCTAAAAATTGTCTGCTTTACCCAGCCCTGGCATGTTTACCAGGGCAGATAGAGGTCCCACTTTGTGGTTGAAATACACACAAACACACACACACATACACACACACACACACATTAGCAAAGGTGATTCAATTCACCATTGAAAGATGGAATGTGTACATGCTCATGGATACATGAAATCGAATAGATCTGAGAGATGTTTCTCTATAGCTAGACTGCCAAGTATTCCAACTCTATTGCAGATAGTGTAACTTTGATGGGCTGGTCAAGTAGTTTGAATGCAAAATGTATGTTTACCCAAAAAACTATTTTTTGGAGAACTCACACAAGGAGAACTCACATGTGGTCAGAAAAAGTGGCAATAAGGACCCTCTCAAAGTATCTCTGAAGAATTTTAATATTGACTGTGAGAAATGGGAAATAATGGCACAGGACCATTCAGCACTGTGTGCCATATCAAAGAAGACACTGTACTCCATGAGCAAAGCAGAATTGTAGAAGCACAAAGAAAGATATAGCTATGCAAATCCAGAGCCACTTGTACTGTAAATATTCCAATGGACCACTTGTGTCCAATAGATGGTAGTTTCTTCTGAACTCATATTGGACTCATCAACCACAGCCAAGGACATTGTCCCTTGACTCTAATGTTGTGATTTCATTGATCTTCTTTGAAATCAAAAGATGAAAAACAACAAACCATTGTCTTTCTATAATTTTCTTCATTTCCTCCAATTTCATTACCTAATTTTTCCTTTACCACTTTTATTTGATTTTGAAAATCAGCTTTTAGCTCTTCCAGGAATTCCTTTTGGACTTGTCTCTAATTCACATTTTTTTTTTCCTTTGAGGCTTCACTTGTAGCTGTTTTGATTTCATTATCTTCTTCTGACTAGGAGTCTATATCTTCCCTCTCACCATAATAGGTTTTTATGGTCAGGTTCTTTTTTTTGTTGTTTGCTCACTTTTTCCAGATTATTTCTTGACTTTGAATTTATGTTAAATATGAGCTTTGTTCTTGGTGTGTGTATGTGAGGGTGTAGGAGTAGGGGGATTATCTTAAGCTTCAGAATTTATCCACGCTGCTATTTTCAGAGCTAACTCTGGGGGTTTGGAAGGTTTTGGTCCTTTCAAGAGAGAGAGGTGTGGTCACTGCTTTTCTGGCTTATGCTCTGATCCTTAAACAGGAAGAGCTCCTGATATTTTTGGATTGCAATCAATACTGCTGCTCAGGGTCCCTACTCCCTTGGAATCAAAAGTAATATTGTTCCTTAGGGTCCCTGAACCCATGTGACCAAGAGCACCCCTCTTTACCCTTTAACTTTGACCTAAGAGTAAGTATAGACAATGGAGTTACCAAAGTGTCTAGTCCTGTATCCTTTGCTACTGCAGGAGTCCCCTGTAATCTATTTCTGATCAGTTTCCAGGTCCCCTTACAATCTCTTGCTTGAGAGCTTCTGAAGCTGCTGTTGCTTCTGTTGCCACCACCTAGTACCCTCCCTCCCCCATGTGGGTTCTGGGCCAGCCTCCACCCCTGTATGACAGATCTCTCCTTCCAACCACACAACTTGTGTTGGGCTGGAAGAATATCTTACCTTAACACTTTGTTGGCTCTGGCACTCCAGAATTTGATTTGAGGTGTTATTTTAAATTTGTTTGGAGGGGAATGTTGGGGGGAGAGTTTGGTTGAGTGCTTCCTTTACTCCTCCATCTTGGTTTTGCTCCCAGAAGTCCCCATAAACATAAATGTCTACTATGTGTCAGGCACTGTGCTAAGCAGTGTGGATACAAGGAAAAGCAGAAGACACAGGTTAAACATGAATGGTGGTCTATAATCTGTAGCTTGATATCTAATTCTTTAATTTGATCCATTTCTTGGACAGATACTGCAGATGAACAATTAGCTTGGCGCCAAACTGAATGAAGCCAAGGAAGAATGATAGTGAATTCATTTTGGAAAGTATGTCCTCTTCTTAAGGAGCTTAGTCTAATGGGGGTGGGGTGGGAAGCCACAGGACATGACTCCTCCAGTTGACTACAATCTAGTTGAGAAGATAAGACTAAAACCAAAGCAAAGAAAGCAATTTTGAATTAAGGACTGATCCATGTGGGACAGCTGATGATGTCAGAGTTTAAGGACCTCTAGTCCAATGTGTGACCTTGACCAAAGACCATCACTGGATTTTGTATTGTTATTTTCATCTAACAGTCCCCTTAACATTGCTGCAAATTACTTCCTCTACCTTTTCATGTTTTCTTTTCTTTTTTAAAGTTTAGTAGCTAAGCAAATGAAGTAGGGAAGAAAGGGAAAAAAATTGGAAAGTTTCCTTCCCCTCTCCACACTCTTGATTATTCTTATTAAAAAAATTGTGTCACTTTATAGTTTCTGTACTCTGTAGGTTGTAAGGCACTTTATCACAGAGGTGGCATCTATCATCATGTTGCTAAGGTACACAGGCTTCTGAAATGCAAGGTAAGTCATCTTGTGCTGCATTTTTTTTTTACGTTTGGCTGATGTCCCCACAACTCTTCTGAAAGTGGCAATCTGTTTCCCTGTTTCACTTTGCAAATCTGGTCACCCAACTGCAGAGCAATGGGCTGCTAACAGCAGACATGCCTCATGGGTGAGTGTGTGTTGAAGCACCTCCAATGCCCTCATCAGTTCAGAACTGATGGTGGTTTCTTCTCAGGGCCTTAGGCACTGAAACATGAGTATGCATTTCCTGCTGCACATACTTCTTGCTGTAACCCCCATCCGAAGCATTTAATCAGTGCCTGGCATTTTGCAGGAGTTCTCAAGATGTTGCCAGTACAGCATGTATGAAGTAGTCGCTGAAAGTAGGACTCGAAGTAATGGTATTGACTGCTTAAAGCAGTTTAACAAACCTTTTATCATAAAAATAATGATCATCAAAAAACCAATTAATTAAAAACAGACAAAAAGGAAGAAAATCTTACATTTACTTCCCCACCTTTTTTTGAGGATGAATGGGTCCATATCTGTGTTTTCCTCCATATAGGCAACTTTCAATATGGAAGTTCCCTTCATCAACATATGTTGTCAACTCTTTTGTAATTTTTGGTTTTAGAGAGTGACCTGAGGTACTGAGAAGTTATGAAGATGGTCTTGGTCACACAATTTGGTATATATCAGAGCCAAGACCTAAATACGGGTCTGCTACCTCTCTTATACTTAACATTTCATAAGGTAGAACAAAAAAAAATCCTGACAAAATATGCTCCTCTTTAAATTAATCTAATTTTACTTTTTAATATAGTTATTGTCAAAAGCAGCCTATCCATCTTTTCAACACCAATATCCTTCTAACAATGTATAGCTTGTAAGTCAAGGCATACTAGCCTCTGAAGTACCGAAAATGAGAATCCCCCCAAAGGCAACAGAGAAACACATGGTAGATACAAGTGGGCTTCAACACATTACAAATAATGAATGACAGAGAGCAAACTTATAAAGTAAGTTGTCAGAGAAATGCATGGCCAGATAAAAAGGATGTAGTGAGAGCAAGGCACAGCTGATGGACAATTCATGGGCTTCATTCGTATCTATGTAGTGTTAAGAGAATATAAGGAAGATTCCTAATCTCTTGGGTGAACTCCTTGTGACTTATGGACAGACATTGGTAAGAGTGACAAAACATGGGCAAGCAGGGATGGACTTTGATGTGCATTGTTGAAAGGGACACCTACACCAATGAGGCCAGATGTTCACTGGGATCTTGTAATTTTAATCAATATTGTGGTTCTATGAAATCTATTTTCATCACTTGGAATCATAAGATTAAAAATGGAAGGGACTTCAGTAGTAAGTTATTTCAACTCTTTTTTACATGTGAGGTAACTGAGACCTAGAGAGGTTGAATGATTTACCTAAAGTCAAGGAATGAAATAGCAGACCTTAGGATTGTATCAATGTCCTCTAACTCCAAATTCAAAATTATTTTTCCTACTTCCTGAATTTCTTTCAATAGCTTCTCTTTATTTTTCCCTTTTGGAATTGTTTCTCTTAATATCTTTAGAATCTCATTCTTGGGAATTTCCCATGCCTCTTGGTCCGACTTTGATTAGAGAATTTTAGGCTGTGGAAACTTACCTCACCCTTCTCTGAACCCTTTGACTACTTCTTAGGAAGCATGCCTACCGAGAGATACTCAGCTTTTTTTCTCCTATGTCTAACGTTATTTGCTCTTTGGCAGTGTTGCCAGACAAATGTATAACTATTCTCCATATTTCCTTATAATCTTAATTTGATCACTTTATGACCCAGTAATATTCCATTTCACTAATTAACCATCATTTTTTCAGCTGTTCTCCATTTAATGGAGATAGGTTTTTCTAGGCTTTTGCTACTACAAATAATGTAGTTATGGACACTTTTCTACAGACAAATTCTTTTTCTCCTTTTATATTTTTACAATAAAATGTCAGTAATGTAAAGATATGATCATCTTTGTTATTCTCATTGTATAATGCCATAATGCTTTCCAAATATTTGCATCAGTCTACATTTACCACAACAAATGTATCAGATTACCTGTTTAGCCATATCCGTGTCCAACAGTGAATTTTTCTTTTTCTTTGTTCTCTTTACCATCCTAGTGGGTATAAGGTAACCCATTTGCCTGATTTATAAAAATGTGCAACTTTCAATAGTTGAGATGAATAAAGTTTGCTTTTTATGCTTTTGATGATTTTAAAAATGTATATTTCTGACCTAGGTAGTGTTTATTGTTGGCAGTAAGTGCTTAAGAGCCGAAAATGTTCCTGTGTAGAAGGGGAGTCCTGAGCCACTAGGCACAGATTCTGTTCCTCCTGGGCTGAGCTTTGCAACAAGTCACTGTGAACCAGGTTATGGTTCCTTGCCTTATTCCTGGGTAGTAGTGGGGCTGGACTTGTGTACTTGTCAAATGCCCAGAGTTATCTTTGTTTAAGGAGAAGCCATGACATCTCTCCCTGTTCTTGAAGCTTTTGGTTCTAGAATGTACATTTACTGCATCCTATATCCATCCTGTAGATAAAATTGTCGTTGGGGGAAAGTTGGCCAAGACATGTACAGATGGTAAAGAAGTTATTTTGCTATTAAGCCTTCAGAAATTATGACAGTACTCTAGAAGAAAGTCCTTTTGAATACTTTTGACATCCCATGCACTGTCTTTTGTGAATAGCACTTATGAAGAGGAAGTACCTGAACATGGATTCTCCTAAGTATCATTCAGGGTCAGGTTGGAGATAGGTATAAGAGCTATTTGAAAGTAAAATATGAAGAGAAAATAGTTCTTCAAACAAAAACCTTAAAACGTGATAAGAATTTGTGATATATACGATAGCACTCCTCAACTGAGCTTTGGTGAATGGGGATTGTTTGTACCACATATTGGGTGAAATGAGGATTTGAACCCATTTTCCAGCATATAGATATGCAATTTTCTCAAAAGGGTTTGTTGGATGATGATTCTATTTTTGAAGCATTGCATATGTATATATACATATGTATATACATATAAACACATACATATATACATATGATTTTCTACCAATTACATGTTAAAACAATTTTTAACTTTAAAAAAAAGTTTTGAGTTCCTAATTCTATCTCACCTCCCTCTCCTTTCCCCCTTTCTGAGATAGTGAGCAATCAGATATAGGTTATACATGTGCAATCACTTAAAAAATTTCAACATTGGTCATTTTGTACAAGAAGACTCAAACAAAAGAAAAAGAATGAAAGAAAGTGAAAAATAGCATGCTTCAATCTATATTCAAACAATATCAGTTCTTTCCCTGGAGATGGATAGCATGCTTCACCATTAGTCCTTTGGGGATTGTATTGGATTACTGTATTGCTGAGAATAGATAAGTCATTCACAGTTCTTCATCATACAATATTGCTACTGCTACGTACAGTGTTTTCCTTATTTCATCTACTTTATTTTGCATCAGTTCATGTAAGTCTTTCCATGTTTTTCTGAAATCATCCTGCTTTTCATTTCTTATAGCAAAATAATATTCCATCACAATCATAGAGAAGAATTGTTTTAATAATAACAACAGCTATCCCTTATATCGTACTTTAAGGTTAGCAAAATACTGTACACGTGTTGTCACATCAGGTCCTTACAACAACTCATTGAAGTATTATCCTCATTTTACAGATGAGCAAACAGACTGTGAGGTTAAATGACTTGCCCAAAGTCACACAGCCAGTCAGTGTCTGAAGCAGGATTTGAACTCAGGTTTTTCCAGCTCCAAGTCCAGCAATCTTACCAACTACATCATCCAGTTGCCTAGGTTTATCAAACACTTAGTCATTCTATGGATTGGGATGTACTTGTTAGGTCTTTATTCTTTTCCATTGATCACAGAATCATAGAATTTAACCATTGCAAGGGACTTCGGAAGTGACCAGTCTGGAGAAGTCCACCTACAATAAAACCAACAAGTGGTCATCTAGCCTTTACTTGCAAGTCTCCAGTGATAGGAGAACCCAGCCCATTGCACTTTGGATGACTCTAAGTGTTAAGAAGTTTTTCTTTGTTATCATGCCTAAATTTACCTCTGCATCTTCCTCTGGAACTAAACAGAACAAGGCAATCCCTCTTCCACATAAGAATACCTCTGTCACTAAGATTTTCTAATGCAAAGATAAAAAATACCCCAAGCCCTAGTTCTTTCTCCAGGCTAAATATCACCAGTTCCTTTAGCTGATTATCACATGCCATGCCTCCTTCACCATCCTGCTTTCATTCCATTATATATCCTTTAAATCATCAATGTCCTTCCTAAAACATAGTCCCCCAAATTAAAAACAATACTTCAGGTGTGGTCAGACCCGAAAAGTGCCTAAGAGAGACTCTCCTCTCACCAGTCCAGACACTGTTAGCTTTTGGAAGCAACCGAGATCAAATTAGCTCCTTTGGTCTGCCAGAGCACCTTGTTGATTTATATTGAACTTCAGACCCTATTATGGTCTCCCAAGAGCAGAATGAAGTGGGACTATCACTTTTGTTGTTCTTGACATTTAATTCAACCTATGGCTGTATGGCTGACAGTCTAGACTTTAACTATAGGTGCTGTACACTATAACCAAAACAACAGCAGCAACAATAAGCACAACACTGCTATCTAACCATGCTTCCCTAAATTGTATTTGTAAAGTTGAATTTTTGAACCCAAGAACAAGTCTTTTAAATTTCTGTGTCTGAATGGAGATACTGTACTTTAGGCCATCATCATGCTTGGACTGCTGCCATAGCCTTCCCATTACACTTCCTGCCTCCAGTCTCTTGCTGCTCCAATCTAGCCTGCTAGCCAAAGTAGTTTTTCTCAAGTACAGGTGTGAGCATGTTATTCTTCTTTTCAGTAAACTCCAGTGGCTCCCTGTGACCTCTGGGATCAAATTTCCTTCTGTGTTTGGCATTTAAAGCCCTTCACAACTTCCTCTCAATGTACCTTTCCAAGCTTATCACATCTTACTCTCCTCAGGCACTCTATGATCCAATCGAACAGGTTTATTGATGTTTCTTTTGCACAACATCCTATTACCTGTCTCTGTTCTTTAGAACAGAATCTGGCACTTAGTTCACTTATCCCAGTGCCTGCCACAAAGAAGGCATTAAATAAATACTAGTTGACTATTCCTTTGCACTAATTGTCCCTCAGGCTTAGAATGTACTCTCTCCACACGTCTACCTCATAGAATTCCTAGTCTCCTTCATAACTCAGCTCATGTCACATTTTACATAAAGACCTCCCTGATCCCCTTAGCTGTTCATGTCCACCTCCCAAGAAATTATTTGGTATCTATTCTGCTTATATTTACATATGTATAGGTGGTCTCCTCCAACAGAATGTGTAAGCTCCTTGAGGGCAGGCTTTTGACTTTGTCTTTGGAACAGTGCCTAACATACAGTGTGTACTTAGAAAATGATTGTCGACCGATTGATCTGTTGAGGTGTAAATTTCCTCCAATGAGGCAGATCACAAACTATCCTTCTTATCTTGTGAGACTCTTGTCTATCTCTTCCTACAAATCCTTGGTAAGGAGTCCCACTAATGTACTAGACAACATCTAGATCTTTTAACATAGAGTTAATAACAAAATAATAGGTAGCAATCATTTTTATAGCACTTACTATGTGCCAGGCACTGTGCTAAACACTTTTTACAAATATTATCTCACTTGGGATGTAAGAACTATTATCATTCCCATTTTACAGTTGAGGAAACTGAGGCAGAGGTTAAGTGACTGGCCCAAGGTCACCTAGCTAGTACCTATCTAAGGCTAGATTTAAATTCAGATCTTCTCTACTCTTCCTCTTGTTAAATTCTGAGCCCAGTTTCTTGTTCAACTTCATTGCCTATGCAAAGTATATTGCCAATGGATTCACTAGCCATTCAACTTCATGACCCCATCTGAGCAGTGGCTATACTTATCTATTTATTTATCCTGTGAATGAAGATTGTTGGACTTATTTCATTGAGGAGGCCCTGCAGCACACTAAGGTTTGATAGAATCAGCCCAAGATTATCCACATAGAGGAACATCTGGACATCCTTGCCCTCTGCAAAGAAGTTTGTTTCCATTTTGACCTTATGCTAGACTTCCTCCATGATCTCTTTAGCAGAGTGCCTATAGCAGCAGAGTAGGTATTCAATAAATTCTTGGAGCAGAAATTCCCTCTTACCAGCAGGAGCTCTTAACCTGGATTCTGTGAAATTTTTCCTTCATATTTTGATAAACAACTGTATTTCAATACAATTGGTTTCCTATGTAATCCTATGTATTTTACTTTATTTAAAAACATTCTGAGAAGGGTTCCTGAAGCTTTACCAAAGTGCCCAAGGGGTCCATGACAGAAACCTGGTTAATGGTATATATCTAAAACTCTTCTCCATGGCCCACCATTTTTCTCTCTTTTATGTTTCATTTGCTATTGGTAATCAGAGGATCACTGAACCAAATCATCTGTATGGTTACACCTAACAAAGAATCTTATGATCTTAAGGCATGCACAGGGGACACTGTCCTGGAGAAATGCTCTTAAAACTGTGTTTTGCTTACCTCAGTCAAATGGATTTTTACTGTTAATATCTACAGTGGATATTGCCAATAATATCTACAGTAGAATTTCATATTCTCTCCTCTCATAAGTCATGTGACTGTAAAGATGCAATCTGCCGCATGATTCCCTTGATGCACATGTAGCTCACTCTTATAAAGGTTTTATCAGGTTGAGAAAATAGGCATATGGATCAATAGTATTGATATCCTTTTAAGAACTTTTTTTGATAGTGTTATTTACTTATTTTATTTTTCATAGTTTGATTTTTTTCTGGTTATTTGATATCTTTCCCCTTTCACATATCTTGATAATTAATAACTTTAAGAATGATATAAGGTAGCATTTAATATAGCATTTTAAGTGTTGTAAGGTATTTTACAAGTATTAATGCAGTTTTTCTTTGAAAAAAATCCAGTGAGGTGGATATTATTATTCTCCCAGTTTTATAGAGGAAGTAACTGAGGCACGGAATGATTAAGTGACTTGCCCAGGGTCACACAGCTAGATTTGAACTCAGGCCTTCCTAATTCTACTCTGCTGTCTAACTGCTCCAATCATTGGGGTCAAGGAAATTAATTTCAAGAACCTTGTAGCCAAATCCCAAATGGTGACCAAAACAAAACACAACAAAATCCAAACCCTCTTCTTCTTCTTTTTTAATCTATCTGGTCAGGTGGCAATGTGGGACAGTAGGTATGGTGGAGGATTCGGATACCTGGGACCTGGATTCAGACCTTAGCTTTGCTGGGTGACCAGGAAAGCATTTGATATGTCTGAACCTCAATTTCTTCATCAATAAAATGAAAGAGTTAGAGTAGATGACTTATCTTCTCTTCCAACTCTGGCCCCATCCAACTCTGGATCTAAGATGCTATTATTATTTAATTTTTTTAAGATCAGCGATTTCTTCCTGAGTATAGCCTACGGATATAAATCTTAATATAACATACATTTAATATTTTAATGTAATACTTCATAGCTTTCAAAGCAGCTTTTCCTCACAACAACCATGCAAGGTATAGTCCATACATTGTTATGCCAATTTTATAGATAAGGAGCCTGAGGCTGAGAGAATTGGCTGAAGTTACATAAATACTAAATAATGGATCCAAGATTTAAACCAGGTCCTTCCTGACTCTATTTAATACTTTTTCTACTGAAATAAGCATAACTGGGTCTTCATCACTAAAACAGTTTTTCTATAGTTTATCTAAATTTCTCCATGAAAGTTCTACTCAGTGCCTGTTGGTAGTGTGGCTATGATTCTGAGGTCTTGAAGGTCACTCTAATGATGCATAAACTCACTCAGATCCTTCACAAAAGGCTCCTTGTATGGACCTAGTACTTGGATTGGAAGTCTGTTATTTAATGACAGTTCTGCAGGTGGTGCAATAGATAAAGCACCAAGCTTAAAGTCAGCAAGATTCAGCTTCCTGAGTTCAAATGGGCAGGTTAGCCACAGACAAATTCATTTTTTAACATATGTCATCTTTCTATCTATCTATCTATCTATCTATCTATCTATCTATCTATATCTTACTATACATATTATAGAGGAATACAGTGTAGAGGGATTATAATCTGCATTGGTAGAAGGAGTACCAATACCAACAAAATTACAGGTCCTTGAAGTAATTAGGATAATTCACATTTATACAGAGCTTTATTGGGTAGATGAAACTATTGGGTTTTTTTTTTTGCAATATAGTCAGGGCTTATGAATAGTTGGTGAGTGAATAAAAAAATTCAATAAGCATCTAATATGTGCCAGGTTCTGTGCTAGGTGCTGGGAATACAAAGGCAAAAATGAGATAATTAATTCACATTCTAATGGAGAATATAACACCTATAGGTAAGTGATAACCAGGGAAGCATATTTGCCCTTTTCCAGAAGCAAGAGTAGTATTGATTTAATTCCTGTTTCCAGATCACTAGTGGAAATTGGAGGGAGGAGGTGAGCATGGTAAGGCAAAATGTCTCCAAATGTTAAGATGCCTATTGTAATTGGATATGAAGCGTGATCTTAGTCCAGATAGACCTAGTTGTTGGGTGAGGTGATGGTGTACTCATTCTCTCATTGACCAATCAAGCCCATCTCCAGGATAGAATTTTGAGTTGAATAGATTTACTCATATAGGAAGAGGGGTGGGAGAGCATGGATCTTGATTCATTAAATATTTATAACATTCACATTTCCAATTTGGCCATGGCAGAATTGAACTGAGGCATTTAGGGTCAGGTTGGAGATAGATATTCATTACTGATTGATTGGCCAGACCCAGTCAGTCCAGGATTCATTAAGTACCTACTTTGTGCTAGGTATTGTGCTAAGCACTTCAGATATAAGATAAAAATGAAATAATCTTTGCCCTCACAGAGTTTAGGAACTTGCATTATTTAAATTCTATTCAGGGAAACAATATGTCCACATATATGTACATACAAAATAAGTGTAAAGTAAATAAGAGGTAATTTCAGGCTGGCATTGCAATCCTCAATGAAATATGCAACTAATGGGATAGATTGGGATCAAGAAATTGGTAAAGTACAGTGTTGGGCTATACCACTTGGAATAATATGTCACCAGGAGAACTTCAGACTTGTCTTGTCAGGACAAATCTAGTCTAGGCTAGTGATTTCTGATCTGTCACGTGGCCATTGTAAGTTGACTGAATTGCCAGAGACAGGCATGCTTAAACTTGGTGATGACTAGAAGAACCATTTGGAGGGAAGGAGGGAGAGGGAGAGGAAGAAGGAGAGAGAGAGAGAGAGAGAGAGAGAGAATGAATATTGCTTTCATTCAATGATACAGTAATGATTTTCTTGCTCTACTCTAGCTCATCTTCGTAGTGCTAATAATTTTCCTTTACCACTTCAGCAGCATAAGTATTTTAATATAAGTTAACTTTTCTGTCATATACATACACATACATTCATAACATATATGCACACACATATACGTGTCTTTACTATATAAGTTCACCTTGTTTTATATCATCTATGTCTATATGCATACATACATACATTTATGCATATGCATCTTTGTGAATCCATAATAAATGCCTATGAAATTCTAAGATGAGTTTGCTCTTTACTTTCAATATCGAATCTAAATAAGATTTAACAAATTGGGACAAGCAGTTTAAAAATCACGTGCCTTAAAGCAACTCTGTGAGGTAAATCAGTTTTAATTTAATTTAATTTGACTCACCTCTGCTACATATAGGTTGTGTGACCCTGAGTAAATCACTTAACCTCTCTAGGCAACTTATCTCTAAGAGATACGCTGAAAAGAAGATGTCTACCTACCCAGCTATGGAGAAATTCTTAGACCAATGGGTCCAGCTCTAATCCCTGTGCATTATTTTATCTAGACTTATACTTCATCAGGAGAACTGTTGGCTAAGAATCTCTCCACCAATACAAATTGAATATACATTTCTAACTTATAAAGAGTTGTCTATGATAATGAGAGGTTAAATGACATGATTACCATCATGTAACTAGTACTCATGAGAGACAGATCCTAAGCCTAAGTTGCAAGAGTTTAAAATCAGCCTTCTATTCATGATTTTTTGTTGTTGTTCAGTCATTTTCATTTCTGACTCTTTGTGACTCCATTTCGGGTTTTCTTGGCAAAGATGCCGAAGTGGCTTGCTATTTCTTTTTCCAGCTCATTTTACAAATGAAGAAACTGAGGCAAAGAGAGTTAAGTGACTTGCACAGGGTCACACAGCTGGTGAGTGTCTGAGGTCAGGTTTGAACTTGGGAGGCTGAATCTTCCTGGCTTTAGGTTTGGTGCTTTATCTACTGTACCACTTAACTGTCCCATCTATGCATGATATCACGCTGCCAATCAGTGTCACCAGTATTATTATCTCTATTTTGCAGATGAGGAAATTGAAGTTGAGAGAAAATAAATGACTATCCAGGGTCGCAGTAAGTAACTGAGCCAAGATTCAAACTTAGGGGGTCTCCTTTCTCCAAACCTAAGGCTCTTTCCATTAGACCTCATTGTCTCTAGTCTCTTAGATATAGTAAGTTACCTTTCCATCTCCTCAGTTTCCTCACCAAATCTTCCTCCTTGCTATAGGAGATAGCAGGAAGGGGGTACTGGTATATATCTTTACTACATTTGCTGTCTATTGTTCTCAGTCTACCTGCCTTTCTCTATTTAGCCAGGACTGACTCGATATATTGGGGCTGTAAAGAGCAATATTCAGAGGTTGATTTAAGTGGTGCTAAAAAGACCCATTTCTCTACCATTCTGTTGATGAAATACTATCATTTGTAATTTGCTTCTTTGTGTTAATAAGAATTTACATTTCTATTGGCCTTTGGACTTTATGAAAGCTTTCACATATATAATCTATAAGGCCATTTATTTTCACTAGGGAAGAGAGCCACTGTGAATATCACAATTGGGCTACATGGGGCAGAAAAGGAGATGAGAAAACAACAAAAATGTCACCAATGACACGATTTTGCTGAACCTACTTTTACTCTCTTAATTCCTTAATTTTGTTGCCATATTTCTCTCTCTTGACTCTTTACTCTCTCACTAAAGACTTTCTTGGTCCAGCACTCCATGCCTTTTTATACCTCTCCTTTTAACCTCAGCCCTTGATCCTACCTCATTTGGCAACTTATTTACTTCTATCGCCTTATGGAAATGCCCATGGATTGTGGATAGTTGGCACTGTGTGAAAAGAAAGATTACTAGAGGTATGGATGTGAATAAAGACCCTCCCTGGGATAAGACTTAGATCTCTGATGATTGTTACCAGTGTTCAGGACATAGCTTACATATGTCCCTAACATTGATTTTCCTATAGAATGACAATACATGGTACCCAGAATAACTGCTAAAATGAGAGAGAAATGCCCATCAATGAATTTTAGTTGAGTTCCACTCTGTTGAAGATTCTGCAAACCAGTAATCCATGTGTATACCTAGTAAATTATATTAATTATCGGAAACAGAAAGCATAATTTTATAACACAGCAATTCTAAAATAAGATTGTATAAAATTGTACTCCATATGTTTAAAATTTCATAGAGAACATGATTCCTCTGAACAGATGTGGAACTGTATTCTTACTCTGGCAGAAGACTGGCAATATGCCAGTCTTTCATTGAAAGGCAATATGGTGTGATGGAAAGAGGGTTGAGTTAGGACCCAAAGGACCAGGATTCAAATCTGGACTCAGTTACTTAGTTCCTTTGTGACCTTCACTTTCTGGGCTTCAGTTACATCTATAGAATGAAGAGTTGGACTAAATAATTTCAAAACCTTCTTTAAGCTTTAAATCAAAGGTATGCTTAGTGAGAAATGGGTGTGCACACCTTTTTCCCCAAGAAGAAGGGGAAATGTCAAATGGAGAGTTCTCCCAGGGTATACCAGCACACAATTCTCTGTGTACTCTTGTGATCTAAGTCATATCAGCTCACAGATGGCTTAAATGAATAAACTGTCTCCTTTAGCGCTTGTCAACTACTAAAGATGAATAAGAATTAACTGTTGTTGGTATGATTCCTTGTCACTGGAGATACTTCTTTCTGGCCTTTCTTGTACTCAGGCATTGTACGTGGCTACCCTGGTAATAGCTTAAGAATGTAAGTGATCAGGATCATAGACTCACAGGCGACCTTGGAGGCCATCTATTCCACCCTATCATTATATACATATATATATATATACATATATATGTATATGTATATGTATATGTGTATGTGTGTATACGTGTGTGCACAAACACACATATATACATACACACATATATATGTATATACACCCCACATATACTCCCCATATACCCACAGACAGTTACATACAAAAACATCCACACACATACACAAATACACACACACATATATACACACACATACATATGGAAACCAAAGACCAGGGATGGCTTTTCACTAGTCAGATTTTGGTGTCAGCTTCTATGAGAGTAAGGAATTTGGGCTTTTTTCCCTATAATATTGTAATTCTGATTAAATCTATAATATATATATATGTATGTTTTATACACATGCCATACATACACAAATATATATATATGTATGTGTATATACATACATACACACATATGCTAAAACATAGTGTTCTTTCCAAATAATTTAATAGCAATGTGTACTTATGCTAATTGAATGCTTCAAAGTGGTAAATAACCATTATTAAACATCTTGCTACAGAAAACTCATTAAATCAAGGGTTTTTATAGAATCATATTACGTTTCAGCTAGAAGGGACCTTAGAGGCTACCTAACTCAACCCCCTTAATTTATAGATGAGAAAATTGATAACAAGAGGGAAGAAATGACTCACCTGAGGTCACATTACTAATCTATGGCAAGGCTGGGACTGTAATTCCTGGTCCAGAGCTCCTTCTGCTAATCATTTTTCCTTGAAATTGTTCACTTCTGAGATGTGATTTGTGCAAATTTCTCTAGGGCACCCATTTTGCTCTTGCTTTGGATGGCTGCTCGGAGGAAGCCATCTTCACTTGTTTGAAGCCATAGCAATTCCATCTTAAGTTAGAAAGTAACACATCCACTTAAAAAAACAGAGCCCCCACTCCCCTGAAATCCGCACTGTCTCACATGCTCAAGCTGAAAAGAAAGCAGGACTGATTTAATCTTAGTCGGGCAACACATGTAAACAATCACAGGAATCAGTATGGCACAGTGGAAAAAGTGGCATGAAGCAGAGAAACTGTCAGATTTTTAATGAGATGACCTGGATTCAAATTCTGACCCTTCCACTTGCGAAATGTGTAACTTTGTGCAAGGCATTTATCCTTCCAAGGCCTCAGTTTCCTTATTTGTGAAATTAGGAATTTGGATATGATGTAATCTAAGATCTCTGTTTGTTCAAAAGCTCTGATCTTATGATATCTCACTCCTTCTATACTTCGTTTCATAGGAATCTTTGCGGAATCCACTGAGGGGCTTTTTGATCTCTTCCTTGTTATTATTATGAGTGGTATTTGCAGTCTGTGTCATTTGTGTGACTCTAAATGACATTCTGCTTTGTGACATTACTTCTGTCAAGGCAGCTTGTATATTGCTATTTTATTTTCCAAAGTATTGGAATATGAGTTTGTCTTCACATACAGGCAAATCAGTGGAAATTAGGAGGCAGATGTGAATTTAGCATAAAGAAGTCTAATTATTAGAATTGTTCAAAGATTGAATGGACTGCCTTATGTGGTAATGTTACCTGTCACTAGAGATGTCCCAGTGTAGTCTGGATTACCATTTATCTGGGATGCAATAGAGGCAGCAGGCTGGAATACAAGATGCTTCAGGTCTCTTTTGTTGAGTTGGGATCAAGTACAGAAGGCTTTTTAATGAGAAATATATCCAATAAAGGCAATAAGCAAACATTATTCAATAATTGTCAAGAATTGCCTATTTTCATAACATTTTAAAAAATACCTTATTGATAAAGTCTTTACTTTATTGTTAAGCTTTCACCTTATTTTGCCCAGAAACAGTCTGCCATGTCAATTCCCGGCCATTGTCAAACCATGCTACCTGCAGTCCAGCCACTCACCTCATCCTTATCATCCCCTTCCCAATAGAGGACCAGAACCTTGTATTCTGCCCTAAGCACTGGGCTATGATAGGTGAGTTTTCAATTTATCTTATTTGGAATAAAGATACCACATCACCACCTAGCCATCTCCAAACTATGCCACCTACATTGTGGCCCTTATCCTCTGTCTGTACTCTCTCCCCCTTTCTAATTCTAATTCTACTTTTGGGGGGCTCTCCTCTGTTAGAATGTAAGTTCCTAAGGGAATGGACTGTCTTACTTGCTTGTTTTTTGTATTTTCACCTCTTAGCACAGTGCCTGGCATATAGTGAGCACTTAATAAATGCCTTATCATTTATTCACTTATACATTCATTCATATATCATTTTCATTTTCATAGATTACCCCTCTCTGTCTGCTGCCCAGAAAGCCATTCCTTAGAACAAAGAACAAAAAAGAAAGATAATTGAAAAAAATCAATTCAAGACTAATCAAAATATTAACATTCTGAGAATATATATAGTGTTCCCTACATGTTGTTCTCCATCTTGATATTGAAGGTTCTCATATCTCTTCCCTGGGGCCAAGCTTAGTCATTATAATTAAACAAAATTCAGTATGACTTTTTAAATACATGATATTATAATCATCGTATATGTTGTTTGTTTCTGGTTTTGTTTATGTAATTTTATATTATTTGGAATTTTCATGGAAACTCAATTTTAAAGATAGCTGAAGAGGATTTGAAATATATCATACAATTAAGTAAGTCATTTTTTAACTGGAAGTAACATGTCTGAAAAGGAATTTGATCATAAGGCCTTTATAAAGAAAATAGAATCTGGGCAAAGGCTAACTAGAACAGAAGGCCTAAGGCAGAGGAAAAGATAAGGGGGCACTTGTGACTGCATACGGATGTTGTTTAATGTTACATAGACCCTTATATGGATTCATAATACTGAACTGAACTTTGAATAATATCAACTCTTTGGTGAGCTGCAGGCTGAGTGGTGAATAAAGCTATGAGAAATGCATACATCACAGAGCATCCAAGTTTCTCTGCAGCCCAACATCCAGGAATGCAGGAGGAAGGCAGAACTGTGGTCGGAAGTGGGGAAGGAGAAAGTGCTTTTCCCTTTACCCTCACCATATGGTTGCTTTGGGGCAAAGCCAGCGTCATCCCTAAGCCTCTGTAAAAAGCTATGTGTAAACATTTAGAATTTAATCATAGGTAGAATGGGTTGTAGGAACTAGTGAATACATGCGGAGACTAAGAGAATCAGTGTAGGTGAAGACTGTGGTGGACACTGTCAGTAGAGGGACATCTGTATTCTGTATCACAGTATTGCCTTAACACATTGATCCTAGTATTGGAGAACATAATGAAAACACTGGATAAGATTTTGTATATTATCTGAATATCAAGTTTTTGAGGTTTATATCATCTTCACACAGGAAAAAATTGTGTGTACAGGATATGCATGAATGAATCATTTTGGGGGTAGGTCACTCAGGATTCTTCTGATCACAGTTTTGAGATGTCAGAAAAATTATGATAGAGAAAGTTCTCTTAATGGAAACTGATTTCTTAATCTCTAGGGGGTTTTAGACTACTGTGTGACAAGTTACTTTTACCCTATATGTCTTAGCTATCGTTCACAGCATGAAAGGAACTATAGATTTGAACATTTGGCATATAGATTTGTTTAAACAACACTGTTCTCAAAGAACTGACTTTCCAATATAGAACGACCATATATATAGGGAAATGGTAGCCAGGAAAGTTAGCTTTTGTCCGTTGAGTCACAGGGATGGTAAGTTAATATACAGGGCAGTCAAAAGACACAACTTTTCCAGTAGCAATGGCAACATTGATTTTATTGCTTTGTCCAGGAGGGAAAAAGTGATGGTGATGGGGAAAGGAGTTATAGATGAACTCAGTGAAGGACAGATAGCAAGACAGCTTGAGTGGATGCCTGGAAAGTACATGAAATAGTATCTGGTCTGGGGCTCCATGTTAGTTATCCATCAAAATCACTTAGCTCCATGGGGTAGGAGTTATAAAGCAGAGTAGATCTGTTCCTGGGACAAAGGACACGATCTCTGGATTTCTGGCAAGGAATTGCACTTCCAAGTGGGAAGAGATGAGGCAGCCAAAGGAAAGATGGCAAGATGGTCCAGATAGATAACTGTTCCATTATCACTGGATAGTGACTGAATCACCACCATGTCCAACACACACAAAATGATAATGGTAGCATAGCACTGATGAAATACAGTTGGCTGAGCCCTCATCTCTCTTTCTTTGTCTTACCCTCTTTTTACCTCTGTTCTTTGTCCAGGGGAAGGCTAAGGGACATGATATGAAACTGGGTCCCAGGGGATGGAGCATAATGCTTTAAATTGTACATTGAAAAATGGTGACTCAAAGAATGCATCAAAATCTTGTAAACTCAACAGGAAATAATGCAAAACAGACAAAGAAAAAGAAGGATGGAGCTAAGATGGTGGAGAGAAGCCAGGAAGTTGCCTCAACCCTCCCCAGTTTCCCTTGGAAACAACATTAAATCATGCTTCTAAATGGATTCTGGGGCAACAGAACCTACAAAAAGTTGGAGTGAAACAATTTACCAGCTTGAGATAACTTAGAAGACTTCTGGAAAGGTCTGTCTCACTTGGGTAAAAGGAAAGAACAGCCTAGCACACATGGTATCTGTGCAAACCAGTGTGAGGCTCTTAGCCACAGCACAGATTGAGGCCCCTTAGTCCTGGCTCAGTAGGCCAGTGACACAGCATTCCACCTGCAAGGTCTCTAGCCACAGAACAGAAGGCAAATTGCTAGCCCTGGGACCCAGGCAACAACAGATGTGAGTAGACCAGGCCACCCCAGCACAGTGAGCAAACTGCCAGCACCTGAGGCCCCAGTGCAGAAAGCTGGTGACCTTGCCCCTGGCCCCTGGCACAAGAAGTTTGGGACAGTGCCCCTTGTGACCCAGGAAGAGAGCACAACTTTAAAAGCCATGAAATAGGTAAAATGAGCAAGAAATAAAAATACCCTTGACCATAGAAAGCTACTATGGTGACAGAGAAGATCAAAACACGTACTCAAAAGAGGAAAACATTGTCAAAATTCCTACATGCGAAACCTCAAAGAGGAATATGAGTTGGTCTCAAGCCCCAAAAGGCTTCTTGAAAGAGCTCAAAAAGGATTTTAAAAGTCAAATAAGAGGGGTAGAAGAGA
>CM053622.1:699891084-699910269 GCA_028646595.1 Phalanger gymnotis | reverse complement strand
ACCCAGTGAGATTTATACCAGGAATGCAGGGCTGGTTCAATAATAGGAAAACTATTGGCATAAATGACCATATTGATAAGAAAAGTAACAGAAGTCATATGATTATCTTAATAGATGCAAAAAATGCTTTTGACAAAATAAAGTACCCATTCCTATTAAAAACACCGGAAAGCATAGGAATAAATGGAGTTTTCCTTAAAATGGTACCACTATCTATCTGAAACCATCAGCAAGCATTATGTGTAATGAAGATGACTAGAAGTATTCCCAGTGAAATCAGTGGTGAAACAAGGATGCCAATTGTCACCACTATTATTCAATATTGTATTAGAGATGTTAACTTTATCAATAAGAGAAGAAAAATAAATTGAAGGAATTAGAACAGGCAAAAGGAAACAAAACTATCATTCTTTGCAGATGATATGATGGTATACTTAGAGAATTCTAGAGAATCAACTAAAAAAAACTACTTGAAATAATCAACAACTTTAGTGAAGTTGCAGGACATAAAATAAACTCACATAGATCATCAGCATTTCTATATAATATTAACAAAGCCCAACTGCAAGAGATAGTGAAATTCCATTTAAAATAACTGTAGACAATATAAAATATTTGGGAGTTTACCTGCCAAGATAAAATTAAACTATATGAACCTAACTGTAGAACACTTTTCACACAAATAAAGTCAGATCTAAACAATTGGAAAAATATTACTTGCTCATGGGTAGTCTGACTTAATATAATAAAAATGACAATTATACCTAAATTAATTTACTTATTCGGTGTCAAACCAATCAAACTACCAAAAAGTATTTTATAGAGCTAGAAAAAATAATAAAATTCATCTGGAAGAAAGAAAGGTCAAGAATATCAAGGGAATTAATGAAAAAAAATGCAAAGGAAGGTGGCTTAACTGTACCAGATGTAGAACTATATTATAAAGCAGCAATCATCAAAACTATTTAGTACTGGTTAAGAAATAGAGTGGTGGATCAGGGGAATAGGTTAGGTACACAAGACACAGTAGTCAATGACTATAGTAATCTACTATTTGATAAATCCAAAGACTCTAGCTTCTGGGATAAGAACTCACTATTAGGCAAAAACTGCTTGGAACATGGAAAAGAATATGACATAAACTAGGCATAGACCAAGATCAAAATGGGTACCTGATTTAGACATAAAAGGTGATACCATAAGCAAATTAGTAAAACAAGGAATAGTTTACTTGCCAGATCTACGAAGAGGGGAAGAATTTATGACCAGACAAGAGATAGAGAACATTATAAAAAGTAAATGGGATAATTTTGACGACATTAAATTAAAAAAAGTTTTTGCACAAACAAAGCCAATGCAACCAAGAATAGAAGGAAATTAGTAATCTGGGAAACAATTTTTACTGCTAGTGTTTCTGATCAAGGCCTCATTTTTAAAATATGTAAAGAACTGAGTCAAATTTATAAGAATACAAGCTGTTACCCAATTGATAAATGGTCAAAGGATATGACCAGGTAGCTTTCTGATAAAGAAATTAAAGCTATCTCTAGTCACATAAAAATGCTGTACATCAACATTGATTAGAGAAATGCAAATTAAAACAACTCTGAGGGACCACCTTACACCTATCAGATTGGCTAAGATGACAGAAAAAGAAAATAAGTGTTGGAGAAGATGTGAGAGAATTGGAATACCGATGCATTGTTGGTGAAGTTGTGAACTAATCCAGACAATCTGGAGAGCAGTTTGGAACTGCATCCAAAGGGCTACGTAACTGTGCATGCTCTTTGATCCAGCAATACTACTACTAGGTCTGTATCCCAAAGAGATCATAATAAAGGGAGAAACACACACATGGACAAAAAATACTTACACAGCAACCCTTTTTCTGGTGGCAAAGAACTGGAAATTGAGGGGATATACATCAATCGGGGAATGGCTGAACAAGTGGCAATATACGAATATAAATGATGGAATACTATTAATCTATAAGAAATTATGAACAGGAAGATTTTGGGGAGAACCTAGAAAGACTTACGTAACTGATGCTGAGTGAAGTGAGCAGAGCTGGGAGAACATTGTACACAGTAACAGCAACATTGTGCAACTATGGTCAAAAATGATAGATTCTTCTCCACAATGCTATGATCTAACAATTCCAAGGGACTCATGATGGAAAATATCTAGAGAAAGAACCATGGAGTCTGAATGCAGCTCAAAGCATACTATTTTCACCTATTTTGTTTCTTCTTTCTCATGTTTTTTTTTCCCTTTTGTTCTTAATCTTCTTTCACAGCAGGACTTATGATTGCACATATATGACCTATATTGGATTGCTTGCTGTCTTGGGGAGAGAGGGAAGGAGAAAAAAATTCAAAACTCAAAATCTTACGAAAGTAAATGTTAAAAACTATCTTTACATGTAATTGGAAAAAATAAAATATTAAGTGGAGAAAAATAAAAAGTACAGCATCATGCCATGGGGTCTTGCTACAGTTGGAGGTTTCTCAGATCATCGAATCTCCTTGTGTGCAACTCCTTCCCCACCTCCTTTCTGACCATGAAGGAGAGATACTCATTGCTCTTCATTAGGCAGGAGGGACAATAGGGAGAGATGAAGTTTTCCTAAGTGTGCTTTTGGCAAAAATAAATTAGGTATTTTCCAAATGGAAAAAAGGAAAAACAGGAGGTATTGCATTTTAAAATCTGAGGCTACAATGCTGTGAAAATTACTTGGGGTAAGCAGTCATTTTGATACAGTTTCATTTTGACTTCTGCATATATGCTTCTATGGGGACACTAGACTACTTAGAATATCTGACCTTAACTTGGTAACACTAGATTGAATTACTTCTCCCACATTTACTTATTCTCTGTCAGTTGGGCGCTGAATTCCACACTTTATATGCATTTCATTGCTTTCTTTGTTATGACTTTAGGGGTAGATATTACTCCAAGGAAATGTGTTAAAATTTTACCACTTTAAGAGCACACTTTAATGACTTCTAGAGATATTGCTACAGGTGTTGGTCTGGCAAAGCCAAGAATTTCAAGGACCATCCAAAGCAAATCCGTAATGAAACAGAATCAGTTGCACTGAGAGCAGAGGAAAGTATAGTCAAAAATAAAAAAAAATGTCAATTTTTCAACTATTGCTGCAAACAACCTATCTAATGCTCAGTGAATAAGCAAAAACTTCAGAAGAACCTTGCAGCTGGAGGAGTCTCCTCTGGAATGCACCATAGGTTTCCTGAAGTTAGAAGAACATCAGTTAAAAAAAGGACAGCTGCTAAATATGGCTAAGAATGAGTGAATGAACCGAAAAGCATTCATTAAGTTCTCAGTAAGTACCACTGTGTTAAGCACCGGGGATTAAAATACAAAAGCAAAGATAGTTCCTGCACTCAAGTAACTTTACATATGCATGTGTTTATATGTATACATGTATGCACATGCTTATACATACATGTATACACTATGCACATGTACAATTTTGTACAATGCACATACATATACATAAACACATATTCATACAAATATATACAGGGTGTGTCCTTATTCCATATATAACTTCTGTCTCTCTCAATATGTATATGTGTGTGTGTGTATAATACATATATCTGACAAGTAGCTTACATCCAAATATATTTACTTTGCATATGTTTAAGTACATATGTATGTATATATGTATGTCTAATGTGATAATCAAATAACACATTTACACATATGTTTAGATGTATGTGTTTACATATGGGTGTGTATCCTCAATAATGTTTCAGTTTTGACTCAAATCACTCTACGGACTTCTCCAATCCTTGCTCTTTAATAAACTCTTCCCTTCTTCCACTATCCCTTTATGCGTCATCTTCATTAATTTGAAGGTAGGGACTATCATGTTGGATATTTGTATTCCCAGCCCTTAGTAAAGTTCTTGGCTCATATTAAACACTTAATAAATGCCCTGTGTATCTAACAACAAACGTTATCTCTCCTATTATATATGCAGATAGAGGTAGACAGCTAGAGATATAATTTATATACATATATACACACATATGTAGTTATAGGCATATTGAATGGGACCAGAGAGGATTAGATTGACACACCCCATTTAAGAACAGTGTCAAAGTTCATTTGATCATGGTTCATGGTTCTTGATCTAGAGGGGGGAATGAGGAAGAAAGGGATATAAACACACATACAAACATGCGCTTGTGGATGTGATGGCAAAGTGGACACTGTGGTTGAAATAGCTGGAGAGTACAATGTGACTGGGGCTTTCCTGAAATAGGGGTGCAGAAGAGGCAATCACCAATCAGGAGTGCAGGTACTAGGACAGAAGTTCTGGTGCTGAAAGGATTATAACACACAGGGCATGTTCTCTGCTATAACTGACAGCTAGGTTGGCCAGGTCAGAGAGGGAAAGGATAGAGAATGAGAATGTGCTGAGGGGAAAAAAAAATGCTTGTTGTGGGCAAAACAATACAAAGACTGAAGTACTGAAGGTTGGAAAAAGGTAATTTTTACTAATGAAGCTTACCTTTTCATTTTACAATATACCAAAAGCATTGTCAGGGAATTCTAAGTAAACTTGTAATGTCTGGGTATTTTCACCAGATGCCAAAGATGTTTGGGGAATTTTTTTTTAATTTATGGTGGGTTTGGAAGTCTTGCCTGTATTGAGGAAATGATGGATTCTGATAAATATATTAACAAACCAAGTGTCAAAATTGTTCCAGAATTATAGAAATTCCCCAATGGAAATGGAATACTGTGATATGGCCTTGCATAACGCCACACATCAAGACAGATTAAGCAATTTATCCAAGAAATGGAGATAAACATGCTTCAGTGATCTAGGAACTCATCTGATTTAAAATCCATTAAAAACTATGGGTTGTATTAGAAAAACAACTATTCATGAAAGATCCACTTCATATCCAATGTAATAATTATGTGATTTTGCAATGAAGAAGTAAAGATTATCTGTTAAAATGAACTCAATACTAAATCATGTAAAACAAATTGTTAGAGCAAAAAGAATATATTTCATATTAAAAATTTGTTAAGCATGTAAAAAGTTTTGAGCTTATTGTGCAAGTCAATACATTTCATCATTTTACTTTTTCTCAGCTAATTTTCACACCATTGCAAATCACTTATTGATAGTTTGGGTGTTACAAGGAGCAGACTAACCCCTGCAATTCACCTAAAGTCAGTTCTCAACAGAAGATTTTGTTTTATTTTTCCTTCACAAGGAGTGCTTAGGCAGTCATAAATTGACCTGACATGTAAAATCAGGAAGGCTGCTATCTTCCTGGGTCAAGTATCAGGTACATAAACAGAGAGATTTTTGAGACTTGTCAAACCCAATGACCAATATCCACTTCTAGTTATTTGTATGTGAAGAAATAATATTTCCAGAATAAGCCTAGAAAACATCTCTAGGGGGTTATGAAGACCTGGTCAAGATACTACAACAACAATTTTTTCAACTTTGTGAAAGATTGAAGGGTCAGAAATTCAGAACGGAGAGGTGGATATAGAAAGTGAACAGGTGGTTAAAAAGATGGTGTCAACAAATGGGATTTGAATTTCTGGACCAGGATTTAATACAAAGGGATAACAGGTTTGTGACCGGAGATGGATTGCATTTAGTGAAGAGTAAAAAGACTGTTTGCTTGGAGATTTGCAGGTCTAATCAAAAATGCATTAAGCAGAAAATTTAGGGAAAAAGGAGGGAGAAGCCTGTCTATATACATCATTAGATACTTATGAATCAGCAGTTATAACAAGGGAAGAACAGCATTAATTCACAGAATACAATATGCAGAAAAAGTAATATAACTTCAGATATCTGCCCATTAATACACAGATTATGGACAATGAAAAAAAGTAGTGACACAAAGGCGATCACTAAAACTGTTCAATTAAGAATACATTATACCAGAATAACTTTATTTCTCAGTATAAGTTTGTGTTTATTTTCCCCCAGTGCATTGGTAGGGGAGTATGTCCCAGGCTTACAATTCAAATGTTATGTTATTATCATTTGGCTTCTGATTAGTAAATGTTTGTGATTAAATGTTAATGGAGTCTCTCTCTCTCTCTCTCTCTCTCTCTCTCTCTCCCTCCCTCCCTCCCTCCCTCCCTCTCTCTCTCTCTCCCCCTCTCCCTCTCCCTCTCCACATACATACATATATACATACATACATATATGTGTGTGTATATATATATGTATATATATATATACACATACATACATACATAGATATCTGTGTATCATATAAAATTTCTAATAAGGAAGCATCCCAGTAGGGGCTCAGGAGCTAGAGTATACAGTAATAGTAGAGTAGCCATTTTACCAGTGTTATCCCTAGAACCTGAGGGAAGGAGGGAGGAAATGAGGGAAGGAGAAGGGAGGGAGAGAGGGAGGGAAGGAGAGAGAGCTGCTGCTACTATCCTTAGTTCATAGCAGAGCATTAAAAATCATGCTATTCTTCTGGACTAGATGCCAGAATGTGTACCTTAAACTTATATTGGAGAACTGAGTGGGAATAGGAGTGAACAGCATGCTCCCTTCCCCCTGCCTATGTTGTTTGATGCTGTTTGTGTCTGAATTTTTATATGTAGACAGCAGGTTTATAGGTTAGCTGTGACTAACATTAGTTGCTTCTATAAAAATAGAGTAGGTAAAAGAAGATTTTAGTGGGCACCAGACCTCAGAGAGGGTACTAGGCAGCTGGGTGGCTCAACGGATAGAGCACAGGGAGTCAAGAATCCAAATCTGACCTCCGATGCTTACTAGCTGTGTGACCCTGGGCAAGTCACTTAAACCTGTTTGCCTCAGTTCCTCATCTGTAAAATGAGCCAAAGTAGGAAATAGCAAACCACTCCAGTATCTTTGCCAAGAAAACCCCAAATAGGGTCATGAAGAGTCAGATATGGCTAAAAAAAGACTGAACAACAGAAGCAACAATGCATCAAAGTCTATATAATTTAAAAGGGCAAAGAATCTTAGATATTATGTAGTTCAATCTCGACTACAGTGAAAGAAATGGAGGCACAAAAGAGAAAGTGATGGAACAATGCTATAAATGGAATATATAATTTGTGGTAGGTGGAGGTAACACAAGAAGGAAACTGGTAAGGGCAATAGTGGAACTGAACCAATTAGGATGAGGAATGTTTTGTGGCAGGAAGTATAGAAAATTACAGAGGGAGGTGGAAGCTGGGAGCCACCCAGGAATGAACAAGAGAGGGAGAGTTGGGAATTTGAGGCTCGTTAGAATGGGAACAGCTTGGTGGAACTAGAAATGGACGGGATTATCTCAGATTGGAGAGGGCTCGATAGGACTAGCTTGGTCTTCCTTAATTAGCTGAAAGATGATAATAGGATCATAGATTTAGACCTGGAAGAGATCTTAGAAGTTGTAAAATCTAACCCCCTTTTTTTACATATGAGTAAACAAAGGCATGGAGAGGTTCAGTGCATGGCCCAGGATCACATAACTGGTATCTGCAGGATCTGAACCCAGGTCTTCTTCCAGATTCCACATGCAGCACTCTGTTCACTACACCATGCTATCTCTTGAATCAATAGATAAATTGATCAATAAATGACATTATACACGAGTATCATGATAGTAAGAGTTTGATAATAGTATATTACCAATGAAATTATTGATGTTTAGGACACTATTATGTATGATATTTTCATATTTCCCAATTTCATTAATTTTTCACTGATTTTCACATATTTGTATGAGAGGTACTGACATTCTCCATTTGATAGATAAATAAAGTGAGGGACTAATATAGGTCAAAGACTGCTTGCTTATAGCACCAGGATATCAGGGACTGAGCTAGGAATAGAAACTGAGTTTCTGTTATGTTTCCCCTCATTCAGCTTGATTTATGAAATGAGACTATCTCCTAGCATAGTCACCTTTTAATATCTAGCTCACCACACTCCTCAGCAATGCAGTTTGTTATTTCTATGGTCTGTTGCCCTAGGTCATCCTTTTTACTTTTGTTGGAAAAAGTCCTAAATGGGAGGAGTCATGTCTGTGTTTTGCTTCCAGGAAAAGCAAAACTAGATAGTTAGGAAAGTGATGAGAAAGACTCAGGCATGACATTTCACATTCCCTGGGGTTGGGTGGGTAGATGGGTGAGGGTCATTGGGAGAAGGGGGAGGGTTTGTTCATAACATTCAGTTTATTTTTCTTTACTGCTTTGTAATCTCCATGTTCCCTCCCCCATTTCTGTCTTACTGTAATTTTCCATTTTAATATTTCAATGACCCCACCTTCAGAAGAAAGGTGTTATAGGAGACTAGCAAATAGATGAACATGTTGCCCTATTTGCAGAAACTGGAGGGGGCATGTGTGTGATATAGTGCCTTTGCTTACACAGTGTCTGAGTCAGATCAAATAACCTCCTCTTTCATAGGAATAATTACCTTTTCTTTGAATTAAATTGTATAAAAGTTCTAGGCTCACAGACTCCTTTCTTCCAGGACTCCCTATGGTCAAATTGCACAGGTCATTGAGCCAGAGGCATCTTAGAAAGAAGTTAAAACTCTCGGTCCTGAAGAGCAAAGCACAGTCATAAAACCATCGTTTTAGAAGAGGCATCAGGAGTCATTTTGGCCATCGCTGCACTGTTTCCTGGCAACACGGAGTAGTTACTCATTTTAAAAGACCCTCATGGTACAAACCAGGTTTCCTTTCCTCTTTTATACATTCTAAGTACATTCCACTTCTTAGAGTTTTACTTGTTTCCCTTATCCTGATATTAAACCAATTTTCTTATTTTCTATTTTTGGTAGACATGGAGGTTAAGAGACAGACCTAGGGAAATTGTTGGTGCTTTTCCTTTTTTCAGCATTTCCCTCCATATTCTCCCCATTCTATATAATGTCTAGTAGTAGTTAACATTTATTTAGCACCTAGTGTGTGCCAGGCAAGGTGTTAAGTGTTTTACAAATATCATTTCATTTTATCCTCACAACAATCCTATGCCTTAAGTGCTCTCATCTCCATTTCTTAGTTGAAGAAACTGAGGCAGACAGGTTAAGTGACTTGCTCAAGGTCACTCAGCTAGTAAGTGTCTGAGGTTGGATTTGAACTCAGGTCTTCCTGATCCAGACCTACCACTCTATCTACTGTGTTGTCAGTTTAGGGTTCCCTCTACATTCCCTCTCATCTCTCACCATGTCTTCTTCAGCTTATCTTTCCTTGTCTTTAAAGCCTCCTCTCACAAAATAAAGAATTAAAAAAGACAGATGAACGAACAAACCTCAGTAAAACCTTGTCTGTCCTGGTTTCTATTCCCTTATGGGCTTGGTAAGTAACAGCTGGGTACTAATGGATTTGTGTGTCATCCCTTCCAGGAAATATTTGTGCTTTAACAAGCTCCTTCTGGAAATACAGCCGCAATACAAAGGAAACATTCAGAAGGTTACGATTTTAAGTCCTGTGAGAGGTTACTGAGGGAGGTACTTGGGGACAGGCTTGTTAGTGGACACATATCACACTGTTTAAGTGTAAACCTGCACTGACTCTGCATAGTTCTAGTTATGTAGTGAACAACTGGTCCCATGTTCTGCCACTTAACACTTGTGTGACCTTCGCCAAGTCCAAATCTTTCTAAGTCTTATGTTTTCATCTACAAGATGAGCAGATTAGATTAGATGACAGTGTGGTGCAGTTGGATGAGTACAGAATTTGGGCTCAGAGGACCTGGGTTCAAATCCCAGATCTGTCTCTTAATACCTATGTGACTCTGGGCCAATCACTTAACCTCCCTGGGTCTCAGTTTCCTCACCTATAAAATGAATGTATTTATACTCGATTGCCTCTGAGGTTCCTTTCAGCTCAAAAACTCTAACCCTAGGATCTCATTCGCTACTTGGAAATATATCCATCCCCTTCACCAGTTTAAGTAATTTCTCTTAGGCCCCAACCTCCTAGATTTTAATTATCTTTGGTTTTGTGCTAACAGCATATAGTGTTATAGTGTAACCGTTATGAAACAAAGGACCAAAGATCTTAGTTCAAGTCCTAGTACTGTAATTTACGAGCTTTGTGATTCTAAGCAAATTGCTGCACTTCTCTGAGACTTTGTTTTCTTATACACAAAATGGGTGTGATATTTGTAGCACCTACTTTATAGGATCTTTGTGAGGATTAGCTGAGAAAATTTATGTAAAATGCCTTGAAATCAAAAAGACAAAGTGAAACGGTTCTTGCCCTCAAGAAACTTATATTCTAATGAAAGCAACATTTGCATTTCTATATAAGTACATGCAAGGTACCAAATAAATACTGGATAGGGCAGCTAGGTGACACTGTGAATAAAGTGCTGGGTCTGGCATCAGGAAGACTCGTCTTCCTGAGTTCAAATCTTGCCTCAGACATTTACTAGCTGTATGACCCTGGGTAAGTCGTTTAACTCTCTTTGTTTCAGTTTCCTTATCTGTAAAATGAGTTCAAGAAGGAAATGGCAAACCACTTTGTGCCAAGAAAACCACAAGTGGGGTCACAAAGAGTCAGGCACGACTGAAAAGTGACTCAACAACAACAACAAATATCAGGTAACCTTAGAGAAGAAGGAACGGTTACCATTAGGCGGGGGATCCCCAAACTGATCCCTTTCCTGTTGGCAGGGGATCAGAGAGAAAGGCAACAGTCTTTCCTTCTCCCTTTGCCTATCCCCTGACCTTACCTGATTGGAGCAATAGGAGAGAAATGGTATTCCATTAGCCTCCTCTATTTGTCCCCTCATGCATTAAGAGGATATCCTTCTTGAAATCACTCAGTAATGATTAACAGATACCTACTTGGTTAGGTCTTCCACATGCCAGTTATCTCTAATCCCTATCTATTATTATACAAACTTTATATTTCATCTACCACTGTCCACTCCCTTATTCCTACCCACCTCAATTCATCTCCTCCCAATGTCAAACTGAAGCTAGTCACCCCTTCCATCATGTTCTCTGGAATGCCTGTTCGTAGGTAACAAACTTGTTTTCATCTGAAATAATTTCCTTTCTCACTCCTTTCATCTATTAGTTCTCTCTGAGACCTGACTCTCTCCTGATAACAAAGCCTCCTTGGTTGAACATTGGTTGCACTCTCATTCATTCCCTGACTTGGAATACTCCTTCTACCCCATTGCTATTTCTAGACTTTCTACTTCCATCACTCAGTAACCTCTCCTTTTTCTAGGTTTACTTCATCCATATCTAACACTCAATCAAAATTCTGGTAGCTATTGTCTACAGACCTCCATGGGACTACTCACTTTTTTCCTCAATGAGTTTACTATTAGGCTCACAATTGCTCTTTTGTTCCCAGCTCTTGTCTTCATACTAGGGTATTTCAACGTACATGTCAATATTCTCCCTAAGACTCTTATCTCTCTCTTCCACAACTTACTCATTTCCCATGACCTACTCCTCCACCTTGTTCCACCTATACACAGAGACAGTCATAATCTTCATTTTGTCATCACTCACAAATGTTCCAGTGTCATGTTTATGAACTCTGGAGTTCCCTTATCTGATAAAAATGTATTGTCATTCCACCTCTCTCCCATCTCATTACTCCAAACCCTGTTCTTCACCCTCCCTGTGGCCTCCAATCCCTTGAAGCCCTTAGCTCTTTCTCAGGCCATTACCTTGGTACTGACTATGCTCTTCTCCCTTCCTTGTGCTTACCTCTTGGTGAACCAGCTCATCTCTACACTGTTTTATTCTCTGAAGTCCCTTGCTTCCTTCTTCTATCACCAATCTTACCCTACCAAGTCTCATCCTTGAATAACTCCCACCATCTGCTGTCTTTACTCCTACTTACATGCTGCCATACAAAGCTGGAGAAAATCACCAAACCATGCTGACTGGATCCACTTCAAGTTTCTATTGCATAACCTCAACTGGGCTCTCACTGTGGCAAGGGAATAATTTTATACTTCACTAATTGAGTCACTATACTACTCACCACAATAGTTTCTAAACCTTTTCATCCCTCCTCAAATTTCCCATTATCTCTCCCTCTCACCCTACCTCTCAGATGAGAATCTTGCTTCATATTTTACAGAAAAAATTGGGGTCATTCTGAAAGAGCTCCTCATTCTTCCTTTCTCATCTCACATCACCCAGTTGCCTTTTAGCCATTATCCTCTCCTTCACTCTGGTCCCACGTGGAGAGCTGGTCCTTCTTGCCAAAACTAACCCTTCTACATGTACATATGATCCTATCCCATTCCATTGTGTCCAGCAGATTCCCCCCTGTATCATCCCTACTCATCTTTAATTGTGTCAACTGGTTATTTCTTGAAAACCTGCAAATATAGTCATGCCTCCCTCCTGTTCAAAAAATCCTTGCTATATCCATCCACCCATGCTAGCTAATGTCCTATATCCACCCTCCTTTTTGTGGCTAAACTTCTTGAAAAAGCCATCTGTAATAGGGGCCTCCACTTCATGTCCTCTCTTCTTAACTCTCTACAGTCTGGCTTCTGACTTCACCATTCAACAAAACAGCTCTCTCTGAAGTTACTAATGATCTCTTAATTGCCAAATTTAATGGTCTTTTCTCAATTTTCATTCTTGACTTCTCTCCTTTCTTGGTATTCCTGACACTACTCTCTCTTTTTTCTTCCCTTACTAATCTCATCATTCCTTCTTAGTGTCCTTTGCTGGATCTTCATCCAGGTAACATTTGATAACTGTAGGTGATCCACAGGGTTTTGCCCTGGACCCTTTTCTCTTCTCCCTGTATATTATTTCCTTCACAGGCGCCTATGGGATCAATTAGCATTTCTACGTTGATGGTTCTCAAATCTAACTATCCAGCCCTAACTTCTCTGTTGATCTCCAACCAGCTACTGGATATCTAAAAACTGGATTTCCTGTAGATGTCTTAAGCTCAATATGTCAAAAACTGAACTCTTTATCTCCCCTTTCCCCAAACCATCTCCTCTCCCTATTACTGTTGAGGGTACTGCCATCCTCTCGGTGACCAAGGATTGCAACCGAAATGTTATCCTTATTTACTTATTCCATTTTACCCCTCATAATCAATTTGTTGCCAAGTTCAGTTGATTTTATTTTCTTAAGCATTTTTGGGAGTCTCCTTTGGCAAGATATTGACTCATTTTTCATGATTTTCTTGCACCACTTTCATTTCTCTTCCCAATTTTTCCTCTACTTCTCTTACTTGATTTTCAAAATCCTTTTTGAGCTCTTCTATGGACTGAGACCCATTCATATTTTTCTTGGAGGCTTTGGATGTAGGACCTTTGACTTTGTTGTCTTCTTCTGGTTGTATGTTTTGATCTTCCTTGTTACCAAGAAAGTAAGATTCTATAGTCTGATTTTTTCCACCATTTGCTCATTTTCCCAGCCAATTACTTGACTTTTTAGTTCTTCGTTAAGTGGAACGTGTACTGCCCCAAGCTTCAGGGGTTTGTGCAGCTGTTTTCAGAGATATTTCAGAGTAAATTTTCAGTTCTTCCAAGGTGGTATGATCACAGGAGAGGTGTTTATTCCTCTCCAGGTCTGTGCTCTGTTCTGTGAGCAACCACAAGCACTCTTTTATGACTTGGAACTGTCCGGAGGATTCCCTCTCCACTGCTGCCACAAGCTCTGTCATGGTGGAGCATGGACAAAGCAAGAGAATCCTGTCTCATAGCCAGCAAAAAGATCCCTGCAATCCCCCTCTGATCAGCCTTTCGATTTCCCCACCATCTATAGGCCAAGAGCAAGCAGCTGCCACTGCAGCAGCTGCCATCCTGGTGCTAGGGCCAGACCACGCTTCTCTCTCACCCAGGTGAAAGACCTTTCCCAGTGACCTTTGAAGCTGTCTTTGGCATTTGTGGGTTGAGAAATCTGGAATCCATCATAGCTGTCAATGATTTAGTTTCCTAAGGCCTGCTTCAGTCCTGTCTGTGGTGGCACAGCCCAAGTCGGACTGTACTTTTCTCCCAGGATGGTACAATATATCCTTCCTGTCAACCTTTCAGATTGTCTTTCGCTGGAAATTTGTTTCAGTCTGTCATTTTGTGGCTTCTGCTGCTCTAGAATTTCTTTATAGTTATTTTTATGGGTATTTTAAGGGGTTTAGGAGAGAGCTCAAGCAAGTCCCTGCTTTTACTCCATGATCTTGGCTCTGCTCTCAGGTCTGTTGATTTTATTGTGGTGACATTGTGTGTATATATCCCCTTCTCTCCTCTGACATCACTACCATCCTGATACAGGTACCTTATACCTGGAATATTGCAATAATCTGCTTTTGGTGTCCCTGTTACAAATCCCTTCTCATTACATTCTATCATCCACTCAGATACCAAAATGATCTTCCTAAAGTTCAGGTCTAATCATGTCATGATCCATTCCCCCTGCTCCCACATGCAATAAACATAATGGACTCCCTATTACTTCCAGAATCAAATATAAAATACCGTTTGATGTTGAAAGCACTCATAGATGAATAAACTAAGGCACCAAAGGGTGAGGTGTTTGCTGAAGTTTGAAGAACAAGTTAATGGAAGAATTAGAACTAGAGCATAGCTTCATAATTTACAGTCCAAAGCAGGAAAAACAGTAATGTTCAAGTTTTTGTTTTTGTTTTTTCCATTTTATGTCAGCCATTGTCACTCAGGATTTTTCCTAACTACAAGACCAAAACAAATAAAAACGATCCTCAAAGATACAAGACATAAAAGAAAAAAGGAGAGATTACTAATGTTTGAAAGCCTCATCAATCACAGTCATCATAAAAAACTATTGCTCTTAAATATTTCCTTGTAGCAGAGTAACATCGAAATATTTAATAAGGTGTGAATTTTCTTTTTTTTTAATTTGTTGTTTGTTTATTTTTAACATTCATTTAAAGTTTTGATTTCTGAATTCTTTCCATCCCTCCCATGCCTCTTCCATTCATTTGAAGGCAGGAAATGTGATATCTATTATACATGTGAAATCATGTAAAACATTTCCATATTAGCCATGTTGTTAGGGGAAAAAGTAAGAAAAATAAAGTAAACAAATATGCTTTAATCTGCCTTCAGACTCCATCAGTTCTTTCTCTGGGGGTAGATAGCATTTTTCATCATAAGTCCTTAGGAATAATCTTGGATCATTGTATTGATCATAATGGCTAAGGCATTCATACTTGATTATCATACAATATTGCTGTTACTATGCACAATATTCTCCTCTTTCTGCTCAATTTACTTTGAATCAGTTGATGTAAGTCATCCCAGGTTTTTCTGAAACCATTCTGTTTGTCATTTTTATAGCATGATAGTATTCCATCACAATCATGCCTTCTGGCTCTTATATGAAAGAGCAAGTCAGTTTAGAACCCTGGATTCGAGAGGAGAGCCAGGAGAGTGCAGTTCCAACCAAGTCCCAGAGAGTGTTATGGAGAAGATAGTTGAAAGCAGAAAGCTGGATGGTGAGAGACCGATTGAGGGAAAAGAGTGGAGACCTCAAAAGCTGAGGTGGAAACAATTGGTGATACAGGGGCAAATGCGAAAGGAGAAGTAGAACTAAGATGTGACAGAGAAAGGAGAGGTCAAGGAGGGTTACTGTCCCTACAGTCACTTTGGAGGAACAACCTTATCTTGAAGCCACCACTTATATCTGCCTCTTCAAGGATTAAGGGAAGTCCTGCGAAAAAGTCTACTCTTTCCTCCATTCCTCCTCCCAATTCCAATCTATTTACAGATATTATGCCCTACTTTGCAGTTCTTTTTACCTGAATGAGCCCTGAATCATTTCAAATTCGAATTTTCCCTCAACCATAAATACACTAGGGAATAGCTGCAGATTATATGCATTATACATACATACATACATACTCATATACATACATATGTGTGTGTTTATACATACATATGTGTGTGTATGACAGTGTCAATTCTTTGCCTAAATATTATTAATTTTTCTAAGTGGAAACCCTCAGTGATTGTGACAGTATTCCTAATGTTTTATTTAAGATAAAAATCTCCAAAGACAAAGGAGTTAAGGAGGAAGGAGCTGTGATAATTCTTGCTGGTCACTTGTAAGCACCACAGTTGACAGCCAAATCCATTGATGTTATATAAACATTAAAGCACTCAAACAGATGATTGCTAATGTCTTCCCAGCTTTAAGATTCTGGGATTTTATGAGTTTGTAACAACCTGGGGAATTAGGCTGGTCACCTTTAATCACCCTGCTATGGTAGTTAAAGAAGAGTTTTTTTTTAAAACAAGATTGAAGATTTGTGTGAGTTTTTGTCTTTTATTGGTGTGTTGATGTATGAGCATGCATGTATTTTCTTCCTACACAGTTTTACTTGTGATCGAAATGTTTTAGGATTACTGAGTTCTTACAGAGTATACAATCAAATAACAGATGCTCAACTCCTGAAAAATATGAGAGACTTGATCTGTTCTTTTGGACAATCTCTGATAATTAGGAGAACTGTACCTGTAGCTCAAGGATCACCTGGATAGGGCTCCTTCCAGACAGACTTTTGGCCCCACGCATGGGGTCTTCTCTGAATCATATGAAGTGGAGGAATTAGTGTAAGGATGAGACCTGGACTTACTTCAGAGGGCAATCAAATGAAATCCATTTGGTGCCCACTGTTTAGACCCTGATCTAGATGTAGGACAGCAAGCAAAATGCAAAGCAGGAAGATAGGAAAACTGATGACTAACAGGAATTCTGTCAGATCTTGTCATATGTTCTTTCTCGTGCTCAAAAGACAAGGCTTGAGCAATTTGAAAGAAGGCAAAGCTCTGAATTTTGAAGCAGTGCCAATGTATGTTTTCAAAAAGAAAGGCTGCTATTCACAAACACTTAATGGTGTCATGTACAGAACAAAGTAAGCCTCTGGGGAGACATAAAGGTAAAATGCATGGTTCCTATCCTCATGGAGCTTATAATCTAAATTTTTTTCATAATCAGAGAAGCACAGAGTGTTAGCCCTGAAGGGACTGTTTTTTTGCTGTATTTTGTTTTGTTATCACATTCATTTCAGGTTATATTTCTCTTTCCTCCCCTACTCAGTGAGCCAACTCTAGTAACAAAGATTTAAAAATAAAGAAGAAGATGTTTAAGAAAACCAACCAATGTATCAACAGGATCTGATAGTGTATGCAATATTACAGAGGTACATCTTTAGTGAAGAAAGGAAGTCTTCACTAGAGTCAAACTTGGACATTATAAATAAAAGTCATTCAGTTTTATTTCACTGTTCTTCCTGTTTACATTGTTAGGGTCATCGTGTGTGCTGGTTTCCTGGTTGTCCTTAATTTACTCTGCATCAAATTGAACAACTTTCCCTATTATTCTCTGAGTTCTTCATATTTATTATTTCTTTTTTAAATTTAAAAAGTTTATATGTTTAATATTTTTAGTTTTCAGCATTGATTTTCACAAGAGTTTGAATTACAACTTTTCTCCCCATTTCTCCCCTCCCCCCCACTTCAAGATGGCATATATTCTGATTGCCCTGTTCCCCAGTCAGCCCTCCCTTCTGTCACCCCACTGCCCCCCATCCCCTTTTCCCTTACTTTCTTGTAAGATAAGATAGATTTTTATGCCCCATTGCCTGTATATCTTATTTCCTAGTTGCATGCAAAAATTTTTTTTTGAACATCTGCTTTTAAAACTTTGAGATTCATATTCTCTCCCCTCTTCCCTCCCCACCCGCCCTCCCGAAGAAAGCAAGCAATTCAGTATAGGCCACATGTGTATCATTATGTAAAACCCTTCCACAATACTCATGTTGTGAAAGACTAACTATATTTAGCCCCTTCCTATCCTATCCCCCTTTATCCAGTTCTCTCCCTTGACCCTGTCCCTTTTCAAAAGTGTTTGCTTTTGATTACTTCCTCCCCCTATCTGCCATTCCTTTTATTGTCCCCCCTTTTTATCTCCTTCCTCATTCTTTCCTGTGAGGTAAGATACCCAACTGAGTGTGTATGTTATTCCCTCCTCAGGTCAAATCTGATGAGAGCAAGATTCACTCATTCCCCCTCACCTGCCCCCTCTTCCCTTCCTACAGAACTGCTTTTTCTTGACACTTTTATGCAAGATAATTTACCTAATTCTATCTCTCCCTTTCTCCTTCTCTCAATATATTCCTCTCCATCCCTTAATTTGATTTTATTTTTTTAGGTAATATCCCTTCATATTCAACTCACCTTGTGCCCTCTGTCTATATATATGTGTGTATATTCCCTTCAGCTCCCCTAATACTGAGGTCTCATGAATTATACACATCATCTTTCCATGTAGGAATGTAAACAAAATAGTTCAACTTTAGTAAGTCCCTTGTGATTTCTCTTTCTTGTTTGCCTTTTCCTGCTTCTCTTGATTCTTGTGTTTGAAAGGCAAATTTTCTATTCAGCTCTGGTCTTTCCACTGAGAAAGCTTGAAAGTCCTCTATTTTATTGAAAATCCATATTTTGCCTTGGAGCATGATACTCAGTTTTGCTGGGTAGGTGATTCTTGACCTCTGGAATATCATATTCTAAGTCCTTCGATCCCTTAATGTAGAAGCTACTAGATCTTGTGTTATCCTGATTGTGTTTCCACAATACTCAAATTGTTTCTTTCTGGCTGCTTACAGAATTTTCTCTTTGATCTGAGAGCTCTGGAATTTGGCAACAACGTTCCTAGGAGTTTTCTTTTTGGAATCTTTTTCAGGAGGCGATCAGTGGATTCTTTCAATTTCTATTTTACCCTCTGGCTCTAGAATATTAAGGCATTTCTCCTTGATAATTTCTTGAAAGATGATATCTAGGCTCTTTTTTTGATCATGGCTTTCAGGTAGTCCAGTAATTTTAAATTATCTCTCCTGGATCTTTTTTCCAGGTCAGTGGTTTTTCCAGTGAGATATTTCACATTGTCCTCCATTTTTTCATTCCTTTGGTTCTGTTTTATATTATCTTGATTTCTCATAAACTCACTAGCTTCTACTTGCTCCAATTTAATTTTTAAGGTAATATTTTCCTCAGTGGTCTTTTGGACCTCCTTTTCCATTTGGCTAATTCTGCATTTCAAGCCATCTTCTCCTCATTGGCTTTTTGGAGCTCTTTTGCCATTTGAGTTAGTCTGTTTTTTAAGGTGTTATTTTCTTCAATATGTTTTAGGTCTCCTTTAGCAAGTCATTGATT
>CM053622.1:699856662-699890584 GCA_028646595.1 Phalanger gymnotis | reverse complement strand
GCACAAACTAGATATAGACATCTCAAACCATATACCAAGATAAAGTCAAAATTGGTACATGATTTCTATGTAAAGGGTGACACCATGAACAAACTAGGAGGGCAAGGAATAGTCTACCTGTCAGATCTATGGAAAAGGGAAGAATCATGACCAAACAAGAGATAGAGAGCATCGTGAAATGTAAAATTGGTCATTTTGATTATATGAAATTTAAAAGATTTTTCACAAAGAAAACCACTGCAACCAAGATTATAAGGAAAGCAGAAAGCTGGGAAATAATCTTTACAGAAAGTGTCTCTGATAAAGTCCTCATTTCTTAAGTATTTAGAGAACTGAGTCAAATTTATAAGAATACATGCCATTCACAATTGATAAACAGTCAAAAGATATGAACAGGCAGTTTTCAGATGAAGAAATCAAAGCTATCTACTGCCACATGAAAACAAATATTCTAAATCACTTTTGATCAGAGAAATGAAAAATTGAAACAACTCTAAAGTATTAGCTCACACTTCTCAACATGGCTAACATGACCAAAAAAGGAAAATGATAAATGTTGGAAAGGATGTCGGAAAACTGGGACACTGATGCACTGTTGCTAGAATTGTGATCTGATCCAATTATTCTGGAGAGCAATTTAGAACTATGTCCAAAGGGCAACTAAATTGTGTATACCTAGGTCTGTATCCCAAAGAGATCATAAAAAAGGAAAAGGGCCTACAAGTGGAAAAATATTTATAGTACCTCTTTTTGGTGGCAAAATATTAAAAATTGAGAGGACACCCATTAATTGAGGAATGACTGAATAAGTTGTGGTATATGGATGTAATGGAACATATTGTGCTATAAGAAATCAGAAGCAGGCAGATTTCAGAAAAACCTGGAGAGACTTGTATGAACTGCTGCAAAGTGAAATGAGCAGAACCAGGACAACATTGTACACAGTGTGTTACTGCTATGATCAGCTATAAATGACTTGGTGCTTCTCAGCAACACAGTGATCCAAGACAATTACAAAGAACTCATAATGGAAAATGCTATCCATATCCGAATAAAGAACTGATGCACTCTGAATGAAAATTGAAGCAAACTTTTTTCACTTACTTTATTTTTTCTGTGCTTTTTTTCTTTCTTCTTTCACAACTGTGACTAATATGGAAATATGTTTTACATGACTGCATGTATACAACCTATATCAAATTGCTTACCATTTTAGGAAGGGGAAAAAGAGAGAGGGAGAAAAATTTAGAACTCAAAAACTTGTAAAAATTAATGCTAAAAATTGTCTTTATATATAATTGGGAAAAATAAAATACTATTTTTAAAAAGTATGCTTTGATCTGTATTCAGATTCTATCAGTTCTTTCTCCGGAGGTAGATAGCATTTTTTTTATCATAAGTCTTCAGAATCATTCAGTATCACTGTATTGCTAAGAATAGCTAAATTATGCACCGTTGATCATTGTACAATATTGCTATTACTGTGAACAGTGTTCTGGCTCTGCTCATTTCACTTTAATTCAGTTCATATAAGTCTTCCCAGGTGTTTCTGAAACCATCCTGCTCATCTTTTCTTAAAACAAGGAGTATTTCATCACAATCATATACCACAACTTGTTCAGCCATTTTCCAGTTGATGGGCATTCTTTTAATTTCCAGTGTTTTGCCAGCACAAAAAGAGCTATTATAAATATTTTTGTATACATGGTACCTTGCCCTTTTTCTCTTATCTCTTTGAGTTCATATTCTGCTTCTGACGCTAGTTAGTTGTGTAGGTAGCTAGGTGGCCCTGAGCAATGAGAACATTAAGCCTGGAGTCAAGGAAACCTGAGTCCAAATCCAGCCTCAGATATTTACAAACTATACGACATTGGACCATTCATTAATCACTATCTGCCTCAGTTTCCTCAACTGGGGTTAAATTGGGGTTAATAACAGCACATACCTCGCTAGGTTGTTATAGGGATTGAATGAGATATTAGTGAAGTTCTTTGTGCAGTGCCTAGCACATAGTAGGCACTTCTTTCTTTTTGTGATCACGGGCAAGATATTTAACTGATCTCTCCAAATTGAGAGTCTCTTAAGAGCTTAGTTTTCTCTTGGTTTTCAACTCACAGTGTTGCCATAGGGAGAGAATGAGGCAATATATGTAAAACACTTTGCAAACCTTATATTTCTACTTCAGCTATTACTGTTATATGAAAATATGATTTCATGATGTGCCAAAGCACAAGGTCAGTCAGAGGAGCCCAAACCACAGAGTATAGATATTGGACAAACCTACTCTCATTTGGCCAAGTCATTGTATGAGCTTGGTGCTAGGGCACATGGGGCTATTTTCCCATCTGTTTGCTGATGATGTAATCATCTGAAATGTCTGAATGTCAAAATATCCTTAGCAGAACTCAGGCAGAGATGAGAAACAACCCCAGAGAATGCAATTGATTAAAAATCTTTGTAGAGTTAGTTGATAGTCAAAATGCCCATAAAGAAAATCATTTTTAGAGGCAGAGCCAAGATGATGGAGCTCTCTCCCAAAGTACCCCAAAACCTTTAAATAATGTCTTTAAAATTCTAGAGCAGTAGAACCCACAAAAAGATGGAGTGAAACAACTTTCTACTCCAAGACAACTTAGAAGGTCAGCAGGAAAGATCTGTTGCACCAGTGAGAGAAAAGTACAATCCAGTGCAGGCCATGCCAGCACAGACCTGGCCCCAGCAAACCAGAAAGCAGGCATTGGGATGACTGAATCAATGGCAGCAGTGATGGTTTCCAGACCTCTCAGCACACAGGCACCAAAGACAACTTAGAAGGTCAGCAGGAAAGGTCTGTCACACCTGGATGAAAGTGGAGCAGAGTCCAGCACAGGCTGTGCCAGCACAACCCTGGCTCCAGCAAACCAGGAGCAAGCCTTGGGAGGCACTGAATCAGCATTCTTGATGAAAAGACCAGAACTAAATAGAAAAGTTGACTTTTGAATACAAGACTCAGTAGAAGCATAAAAAAAGTAAGCACGAAAGGGAACTCATAAGGGACTTAATAAGTTTAAACTGTTTACATTCCAACGTGGGAAGATCATATTTGTAACTCATGAGAATTTTTTCATTATTGGGGCAATTAGAAGGAATATACTGTACACAGGTTGAATATGAAGGGATGGGGTGAGAGAGGTGTGTACTGGGAGAAAGGGAAAGAGAGAAGTATAATGGAGTAAATTATTTCACATAATAGAGGCAAGAAAAAGCTTTTACAGTAGAGGGGAAGATGGGGGAGATAGGGGGAGAGGAGAGTGAACCTTATTCTCATCAGAATTTGCTCAAAGAGAGAATAACATACACATTCAATTGAGTATAGAAATCTATCCTACCCCACAGGAAAGTAGGAGGAGAAGGGAATAAGAATGGAGGGGGTGATAGAAGGGAAGGCAGATTGGGGGAAGGGGTAGTCAGAAGCAAAACACTTTTGAGGGGGGACCGGGTGAAAGGAGAGAGAGAATAGAATAAAGGGAGGACAAGGATAAAGGGAAATACATTTAGCAATAGTAACTGAAAAATTTTTGAAGCAAGTTTCTCTGATAAAGGACTCATTTCTCAAATATATAGAGAACTGAGTCAAATTTGTAAAAATAAGAGCCATTTCCCAACTGAAAAACGATCAAAAGATATGAACTATTTTCAGATGAAGTTACCAAAGCTATCAATAGCCATACGAAAAAATTTCACTATTGATTGGAGAAATGCAACTTAAAACAATTCAGAGATACTACCTCATACTTATTAGGTTGGTTAATATGACAGAAAATGGAAATGACAAATGTTGGAGGGGATGTGGGAAAAGTGGGACACTAATGCACTGTTGGTGGAATTTAAACTGACCCAACCATTTTGTAGAACAATTCAATTTGGAACTATACCCAAAGGGTTAAATGACCATGCATACCCTTTGACCTAGCAATACCACTACTAGGTCTGTATCACAAAAAAGATAAAAAACAAAAAGGAAAAGGACCTATATGTACCAAAAATATTTATAGCAACTCTTTTCTAGTGGAAAAGAATTAGAAGTTGAGGGGATGCTCATCAATTAGGGAATGGATGGACAAATTGTGGTATGTGATTGTGATGGAATCCTATTGTGCTGTAAGAAATGATGAACAGGATACTCTCAGAAAAACCTGGAAAGAATCACATGAGCTGATGCAAAGTGAAATGTACTGTGTACAAAGTAACAGCAACATTGTAAGATGATCAGTTGTGAATGACTTTATTCTCACCAATATAATGATGCCAGACATCTATGAAGGACTTAGGATGAAAAACGCTGTCCATCCCAAAGAAAAAACTGATGATGTCTGAATACAGATCGAAGCATACTTTTTTGGCTTTCTTTATTTTTCTTAAGGTGTTTTTTTTGGTCTATGTTTTCTTTCACAACATGACTATTATGGAAATGTTTTGCATGGCTACACATGTAAAATCTATATGGAATTGCTCAATGAGGGGTATGAAGAGGGAGTAAGGGAGAGAATTTGGAACTCAAAGTGTTAAAAACCATTGTTTAAAATTGTTTTTGCATTTAACTGGGGAAAAATAAAATACTGAAAAAAAGAAAATTATTTTTAAATGACCCATTCCTGAGCCATTTGAAGTACCAGATCCATGCCTTTCATCAGAGACTTATTGGTTTCAAACAGATTTTCCACTTTATCTAAAATTAAATTCAGTCAGTGACAGACAATCAAAATGTTTCCTCCAGATGATTGTATAAATACCAAATAAAAACAGCTATCTCGATTGATGGTGCTACAATCCAATTGTCTATTTGCTATCTGAGTAACTAATACAAATGAAATGTGGGGAGCAACCCATGTGGAAATATTGGGAGATATGTTATGTTCAAAATCAATTGTTTTATTATCCCCACTGTCTTAGACTTTCAAGTTTATTAGCGCCAATATATTTTCATCAGCCAAATCAATAAGGACATCTCGTAATGAATGTTTCATGCTCAGTCTTGGGGCTAATAGAAAAACTGACAATCTAAAAACTACTGGTATTTCCTTCAGCTCAATATGAGGTCATTATGGTAGATCCTATCTTCCTGTAGAGGCAGTTCCTCCTTCCCTTCATGAAGCCAGGTACATTGTTTACTCTAAAGTCAGTCCAGCTGACTTCAGGCTGTCCTATTCATCACATATATAAGGTACAGATTGAAACAAATACCCTTTGAGAAGTCAGAAAGTTTGAGTCCTTTTCCTGGCACTGTCAATGATTCTCTGCAAATTTGCTTTTCTCTTTCAACAAAGAGAGATAGGAGAGGCAGAGGAGAGGTGTGTTGGGGAACAGGCTCTGAATCTGGAGTGAGAGGACCAAGTTCTATGGCTGACTTTGATAATTATTACCTGTGTGACTTTGGGCAAGTCACTTCCATTCCTTCGTTGGGACTCAGCTTTCTCAGTTGTTAAAAGATGGGGTTAGAGTGATATCCAAAGTCATTTCCAGCTCTAGAATGCTACTGCTCTGAGACCACAGTAATCTATCATTCATTACTGTAAACCAGCCCTAATCCTATTTATTCCTTCCTACCTAGCTTTAATCTTTCTCCTGATTCCTGGACCAAAAGATGCTGATGCTGTTGCTTTGGTTATAGGGGCAGAATGGTGGAATGGCAAGAATGAAGTCAGAGGAGCTGGGTTTCAATCTCAGCTCTGCCATTTAAATTATCTCAGGAAAGTGTCACTTATTTTTTTCCTAGCCTCAGAAAAGAATTGAGACTAGACTATGCCTGAGGTATCTCACTGCCAGCTCTAAATGTATGGCAGTGATAATAATGATGATAACAATCAAACTATTAGTGGTAACCATTCAATAGAATTCTGTTGCAATGCTCATGCTGGGGAGATGTGCACTCTGCAAGGTGCAACTATAAAATGATACTGATTTTTAATCTCCTTTTATTGATGGACTTTGTTTTTTTCATTATATTCATTTCTGATCATATCTCTTCCCCTCCCCTACCCAGTAAAGCTCGTCTTCCAAGAAAGATTTTTAAAAGAAAAAAAAGGGACAAAATATCCCTGACTAACCCATCAATGGTGTCTGACAATTTATGACATATTCTACAATTTAGTCCCCTACCTCTGTAAAGAAGTGGTGAAAGTATAAAAAATAGGCAAATTTTCTCAACTCTTCCCTGTGGCCAAATTTGGTCATTAAATAATATTTTCTTTTTTTATTCTTTCCATTTACAATGTTATAGTTGTATACATTTTCCTCTTTCAGCTTACTTCAGTCAGCATCAGTTCACACATCATCCTGTAGTTCTCATCATATTTATTGTTTATTGTGCTATAGTAACATTTCTTTACACTCAGGTACGATATTTTTTAGCTTTTGCCTAATAATGGATATCTACTTTGTTGCAATTTATTAATCAATCAATCAACAAGCATTTATTAAACATCCAATATGTACCAATGTCTTGCTAACACTAAAAGTACTACAATGAATATTTTGACATATATAGAATCTTGGGGGTGGGGGATCTTCAACCTTCTTGAGATAAATGTCAATCCATGAGATCGTTGGTCAAACAATATGTCATTGTGGTATAATGGTTTGCATATTAGACTAGCAAACAGGAAGAGCTGGGTTCAAATCACATTAACTTTTTTAATGGACAATTCATTTAACCACTATGATTTTAAGTATTCTCATCTGTGAGATGAAAAGGTTGTGCTAGGTGGACTCTAAGGTCAAGTCGCACTCTAAATTTTTGATCTTATGACATTTTACTCATTTTACTCTTTCAATTCAAAATTTCTTTCCAGAATTGTTGGATCAATTCACAGCTCAACAACAATATGTTATTGTATCTGTCTCTCCACACTTCGCATCTTTTGTCAATAAATATGTTGAAAAATAGCAGGAGCACTGAAATAAGTGTATATCCTCCCAAGGTAAGTATTTTTAATTCTAGCCCTCAAGGGAATAAATGAGTTTTTGTAATGTCCTTAAAAGGTCAGTCATATTACTTGATAAACCATATCTGTGGTATTGCCAGGTATTGCTTTGTAATAAAAACCCAATTGATGTTTTAATGAAAAATCATCTTTTGTAAACTATGATATATTCTCTTTTTACAGTGTCTCTAGTGTATGGAACACATGGTGAGAAACTCTGTCTACCAACTGCAGCTTAGCAACTATTTTATGAGTATATGATAGTATCACCCAAGTTGTTTAGAGTATTAACTTTGAAACTGTCTCCCCATCTATTACACCATGTGGTCTTTCGTTTGTCATTACTTACTTGCCTTAAAAATGAAACCATTAATATTTTAGATATTTAAAATATGTTTTTTCTTTAAAATTATGACTATTATATTTTTTTTCAAAATCCTCTTGTAAGCTTGATATATGATCACCTCTTTTGTTGAGTCTTCCCCTTTCATGTTGTAGAGGCTTCTCCCTTGGGCTTCTGGGCTTAAAACTCAGAATCTTTATATTTAAGTTGTGAAAAATATCTCAGAAGCTACCTTTCCCAACCTATACCTAAATAGGAATGTCCTCTGCAATATCCAAGACAAGTGATCATTGAGCCTCCAATGGAAGGAGAATCCAGTAATTTCCCAGAACAAAGCCATTTTACTTTGAATGACTCTAATTGTCAATAAGGTTTTTCCTCCCGATATACCAAGATTAAATCTGCCTCTCAATGACTTAAGCATACTGCTCCAAGTTTTCTCTCTATGGTCAAGCAGAATAAGTCTAATCTTCCACATGATGATTACCTTCAGATATTTAAAGAGAGTTGTGATGCTTCACTCCCTACTTCCCCTCCCCCTGCCACTGGGTCTTATCTACTTTTGTCTGGGTTAAAATGCCCTGGATTCCGATGGCATGGTCTCCTGTTCCTTCATCATCCTGATGGCCAATCACTAGACATGTTTGAGCTTTCAGTGTACTTCATAAAATTTGCTAGCCAGAAGTAATCTATACTCCAGACACAGTTTCACTAGAATAGGGTATATATTCTGGATACTATGGCTCTCTTAATGTACCCTAAGATCACATTAAGTTTTGGGATTTTTTGTATTTTTGGTGTTTTTTGGCTACCATTTAAGATTTTTGGCTCATGTTGAGCTTGGAGTCAACTTAAAGCCCCATCACTTCTACCTGACATCAAATTAAGAGCAAAAATGTGCAACGACTGATCAAACAACAAGTATTATTAAGCATTATGTTCATAGCACCGTGAGGAAAACATAAGAAGTACGAATCTTGGGGAATGGGCCTAAGCTATTTAACATTTTTATCAGTGAATTAGATAAAGAAACAGATGGAGATTTATCAAATTGGTAGATGACCCAAAGCTGAGAGAGATGGACAATATACTGGGTGACAGAGTAGGGATTCAAAAAGGCCATAATAGGATAGAACACTGGGCCAAGTTCAGTAAAAATAAATTTATTAGGTTTAAATGTAAAGTATTACCCTTGGATTTAAACAACAGTTTCACAATTATAAGATGGAAATGTGGCTAGTTAATTGTCTTTATGGAGAAGAACAGCAAGCTCAAGATGAATCCAACCTGGAATATGACATCCAAAAAAATGTGCAACGTGCCTGAGACTAAGGAAGAGATACTCCTGTTGTACTCTGCAAGAGCTGGAAAATAATTGGGAAATTGGGTTCAAATCTGGGCACCACATTCTAGGAAGGACATTGTGGTCAGAAAGGTGAAGTGCCATGAGATCATGCATGTGATTGAAAGAACTAGGGATGGTGATTATGGAGAAGAGAAAAATAATGATAATGTTTATATTGGGTGGCTAGGTAACATAGTGGATAGAGCTACAGGCCTGGACAAGAAGACTTGAGTTCAAAACTGTTCTTAGACAATTCCTAGCTGTGTGACCTTGAGAAAGTCATTTAACCCTGTTTGTCTCAGTTTTCTCATGTGTAAAATTATCTGGAAAAGGAAATGGTAAATATTTGCCAAGAAAACCCCAAATGGGGCCATGAAGAGTTAGACATTACTGAAGGAACTAAACAACAATAACGACAAATACACATTTACATAATTCTTTATATTTTTGAAGGTCTTATACATAACTTTATTTTATTTGCTACACATATGTCTGGAGCATTTTGTTTGTTTTACCACAAAAGGTACTTAGTATACAGATTTATAATGATTTCTGAACACAAAGCAAAATATTTTCTACAATTAACCATATGTCAGTTTCTTGCATACATAGTAAACTCTGCTTTTCTCTCTTTACCCTTTTTTATTAATATAATTGAATTTTCTAGCTAAGTATTTCCTTAACTTCCTTGAATATTTACATGCTTCCACATTTCTACTCTTACATGGAGTCCCAAGAGCAAATCAGTATCTCTATCTCTGACCTCTCTGCAATTCCATATTCCAACTGTCTACTGGATATTTCCACTTGGAAGTCACACCCTGACATTCGCAAGCTCTGTCACCCTGATCTAGTTGCTTTACTTATTTGTACCCCCCAACTAACTCTTTAGGACTTATCTGATTCATCATCTGCAGATCTTCTTTGGTAGAGGGACTTCACAGAAGTTTTCCATGCTGGTGAAATCACAGATCTTTTTTTTATATTTGAAAATATTATATCAGTGAACCAAACTGAAATTCGAACAAATTGGAGTGCGAAAAGAATATGGGCATGAAGACCACGGAGGCCATATCAACAGTCTAGGCTTGCGGTGATAAGAAGTGAATCATAGAGACTCAGAATTTAAAAAGTATTAATGGAGAAGTGGAAAGAATGCTAGATTTGGAATCGGATGACCTATGTTCAAAATCCTGTCATTGCCACTTGCTACCTCTGTTTTTTCATCTACAAAATAAAAGGTTTCACCTAAAAGACCTCTAAGGTCCCTTCCAGATCCAGTACTATGATCCTCTGGCCTCAGAGGCTGGCTGATCCAAAACATTTCTCATGCAAAATTTCTACTTAAAAATACCCGCAAGTGATCATTCAGCCTTTGCTTGAGTACCTCTAAGAGGGGAAACTGACTATCTAGAAGCAGTCTTTTGGATAGCTCTAGTTACTAAGAAAGTTTTTTTTAAATGTCAAGACTAAATCTGCCTAATGCAATCTGTTTATAGCAGCGCCCTTCCCCCAAGAGAAAGCAGGGATGACATATTAAAAGAAAACAGCTGGAATGAGAGATGAGTTCATTAAGCACAGCCACACTGGCACTAAAGAAATTCTAACACCTATGTTTATTCCTAGCTAACATATTCATGATTGGTGCACTCCAAATGAGCAAGGCTTGCTTTCTCTAGGTTGGTGAATTTATTATAGGTGCCATCTCCTTTTATCTACCTCAGTAGAAATATTCGTAGGCCCTAACCATCCCAGACCACCCAGAATAAAACTGTAAAATTTTGGGCAGAGGTCTTTGACTCAGATTGCCTGAAAGTGATGCTTTATTTCTTTCAATCAAGACCTGAGTGGTAATGAAGCAATTAGGACATATAAATGGGGGGGGGGGGGAAATGAGCATTTTTTAAGTGCCTACTCTGTGCCCCGAACTATGCTAAGTACTTTACAAATATCTCATTTGATCCTCACAATAATCTCAGGAAGTAGGTGCTATTATTATCCCCATTTTACAGTTTAGGATATTGAAGCGGATAGTGGTTACGTGATTTATTCAGGGTCATACAACTAGTGAGTGTCTGAGGCTGGATCTGAGTTCAGGTCTTCCTGACTCCAAATCCAGTATTCTATCCACTGTGCCACCTAGCTGTCATTGACATATATACCATCAATATCCTTTGTTCCCTAGGTTGTTGATATACTGTCAATAAACCCCATATTTCCATCAACTGAGTGTAAAACTCTGTTTCTGTGCCTGTTATGTGACAGACACTGTAATAGGTATGGAAAATACAAAGAAAAAGAATGAAATGATCCCTGCTTTAACTTCGACCCTTTGCTCGTAGTTTTACTATGTTAGGCCAAGGAAACTCTCTCTAATCTCTTGAATAATGAATCTGTTCAAATACTTAAAGATAGCTACCAGCCCCCTCACCAAAAACTTTCTCTTCCTCAAGTTGAACTTCTCCAGTTCTGTCAGTTGATCCCCATATAGCATCATCTTGAGGCACATCACATTGTGGACTACATTAAGCATACAGTTCACTAGAACTTTCTAAGGACATCTGCTGTTTACTTAAATATCCTCCATCCTGCAATTTTGAATTTAACTTTTGGAACACAAGGGTAAGACTTTGTATTCATCCCTATCAAATTCCATCTCATTAGGCTTAGCCCAATATTAGGGCCTCTAAAGATCTTTTTGTATCTTGATTCTGTCATACAACATTTTACCTTTCCCTCTTAACTTTGTATCATCTAAATATTTGATGCCATGCCTTTATTCAAATCACTAATAAATGTTAAATAGGATAGGACCAAGTATGGGTGATTGGCACTTGAGTAGATACATCCTATAAATTAACTAACCATTACTAACTACTATTTGGATCTAGCCTTCCAATTACTTAGAAATGCACGTGATTGTAGTACTATCTAGTCCATATCTTTCCATTTTCTTCATAAAAAAACATGAAAGACTTTAAAATACTTCATCAGAGTCCTGGTATGTGAGGGAGATTATTAACAATATCTTCATCTTCTTCCACTTCATCCCTAATATACAAAGCTAGTTTTTCTTTAATGTGCTTTAAAAATCATTCTTGAGATTAGTTGGATCAAGGTACTAAGGCTTGGGACATTGCCACAGTTTCCTGTGGAGACGTCAGACTGTTATTAAGCTATGCTCAATTGAAGCAATGCTTTATTGTTGATAGACATCTCTTCCCTGTTCTGAATATCTTTTCCCTGCTATGGTTAAGCAACCTTTCTTTGATTGCTAGGTGGTACAATGGATAGAGTTCTGGGCCTGAAATCAGGAAGATTCATCTTCCGTGGCTCAAACCTGGCCTCAGACATTTTACTTGCTCTGTAACCCTGGACAAGTCACTTAACCCTCTGTGCCTCAGTTTCATCATCAGTAAAATGATCTGTAGAAGGAAATGACAAACCACTCTAGCATTTTTGTCAAGAAAACTCCACAAAGAGTAGGACCCAACTGAAAACAATAACAAAGATAAATTTCAAGTGTTTCTTTTCCTTCCAGTTTTAGATTGAAACTACCAGGCAACCTATCTGAGTCAGGCCCAGCTCACGGCAAGAGGTAAATAGTAGTCCTTCACCCTCACTCCTGCTCTGCTGTGGTTCATCTCTGGGCCAAAACAAAGGGGACTGCTGGTTACCCCTCTTTATACATGCATCTAGTACTCACCTGATCTACCAAACTAGTAACTCTGTCAAAATAGGAGATGAAGTATTGAAGGGCCTGCTCTTCATAAAGCCAATCTTGGAAAACTGAAGTCACATTGAGAAGGCAGGAAAAGAGAAAGTAAGGAGAAAGAAGAGCAAATACATAAGTTGGAAGAAGATCAAGATAGTTTGGTGTCATAGGAGGTAAATGAGAAAATAATTTCAAAGAAGAATGTCAAATGCAGCAAAGAAGTTCACAAAGAAAAAAAAAGACCGGGAAAAAAACAAAGGATTTATTTATTAGGGGGTCATTGGTAAGTCAGAAAAGTCTATTTCAATAGATGGGATTGGAACAGCATATGGAGAGTGCTACTCAATTCCCTCCTCCTCCAAAAATTCTTGGCATGTATGTAAAAATGTTGTGGCTTAATCACTCTTCATGGCAAACTCCATGTACATATAGTAGCAGATATAGCAGAAGTACAAAAAAACAGATATGAGGCAAACACTGTCTTCTGAAAAAAATCAGGCTATGTGACTATCCCAAGTAAATGGGCATCATTTAAATTCTGACAGGTTTTTAGCATTGTTTCAAAACAGAATAGAAATCATCGTGAGAATTCAAGTTCAGTCAATGGATTTAATTTTTCTGAGATGAATTATTCCAATGACAAGGAAATGTCTAAATTTGCGTTTGTATTGTCACCAAGAATAACATTTGAAAAGTATTAATTTACTGGGAAACAATACTGCAAAAGGTGTACAATTCAAGTTGGGGATCAGCTGTAAAGATATAGCCATGAGGATCAGCTGGTTCCATAGGAAACAACTATCAGAAAAGATCGAAGAGCAGCTTTGCAGTAGATAATTAAAAATATCCTACAGAAGCAGTTTTTTTTTGGAATTAACTTCTCAGACTGCAGCACATTCTTTAGTATGAACTCAACAATGGAAACAACCAATAAACATTTGGGATCAAACCTGGTAAAGAGAAGATTGATGGTCAAGCTTGGGGATAACATTGAACAATGAAGTGTGATGGTAATTTTTTTTCTCATGTAGCTCCTGTCAGTTGGTTGGTCAACAAAAACAAATAACAAAAAATATTTATCAAGCACTCACCATGTACTAAGCACTGTGCTACATTGTGGGTACAAGAAAGGAAACACTTCCCCTGTCCTCAAGAAGCTCAAATTCTAATGAGAGGAGACAATGAGTAAATAACTAGTTATAAACATGAAAATGAAATTGATGTTGCTGGGTGGTACAGTGGATGGAGTACCAGGTCAGGGAAGCCAGTAGGCAGGGAAGGGAAGGAGATCATTCTAGGTGTGGGAGCAGCCAGGAAAAATGCCTGGAAACAGGGGGTGGAGTGTTTTACTTGCAGAACATCAAGGAGGCCAGTATCATTGTATCACAGAGGATTTGGGAGTGAATAGTGTGTAAGGAGACTGAAAAGGCAGGGTGAAACAGGAAATGAAAGGCCTTGACCATCAGAGTATGTCATATTTGATCCTGGAGGTGATAAGGAACTCCCAGAGCTTATTGAATAGGGGGATGATATGCTCAGACCTATACTTCAGGAATATCGCTTTGACAGCTAGATGGAAGATGGACTAGATGGGGGACAGACTTGTGTCAGACAGACCAACTGGCAGGTTTTTGCAATAGTCCAGGTATAAAGCAATGAGGGCTTGCACAAGGATGGTGGCAGCGTCAGAGGACATAGGGGAACATATTTAAAAGATATATAAAGAGGCAAAATCCACAGGCCATGACAATTCACTACATATGGAAAAATGAGAGTGAGAAGTTTAGGAAGACACTTAGGTTGTGATACTGGTTGACTGAAAGTGGTTGACATCAGTTGGGATTTTAAGAATAGGGGATGGTTTAAGGGTAAGATAACGAGTTCAATTATGGACATGTTAGTTCTAAGATGTTTAAACATTATTGTTTCTGGAAGTGGCATAATTGAATTTATGCTCTAGAAAAAATTACTTTAGTAGATAGTAGAAAATGTATTGGAGTAGAGAGAGACTTAAAGCTGGGATACAAATACAAAACATATAGTACTCCAGATGAAGTCATTCTGGCCCAAACAACAATGGCTTTCTGGCCTAAAGGAAGTTGTCGTTGTGGCCCCAATTCATTGTGACGTTCAACAGTAATTTAACTCTGAATGTGTTTCTGGTTTCACTTTGCAATATAGCCTCATTTAATAGATGTGTTGAATAATGAATGGTAGATGATTTGCATACTCATGTGAATAATATAATGGATGAAATTTACAATGGTGGTTTGCTCCATCCACTCATTAGCTCATCATTTATACATACATTCCAGGCCAGACTCTTGATTTGGGTGTTGAACAGTACTTACTGCTTCCACATTTGTTTATTAAACACTAACCTCTCAAATGATTGTTCATCTCCTTCTCCAAAGTCAATGAGAACTCCAAAACAGTGTTACTAAGGAGGAGGAGAAGAACTAGGCCCATAATTATTGGATTCTATTTTTATTTCAACTGGTTCCTCTTTGTCATTTGGCTGGGGGGAGTTACATAGAATTTTATTATATTAATAATGAATGATAGCTCTTACTATATTAAGCACAAGGTCCCAAAGGATCTGTGGGTGTCCCTTTCCCACACAGCTGTCATCATATCATTCAGGGGTTGAGGTTGGAATTGGGGTGGGACTTTATTTTCCTTCTGCATATCTGTAAAAGATTGCTATTGCTGTAATTTTCAAGGATCATAATAACTTACATTTGTTGAGAATTTGACATATATTATTTCTTGAGTCCTGCTCCGATACTGAATGTTGATAGGAAAGTATTCCAAAATTCTTAAAGGTTATGCCAGCAAAGTACAAGGTCTGGCAGGCACTAACTTCCTGGAAAGATTGTGACTAAAGCCCAGTGACAGATTGCTTTCCCAAGACCAGCTCAGCTGAGTTCAGAGAGGCTTATCATATGGCTAAGTACAAGGGCTGGTTACTTGGTGATAGTGACTCTTCTGGCCATGATAACCCAGGAAATCAAGATAAATATTTATGTCTGTCATTGCCCTCAGTCCTGTACAACTCCTCTGCTTCTGCAGTGCCAGTGGCAATGACCAAAAAGAAAGACAGGGGTGCTAAGAGTCACCAGGTTTTTAGAGCACCTACAAATGTTAACTTAGTTATCAATATTCTAAATGTGAGGTTCTTGTCCAATAATCAATGAATGAGTAAGTTACTGGAGTGATTGAATTGTATAAATCTTGACAGGCTTGCTCAAAATAAAACTCAAAGATAGAAAGAAGTTGCAGCTAAGTGAAAGGACTAATCAATCAATCAGCGAACGTTTCTTAAGCACCTATTATGTATGAGACTCTGTGCTAGAGGCTGGGAATACAAGGACAAAAATGACACATTTTGGGAAGGCAAATAGAGAAGTTGGTGAAATTGATTTTAGCATGTGTCTGAAGGCAATGGGAATCGTTTCATGGGACATTTGGTCAGCTCATAGTGTTATAAATGTGATAAGCATTTGCTAAGTGACCACCATGAAAACGATGACAGTTTATGTGCCAACATCTGTTGCAGGGAGTAAAAAGATCAAAAAAAGTCTGTAAAGAACTCAGAAAGACCCTTCAAAAGAAATCAGAATGTACTTTGGTACTTGATGACTTTGATACAAAGGTGAGACTAGATAAGGATTGTGAAAATATGGTGGAAAATATAGCTCAATATTAAAGAATGAGGAACTCCAAAGAGATTTAAAGACTACCCAGAAGCCTCCCACATATATATCATAGAATCTTTCCTCATGAAAAGAATGTGAAAGTGAATGCCATGAATAACCTCAAAAAATGAATTGTTATATGTGAATAGACAGTAAACAGCTTGCTACTGAGATGGGAATCATTCTTCAATGAGCTGTCCGTCTACAATTCAACAACTGCCATTTTAATGCAAAGGAAAAAAATCAGCATACAGATAGATACAAGAAATCAAATGAGAAAATATATACCATGGAAATAAACAACTCCAACCTAGCCTATTTAAACAATTCATTGAAGCTGAAAAGTGGCACATGACTAGAGGAAGGACATTGACACCAATTATAGCAATTTTAAATAGAAATTTAAGCAATGTAAAGCAATCACAATATTAAGACAACCAAAGAGTCTCCCAACCTTCTCAGCCAGCAAACACTTACATGACTTACTTGCCAAGCAGAAGGATATTGTTGATTTCAGTCATTTGTAAAACCTTATGGAGAATGATGATGTAAAATTATGAGCAGTATTATGTAAAAATGCAGTATTTACATAGTTTTTAAAATTTGATTTAGTAGAGCAAACGTGCCTGAAAGACTACCTCTACTAAGGTATTCCCCTGAATATGTCAAAATTATAAATATAAGATTACTTCAATGACAAAAGAACAAAAAACAACCTTAGTCTGAAGAGTCTCTGATCATTAATATGATAAACAAAGGGATACAATGATAAGAAAGCCAATTTAAAGAAGGCTTCAGTAGAGATTGAACTAAGCAAAGTCATCCCATATATAACTTAAATGAAAATGGAAGAATTAAAGAAAAAACTGACATAAAATGGAAAAGATCTACTGAGACATATATAACAAATTCTTTTTCATTTTCAAAGAAACTGGAATTATTACATCACAGTTCCAGATGTGCTTGTAGAGAAAATGGAAATACGAATGGAAGAAACAAAAAATAAAAGAGAGAGAGAGAGAAATCACAAGACTAGATGGTACAGAAATTTAAAAAAAGGTTTGTTCTGGAAGCAAAATAAGTTTGGGAATATTGGAAGATTAATTCCTTAAGGTATCTAAAATTAGAGAAGATATCAAAAATTTTGAAAAAAGTCAGACTTTATTATTTTCCAAAAAAGGTAACTAAGATACAAATAATCACCAACCACCGTGCTCCTCTTCTCGTTGGAAAGACCTCCTGTGTTGAATCTATGGGTAGATATGGGCAAAAGTTGCATAGGATAGCTAGGCATAAATAGGTCACAATATGCATCATTAGGAGGAACATTCCAATGGATAAAACCATATATCCACAGATTAGAGTATTACATTGCTGTGAATCATGGAACTCTACAGTCTCTGAAGAATAGAAATTTAGAATCTCGCAAACAATTGAAAGGCATATGGTAGGTATCAGCAGGCCTCCACCATTGCAATCAAAGCTTTGTGAATGAAAATCAATATATAAGATGTCATTAAAGAAATATATGACTTAAAAAGAAGTTTGATTGCTCATATGGTATCTTTAAGGCTTTTCCCATGTGGTCCCCCATGTCTGCGGTGCTCTTCTTTTTTACCTCTATCTCTTGGATTCTCTAGCACCGTTCAAGGCTTAAATAAAGTACCAACTCTTGTCCACCTGGTTGAGAGCGTTTTCCCTTACTCCTGAAAATTGCTATGTATTTGCTTTGTATGTCTTAAATTAATTTATCTCTATATATGTTTCCTCCCCAGTAGATTGTAAGCAATTTGAGTACATTGACTTCATTTGGGTCTTTGTTTCTGTAGTACCTAATTCAAGGACTGACACATTGTTAATGCTTAACAAATGCCTTTTGAGTTTAATTAAATTGAATTGGAAGTAAAGAATAATCCATGAACTATCTGTTCCATCATTATCCTCACAATGAAAGAGAAAGAGAGAAAGGCCCCCAGCACACCGAATAGACACTTCTGGGGAACTAAAGGAGGGGATGGACAAGAGTTCACAGGATGGATGGCTTAGGATCAGCATTTTTGGAGGGAATAAACACATTGATAAGATCAGAGATTTGTTTAGTATTTAATTATCTCATTTAATTATTGAAACACAACTATTTGAGGTAGGTGGTAACAACTATAATATTATCATACCCATATCTAGCAAGCAGTAGAGCTGAGAATTGAGCACTCATCTTTCAATTTTAAATCCACCGATCTTCCCACAATATTGCCTCAGTTATCTGCCTTTCTTGTCATGTCTTCATCAAATGTGAGCCATTGAATGTTTGGACTTACTTATTTCCAGTCAATCTAAATTCTAGATTCTATCTTGAATCCTCCAAAAGAACTGTAACATGGCACAGATGAGTCTTCGAATAAGTCTGTCTGCTCACAAGCCTGACGTATTTTATTATTCTCAATTTCCATATTATATTTTGAAGGTGCCTTTTCCACCAACACAATTTTCTTTGCTTCAAAAATTTCTTTTCACTTTACTATATGCATATTGGTGTGAAAATGTCATCCCTGATATCAAATTATGTTATCCAAATATGGATCCTGGTAGAGGGGTGGTGACATCCATGAGTTAGAGATATCTAGCACTGCTTTATTTTTTTCCATTTATCTTTTTGTCTCTTTCGTTAATCGACTAGCAGTCTCTTCCTAATAAGGGGATGGGGATACAAGATAAGAAAGAGCCTTTGTCCCAAAAAAGAATTGGACCAACTTTTGCTTCACTATTATTTATGGTTTTTTATTTATTCTTATTCTTATATTCTAATTTATTCTAATTGTTATCTTATAATTATTATTTATAGTTCAGTATTGCTTTGAGTTTTAGATATTTTCATCTCTAAGAAGCTCCTTTTCTATTTTCAATATCCCCTGGGAGATGTTAATAGTAGTTGTCTAACACCTCCATGACAACTACCTGAAAATTTGATGTCATAGGAATGGAATATAGCATGGATATAGGAGATGGAGAAAGGGGAAGATGCAGGCTGCTGGCAGGGTTGGTGAGGAAAGAGGAAATAAAAATGTCAGAGGAGCAAACAGATTGGTATGGGTGAGTTTCAGTCAAAATCTAGATGAAGTCAGATGTTTTCTGGGTAAGGAAAGAGGGCCAGAAAGCAGGAAGAAACCAGGAGGCTGTGAAGGTTATGAGGGAGATGACCCTGAGGGAGAAAGGGAAAGAAAATGAGGAAGCTGATGATAAGACAAGTGCCATTGGCTTCACAATTTTGACCCCAATGAACTCTCTTTATCTGTGTCCCAGGCAACAGGAGCTATGCAAAGCAACTATACCCACACCTCAGAAAGAAGAGTATTCCTTTAGAAGGACCTAACCTCATCAGCATATGTAGTGGTTCTCAGAATGTTCTGTTTTATGACTGCATTTGTTTTAAGGTCTGGCCCAGTGTTGAATTGAGTGCAGCTCTTAAATCATTTCAGAGTCTGTGGTCAGGACACTAAGAAAAATTTTCATTTGTCCCTTTTAGGTACCTTTTAGGGTGGAGTCCTTGGATCTTTATTCTTTGTGTAGGAATATGTGCATGCATTGTTTTGTTCAGATGCATGTGTATGCACACATGTGCTCTGTGGAAGTGTGTACATGTTTATTCTGCATTGTATACACGCATATTTTGTGCACAGATGTTATATACGCTCACTGTGCTTGTGTGTGCATGCATTTGTGTTCATTCATATGTGTATACTTATATGTGTGCAATATGATAGCTAACACATGGATATTTTGTTTGAGTACAATTTGTGGTTTCTAGTAGATGCCATCAATTTAGATTCATTGGGTTCTCTGACTTGTAGCTGCTAGAACCTTGATCTTTTCGAGATTATTTTTGTCTCTTTATCATGAATGCTAAAATGTTTTGAATTTTCTTAAAATTGGATCCCTGGAAGAGTGAAATGTTATTGATTAGTTTTAGACATTTTAAACATTTGTTGGCTATGTCTCCTCTATTTCATAAAAATGCAATTTAGTCATCTTCAGATTCAAAATTCTTGGGATTTCTGTCAAAAAAAAAACTATCTACTAAGCAGTTTTCTTTCTCCTCACTTCTGTAATATTGCACAATTAACACTGTAAAGCAAGGAGGGCCCAAAGAAGGTAATTCTCACTTTCATCCTCAAGGAGGGTCACTTCTCAATTTCTCTAAGCCTCCTTCCTACTGCCTTAGAGTTGATACTAAATCTCACTGTACAACTCCATGAGAGACACTCTGATTGTGAAAACTAAAGTCATTACTCGTAAACCTAAATTAACTTAAAATATTTTGGTTGCTCTAGAAGGCTGTTAGAAAGGCTAAAATTCCTAGTTGATATATGGTCTCTGTAGTCTCTGACTTCATTCTTAATGCCCAAGTTAGCTATTTAGTGGTTTATCCTAGACATGGTTTGAAGTCACTTAGATGAATGGCTCTGAGCAATTAAGCATGGATGTCTATTAATGCAATCAGCTACAGATTGATACTGATGTGGTTAAACTTGCTTCTTCTTTTGAATTTAAATAAATAAGATTTAGTGATACTTATTTTCAGCAATAAGGTATCCTGATACTGACATTTAAAAGGATATTATTTTCTAATCACACAAAAGAAAAATTCTGTTTTATTTAGAACCCAAATCAATAAGGCTCAGAGTGAGTAGGGTTACAAAGAACCTCAGAAGTCACTCTATACCTCAATAAGAATTTCCTCTCTATCATTCATGAAGCCTCCTTGAAGAGCTAGATGTATGCTTCTTGAGGGCAGGGGCTATTGTTTGCCTTTCTTCGTATCTCCAATGCTTAACTTGATAGATTCTTCTTGACTAACTGATAGACGTGTTGATATATAGTAGTAGGTAGGACTAGCTTAAGAGCCATCAAGAGTGCAGAGTACCATATCCCATTTCATTATGCTACCCATCCATTAGTTCCTACATAGGATATGACCTTGGTGAAAAGGTATATTCTTTGTACTAACTTTCCAAGCTCCCAGTCTGACAGTTTACTTACATAGATGGCCAACAAAGCCAGTTGACAGTTCTTAGGCAGCTTGCCACATGATGGGTTAACGTATGCCCATGTCAGTGTTTCCCTTCCAACTCCACATATACTCTACCTGACAACTGGTAGGTAAAGCAAGAGTGAGCACCAAGCTGAGCACTGCATCTCGAGGCTGACAGCCCTGAAAATTGCATGAAGCTTTGTTTCTCTCTTAGTGCTATGAATGCAGAATTGCTCTAGCTCTGGCAAATACAGCTAAATTGAGATAAACTGAGGCCGTTGTACTAGTTCAACCTCTATACAGATTCGTTTAATTTATGTATTGACTTTTATGGTCATCAGCAATGACCTGGATATAGTGAAACTTGAACCCAGGTAATAAACCATAATCATAATAAATGCAATAGACATATGCTGACTTTTTAAAGTAGTCTAACAAATAAGTGTGAATAAGTGACCCTTATCAGCCTATAGCCATGTTTTCCCAGGCCACTGTTGCCCCAGAAAAGCCACACAGCTGGTAAATTTGATGAAATCAGCTTCTACTACTACTTACCTGGCATAAGAAACTGCTTGCTGTAGGCAAATGGAAGCATGGCTATTTGCCAGAATGCATTAAGCATATTTCTAACTCAGCTGATTTAATGACTAATAATAAAATGCATAACAATCTGTAAGCTTATTTCAAAGAGTATCAAGATTTATGATTACTTGGATTCAATATTGATTTTCACTTCACTTGAATCAATATTAGTTCCTTTGGTCAATACATCCTGATATTCACCTAATCTGCCAAAAACATCAGCTTTCATCAATGGCCTAAAATGAGGGGACAAATTGTATGTGGCAGGTATTTATGAATTTCATCAATGCAAAGGACATAATTTTGTGAATCCTTTTGTCCCTGGGGATGCCATTACCTTTGGTGGAACAGGGAGGAACAAAGACAGCTGCTCACATTCTTAAAGGGAAAACTTTCTTTCATTTTTTTTCTTTAGTAGAAACCTACCAATTTAAAGAAACTATCCTCACTCATTTAAGAAACACCCAATTTAATTTTATATCCAGCCCAGAGCAGAATTATGAAAGGAATAGAATATTGTTCCAAAACTTCACAGAGCCATAATTTCATCCATCTTCACCCTCCCTCCACCATTGCAGACTGCAACCCTTGGTGCCTTAGTGGATGGTCTCTCAGAGCTGCTATGGCTGGAAAAATTGATGACCCTCTGGCCAACCTCGAGCTGAGGCTCCCTGAACTTAACTGGTAGGCTTACCCTTGAACGATGGATGTTACCAAGGCTGCACTCAAAACCTCTGATGCTTGAAGTCTGCTAGAACTTAGGTTCCTCTGACAAAGCCTTCGAGGACCCAGGGTCGCCATGGTGAGGCCTCAGAGGAATTCACTAGGAAAGGTGTACCTGAGAAGGTAGAAAAGATCGAGAGGGCTCATAACTATCTTTTCTAAGACTTCATTGAAGGAACTCAAGATGTTTAGCCTTAAGAAAGAAAAATGGAAGATAATTTTTTTGTCTTTAACTGTTATAAAGGCTGTAGTGTGAAAGAGGTGTTAAGTACATTCTCTTTGGCCATGAAAGAAAAAGTAGACAGATTTCAGCTTAGGTGAGTCTAAAGAAGAGCTGCCTAACAATACTATCCAAAAATGTAATGGTTTGCTACCCAAGGCAGTCACTGCTACTGAAGGTGCTCAAGGAGGGTCTATATGGCCACTTGTCAGGGAGTTTGTAAAGGAAATTAATCCACGTGGCATGGATTTCAACTAAATGATCACTAAGGTCTCTTCCAACTGTAGGATTCTATAATTCTGATAAGTTAAATGCATATGTTATGATTAAAGATAATACGAGCTATTTATTTGCAACAGGAAAGAAAGTATGACAAATTTATGAACTCGAATTTGGTTATTTTTCCTTTTGTGAAGCATACTCATTGCTTCACTTAATATGGTATGTCAACTTACATTACTCCCCTGCCTAGAGTCAGTGAGGTGGGTGCAGAGGATGGAACACTGGGCCTGAAATCAAGAAGAACCGAGTATAATCCAGCCTTAGATACTTACTAGACTGTGACCCAGGAAAAGTCAATTAACCTCAGTGTGCCTCAGATTCCTCAACTGTAAAATGGAAATAATGGCAGTGCCTACCTTGCAGAATTATTGTGAGGATCAAATGAGATAATATTTCTAAAGCATTAGCATAATCCCTGGCACATAGAAGTAGCCATATGTAACAGCAACCACACTGGCATAACCAGGATGGCTGTTAGCACAGGTTCTTTTATCTGCTTTACCAAGGAAAGCAACTTTAAAGGGGTCAAAGATTTTCTCTAATTACATAAACTACAAATAGAAGAAATACAGAGAAGAGAAATAAAGAACAGCAGACAAGACTCTACTGCCTGAATCAAAACGCTACTGCTATATACTTTATATCCACCATTGAATTGAGAGAGCCTTTACTTCTGAGCAATCAGGGGGTCTGAACATGCGATCACTGAGTCTCAACTAGGGAATCAGAAGATCCTTCTTGTAAGTGAGCACCAAAAGCAAAAGCTCACCTCTCAGAATATATACTCTTTCAGCTGATAGGCTGAGAGCCAGAAGGCATCACAACCCTCCTGACTCAGTGCCTAATTAGAAATTAACAAAAAGTGTTTAAGCCTTCCTACAAGCAAGCAAGCTTCCCTTAATGGGCTCCACATGAGGCCTATTCATGGGCAGGGAAGATCTTATTCCCCGTTAACCTTACACTATACAAATTGTTATTCTCTTCTTAATGTGTCCTGTATGTGACATACCATCTCCTACCTGATTTTCTATGTATAGGGTATCCATCATATCAGAAATGCTCTATCTCCTCAATCTATTTCTTGGAATCTCTAGATCCCTTTCAAAATAGCTAAAGGTCCAGTCGCTATAGAAAGGAGCTTTTCATGATTTCCCCAGTTGCTGCTATCTACAGTTACTTTCTGTTTATTTTCTACATATTTTGCAATTTTCTTATTCATGCATGAATTGTTCTCCTCTCGTCTCCCCAGCCCAGGAAAATATAAGCTCCTTCAGGACAAGGACTGTTTCATTTTTGTCTTTGAATCCTGAGTACCTTACGCAGTGGTGCTTCACAAATGTTTGTTGAATCTAATGGAATTCTATATATCAGCATACCAATCCAGGCTAAATCTTAGTATTTGCTTTGCAAAAGAAAGCTAAAATTTTAAGTGATTTATGACATCCAAACATATTTTTATTTACTCATGGCTATAATTGGATTTAACTTAGGTAGACTCTGTTATTTAAAATAACCACTATCTCACATGTAGTAGGAAATTCATAAATATCTGTTCAAATGTTAGAAACAAGTAATTAACACTAGCCATAAAACTGTGAAAGGAATGAAATTAACGTTTGATTGATAACTTCGTTCTTTTCTGGTGCAGTCTTTGGTTTGTAATACACACAAGTAGTGAGGAAAACCATTAAAAGAGAGAAACAAAGACGGAGAAGAGGTGAGCAGGGAAGCTGATCATGCTAAATAAGAGACATCATACCCACCAAACACAGGACAGTCACTGATAGAATTCTGAAAGATGGCCAGATGGAGTGAGAAATAAAGCACATTTTCAGGAAGTAAGGCAAATAGCCCTAAAGATTTAAAAGTTGGCTTCATTGCCTTTCCTGGCCCCTATTTATCAGCAAAATGCTCTTTTCCAGAGACACCTGGACTTTGTGGAGCCATTAGGTTCCCTACAGGCTTTCCTAGTGAGGTTCACAATCTAAGAAGCCTCATATGTCATCACCATAAGTAATGAAAACCATCTCTGACAACAAAGGCATATAATTTCTGATCCTGTACCTTCTACTTTTAAAAGAAGGTGGGGAAAGAAGGGGACAGAAAAGAAGTAACAGTGAACAAAACTTTTCAGGAATTTGAGTCTCATATCTGCCTTTTGACTTTCTCATGTTAGGTTTAGAAAGGACTGAGTAAAGTAGAGGATTGGCCAAGTCAACGAGTATTCATTAGGGACATACTATATGCAGAACATTGTTCTGGGCACTGACTGGCAGGGGAGAAACAAAAGTGAAATATGACAGGGCTCCAGCCTTTTTTGAACTTATGCTGAAGTCAAAATTTATGCAAATAACAATAATACAAAACAGAATATGGTATCAGTCAGGGCGCCTTGACAGGCATGGCCAAGGGAAAAGACGTCCCAGAAGGTACGATCAAATTTTGAGTTGTTGCTGATCTTGTGACAAGATTCATCACCCAAATCAACTGGTGTTTTCTTTTATTGATGTGAAGCTCTTGTATCAAGCCTCTATTCATGCCTCACTTTGTCCCCCACCATACTCTCAACAACTGTCTTAACATCTGGTCCTGAGACCACACCTGGACAACTTAGGCTTTTCAGCTGATACCCATAATCCTGATTGGAGATTACCTCTCATGGGGCCCATTCTATCAGGCCAGCTATAGTCTAGCCATGCTTCACCTTACCCTCCTGCCATCTTCTTGCCATCTGTCTTGCTTCCTGAATCAGAAACCATTCCTTGGGGTAACTAATCCTTTTTAGTTCTCAAACTCCCATCCTGGGCTCTGGAGGTCCTGATAGGTGGGTTCTTTATGTTTGAGCCACTATATCAGACCAACAGTTTCAGTTGTGCTTCTCCTTACACCCCTCCCCATACTTTACTTTTCCCCAAATCTTTTTGACAGCTAGTTGGCCACAATACTTATCCCCTCTGCCCCCGCCCTCTTCCTGCTCTGGAACCATAATCAAAGCAATATAGTTATTGCTCCTTGCTACTGGAAAGAATATATTATTTTTCTCCTTTATTGTTCTGCTTGCCCTCCCTATAACTTTCCAAACCAAAATACCACTCCAGTGACACCATTCTGCTCTATATATATTTTGTCTCAGTCATTAGAATATAAACTTTTTGAAGGTAGGGAGTTTTTGTATCACCTAGTACTCAGCACTAGGCTTGACACATAAGCAGCACTTAATAAATGCTTTTTCATTCATTTCCCAAGATCTCAGGCAATTTGCAGCATAGCCTGACAAATAAAATGTTCCCAAAGATACACATGGTAGGAGAAAGAGAGAAAGCCATGAGGAGGAGCAGATTTAGAGAATCATACTGCTTTCCCAAAGCAAAATCTTCACGTGGTTCTACCTTCTCTCTGCCTTCCCATGACAAATAGCTCTGCAACAGCAATAAACAGGGCCCCTCTAAAATATACCAGCTTTGCCGTTATAGTTCTTTGCTCTTATCTGTTGTCTGAGGCTTCCTCAGGATGGGAAAGACATTGATGTAGTCCTCAGGACTATTTTTTTTTTGCCAGCTACTCTTTCCTGACCCCACAGCTTAGCTGCTTTAGCTTCCTTAATGTACCCAGCAAATGTATTAGAGAAGTGTAACCCTAGTACTGAATAAGACCTGAGGAAGAAAAAATTGTTAGTAACTAACTAATGGAATCAAACATAAATATGCAGGGGATGTATATGTGTTTGTGTACATGTAATGGATTAGATAGATAGACAAAAGAGGTTGAAAGTATACAGTAATATAATCTCTGAGAGAAATTAATATTATGCTACCATATTAACTAATTATTAATTTGTGATCTACCCTTTTCCCTCTTATTTCTGTTAAAAACGCACCTCCCGAAAAATTTAGTCAGCCTCTGAAGGGCTTGGCTGAATGATGAGATTTGCTCCTAGCCCTCAAGGCACAGGTTCATTGTTAACTGGGTGGGTAGGACCCCATGTAACTAGAGACCTAATTAATGTCTGTTTAGAGAATAAACAGAATCCAGTCTGGGTGAGTCTTTGCTGGGAGAAGAATCTCCTCTCCTTGGTCCCCTCCATTAGAGTTTAGGGTGACTCAGGTCATTAAGAAGAAAACTAGCTAGAGAGGTCAGGATGGAGGTGGCTTCTCCTTGCCCAGATATCTTAAGGCTGCTGAGTCTCATGATCAAGTCCATTCTCAGCAGGAGGAGCTGAAGACTTTTAGCCTGCCTCCTCATTAAATGTCCACCAATCAGGGTTGAGTTTCACTTGTCAGGCAAGTTCCCTTTCAGAAAGGATTTAAGAAGCATCTGAGTCTCCCTTGGAGTCTTAGGTTACTGAGAAACTATCAATTTGGTTAACACTGACCATCAACTTGATTGCTGGCTAGCCTAATTAAGAAATTGATTATTAATTACCCAGCAACTCCATCTCCCAGGGTTTTCACTGGTCTTACCTTTACACCCAGATAAAATATGTGGTAAGAAGAACATTGGGCAGAAGACCAGTCAGAAGCCCAGGTCTCAAGTGCTACGTCTGAGGCTTATTTGTTAATGTGACTTTGGATCATTTAAAATCTCTGAGGGTACTACTATTCTCTCCCAGCCTTATTCTCAGAAAAGAAAGAAGGAAACAAGCATTTATTAATTACCTATTATGCTCCAGGCACTGTGCTAAATGCTTTCCAAATATTATCTCATTTGATCCTCACAACAACCCTAAGCTGTAGATATTATTATCTCCACTTTACAATTGAGGAAACTGAGGAAGACAGAGGATAAGTGAGTTGCCCAGGGTCACATAGTTAGTAAGTGTCTGAAGCTGTATTTGAACTCAGGTCTGCCAAACTCCAAATCTAGTGCTCTATCCACTGCAAATAATGTGCCGGAGATCATTAATCGTTTGGCTCATTAGAATCCAGGACTTCTAAAAATGACACCCTGTCTCTACAGGGGATCTGATGGTTCTATAAACTCTAGGTGTCCTTGGGAATTTTTTTTAAATCAATGCAGGAAAACCAAGAAATGCAATAAAGTTCCCTCCTAGATCTTTAGGACCTCTCAGTGGCTACAGTAGAGAAAATTCTATAACACTGAATGTTGGCCTCACAACATAGGAAGAGGAGAAATGAAGCAGCTAAGAAGCAGGAAGAAAACCCAAAGCACTCTATGATTAGCAGTTACTGATGCTTTCTCATCTCTAATTCCACCCTTCTACAAAATTACCTTGCATACAGTTTGTGTATATGCATATAAGTACACGTTGTCCCTCCTGATACAATGGAAATTTTTGGAGAACAGAAAATGCCATTTTTGCCTTTATAGTCCTAATGCTTGGCATAGTGTCTGGCGTTAAGTAAATGCTTGTTGACTGATTGATTGATAACAAAGTCAGAAAATAAGATATGGGTGGGGAAAATAAAGAGCCACAGGCAGAAGGTGGTATGTGGAATGGAAACAGTGCCAGAACTAAGATCAAAACAAAGTCTTATGGGCTATTGAAACAACAAAGGCTGAGCATGAAAAACATGTTTTTTTTTCAAAATTCTATATGTAAGATTCAATGGACATGATCAAATATTTTATGCTTAGGCAGCCCTATGCCTTTGCTTCTTTGGAATTCATTTAACTGGACAGCTCTGCCTTCTACAGCCCTCCTCCTTTCAATGTGTTCTGAATGACCTGGCCTCTTCCTTAAGGAGTGCTTTATTTGACTGAATCACCTGACCATTCAAGATGCTACTGACATATGAATTTCTATATGTAGAAGTGAGGCTAAGTCATGGACCAAGCCACTGCACTTATCATTTATATTATGTAACAGCAGCTACAAGAGTGTTCCCCTCAGTTCGAAATATCTAAGGGGACTCTGGGAGCTGTTGCATTCCCTGCACTCACTATCTAACAAAGATAGTGCTCATTTTCTCATTAAATCCTACCAAAATGTGCAGTTTTTCTTGCTCTTGCCTTTTAGTGACATAACAGTGCATTTATATCACATGACTGTCCATTTAGAGAGTAATTGCTGTTAAATGTTGGACAATGGGTGAGAAACACGATCTGTTTCTATAATCCTTGATTTAGCTCCTCAGACCTGGCAACGGCCATCTCTAAGGGGAACCAGACAGGGACCCTCAGATTCCTAATCAGCAAAAGATCTGTGATGACATTGTACTGCCTTCCTACCTTGGAGGATTGTTTTTAGGATCAGCTAATAAAATGGGCACAAAGAGTTAATTACATATCCCTGTATAAATATAAGCCAGTGGTGGCAGGAGTGATGTGGTAGTAGTATTTTTGCTTTGTTTTGTACAAAATGGTGATTTCTTAGATGAAGGAATTCCTGGTTAGGAAGCACCATTTAGCAATGCAGGCCAGCAGCTAGTATGAAAGTTATAGTCTTGGAGAGATGTCTGAAGGCATTCAATGACTCACCTAGGATCATACAGATAGTACTCTATACCTCAGAAGCCAGACTTCAATCCAGTCTTCTCTGCTCCAAGGTTGAGTCTTCAGCAGCAGCCCAACAGCAGCAGCACCAGTAGTAGTAGTAGTAGTAGTAGTAGTAGCAGCAGCAGCAGCAGCAGTAGTAGTAGTAGTAGCATATTAGTAGTAGCCATTCTCATCTTTGTCATAGTCATAGTAGTAATACATGTTAAAGTCTAAAATCAAGGAGAAGTGGAAAGAGTAAAAGTCTAAATTGTATTGCTAAATATTTTAGAGTAAATTGATGCTTATGATTAGAGACCTATCATGTAATAAAAATAATATTAATAATAATTAGCATTTATACAATGCTTTATAGTTTTGCAAAGCATTTTACAAATATTATCTCATTTGATCCTTACAACAACAATGGGTGGTATATGCTATTTTCTCCATTTTATAGATGAGCAAACCGAAGTGAAGGGAAGTTAAGTGAAATGCCCAAGGTCACACAGCTAGTAAGCGTCTGAGGAGGGATTTTAATTCAGGTCTTCCTGACTCCAAGTCCAATAGTCTTGTTTGGTCATGTAGCTAGGACATGGGAACACTAGTTTCTCTATTTTTTTTCAGATATTTTATTCAGTTATTTACTCTCCCTCCTCTGATGCTTACTGGCTACCTGACCTAGGGCAAGTCATTTAATATCTCAGGGCTCAAAGGAACTCTCAAAGTTATAGGCCAGCTGCAAATTTGCATGAGAGAGGGAGTTTTGTCACAAAGAGTTCCCTGTGCCAATGAAATCATAGTTCCCATTTAAAAAATGTATAGGGCATTGCATTGAACATTAGGGATAAAAAGTCGGAAACAAAAAAGCCTCTTCCCTATTGTACTAGAGAGCTACATTATGTACCCAGACAAATAGACTACATTAGAAAACCATTTCAGAAAGAAGAGGACATTAAAAATGGGGGTGGGGAGGAGAGGCTTGTAATCAGGAAAAAGCCTTGTGAAGGAGACGTCTCCTGAACTGTGCTTTGAATGATGGAAACTAGGGGTTCTAAGATATGGAGATGATGAGGAAATATATTCAAGACATTGAAGTTGGGGAGGAAGGGAACTTGCAGAAAGGCACAGATCAGAGATGGAATGTCATATAAGGGAAACTATAAGGTTGGTTTTCAGGATCACCAAGATAAACCACCATAAATTTCATATTCTCTCTCTCTCTCTCTCTCTCTCTCTCTCTCTCACACACACACACACACACACACACCATCATTATCAAAATATATTTGCTGAGCTAAGAAATGGCATGAAACAAGTCACTGAGAGCCAACCTCAAAGTCAGGATGACCTGGGTTCAAGTGCCACCTCTGATACATGCTGGCTGTGTCAATATGGGAGGGTGACTTAACTTTTCAATATTATAAACTGTAGAAATTCCTGATTGATCAGTTAATCAATAAGCATTTATTAAGTACCTACTATGTGTCAGGTACTCTACTAAGTAGTAGAAATATAAATACAATGAGAGAAAAAATTCCACCTCTGAAGGAGCTTACATTCTAATGGGAGAACACAACAAGGCTATATAGAAGTATATACAGAATAGAGATTCGGTCCTCGTTGGTAGAGGTAGTTTAATAATCAGAAAGTCCCTATACTACTAAAATCATAGAACTACATTCCCCTTTCCCCCTACATTCTCTATTCCCCAACCCAAAAAAAGTCATAGTCCAGGATCTCTTTAGAAACTGGTTGTCTAGGCTGGGCATTCACACACATGTATTATCCCTGCACCTTGGAAGATCACCTTTGTCTTTCCGTAATGTACTAACTGCATCAAATTCTATTCTTTGCACTTTATTTTGGTGATTAATTTTGCCTTCAAATTAAATCATTTGTGTCCTCCAAAGTCTTGATCTCTGTGTCCTATGATTTGTTGGGTTCACTGGTTAGGGCAGCTCTCAGTACAATTTTAGAGAGTTCATTCCTAGGCCCTGTCGCCTGAAGGCCTCTAGATGATTTATAAGAGATACTCTGAGCATGGAAACCCAGAAAAATGAACCTGTCTATATGGAATTTTCATGGAAAATAAGTGTCAGAATGCACAGTGAAATGTGACTCTTAATCCTTGCTGCTGCCACTCATCAAGTCCTCCCCACCTCCACATCCCCCCCACCCCCAACTCCTCCACCATCCACATTTGTACAATCTGCTTCCCAGGTCGTGGCCACACTCATTTATCTTCCAGCTGACCTGCGGGCACTCTTCGTACTTTATTGACTATGAAAATTGTATCATTAAATGTCAGAGGTTTGTGAGTGGTGTGGGATTAGCTGCCATGGAAGCAGGATCCTCCTGCTCACCTGCAGAATACAATTGCACAAACAACTATTACCCAGGTGTTCCTTCCTTGGCCTTGCAAACCAGATCTAGTTCCCTATAATGAGCTTACAGACTTCTTTGCTGGTGGGGAAGATTTCCTGATAAGATTCATTAAGTTTAGACCGGGAGATTCACTATAAATTCTATACCACAAACTAACATAACAAAAAGACCTTTGTCCTTATAGCCTCATTAGGGATCTAAACAATGGATGTCATTGACTATGTGTCACTCACTCATGCCTATGTTGGGTGCTCCAACTGCCATTAATTGTACAGGATTCTGGTTCTGCCTCAGGGAGCATAGCATCTCTTCCATCTTATTCCTGACTGGGGATTTTCTAAGGTCTCCTTGCCAAAACTTCCTGGGATTGAAGAAATCAAACATATGTATTCTATTGTGGAGGAATTTGGGGGACCCTGAGAAGGTCACAAGTTTGAGCATGTAGACAGTTGGAAATGCAAAGTCTTATCAAATGCACTCACAATTAGATAGCTCTTATTTTCTTCCAGTTACTCCAATGGAAAAGATTATTCAGCTTTGGATCATAGATTTCTGATAAAAACATAAAGAAAACCAAGTCCTCCCACAGCCATCTTACATACTTAACACAGTGCTTTGTGTTGAGGGTATTGCAAAGTAGGAAGTCACTCAATACCCTGGGAGATTTGTTCTTGTTTTGTGAAAGGGGAAAGGAAGATACAGTACATTGCAGGTTTTGCCTAAATCAATGCTCTCCAACCTTTTGACAGTTGTAGTGATTATGCAACCATTTCTGCCTACAAATACTGTAGGGCATGGGGCTTTTATTCAAATAAAAATACAAAAAATATTTCATTTCATTTCTTTCAGAATATTTTGAGCATTTTAAAACATTGTTTAGAAATAACTGAAGATATTTGAGAGTGTCTCAAGACCAGTGCTGAAATCAGTGGCTTATAGTCACCAAGAAAGTAGAATGTGAGTTCCTTCAAGACCTGGACTGTTCTCATCTTTGTCTCTGTAACCCCAGAAGCAAGAGTTAGCTAGGTGTGGTTCATAGACCACTGGACTTGGGGCTAGGAAAGCCTGAGTTCAAATCTGACACCTGGCACTTACTGGCTGTATGACCCTTGGCAAATCACTGAACCATTATCTGGCTCACTTTTCTCAACTGTACAACAGGAATGATAATAGCACAAAAGTCCACAGATTTTTGTGAGGGCCAAATGAGATAATAATTGTAAAGCACTTGGCACAGTGCTGGCACATAGTCAACACTTACTTTCTCCCTCTCCCAGCAATTAATTCCCAACCTGGGAATGTAGTAGGTGATTAATAAATGCCGAATTGAGCTAAATCAAACAAAGCCACTGTAAGGATCCTATTAGCATATAATCCTTTCCTTTCTAAAATAAAGAAAACATCTATCACAAGAAGATGCAGATCACAGCATGAACTAAGCAGGACCAACATAACAATATACACAATGGCTACAACAACATGAAAGGAAGATATGACAACCGAAAAAAATGAAACCGATCACTAGTGGTTATAATGGCTACGCTTGGTCCTGGGGAAGAGCTGAGAAAATGTATGTCCCATTCATCTTTGCAGAGTTGTGTGGGAGAAACGGGGTGGTTACAGGTATGTCATATATATCATCAGACTCCATGGAGCCTGTATTGGTTATTCTGCTAAACTGTCTTTTTTCTCTTTTTATTTAATTCTTTGTTACGAGGGATAGCTCGCTGAGTAGTAGAATGATATATTTAGAAATTAAGGTGACAAAAGCAAAGATATCAATGCACTTTTTAAAAATTAAAGGAAGGGGGGCAGAGCCAAGATGGCAGCTGGAAAGCAGGGACTAGTGTGAGCTCCCCGCCAAGTCCCTCCAAAAACCTATAAAAAATGGCTTTGAACCAATTCTAGAACTGCAGAACCCACAGAGTAGCAGAGGGAAGTAGGGCTCTAGCCCAGGACAGCCTGGATGGTCTCTGGGTAAGATCTATCCCTCATTGACCTGGGAACAGAGGGGAGCAGAGCTGAGCGGAGCAGAGCCCAGCGTGGGCGGCACGGACCAACCAGACCAGGAGCTGGGCCCTAGTGCTCTGAATCAATGAGCTGCAGCAGTTACCAGACTTCTCAACCCACAAACAACAAAGATAACAGAGTAGGTTAGTGGAAAAAGCTGCTGGGGACAGGGAGTTTGCTGTTTGGCCACCAC
>CM053622.1:699836576-699856162 GCA_028646595.1 Phalanger gymnotis | reverse complement strand
AATTAAATCTATCTTCACTTTTGCTTTGTCTGAGATTAGGTTAGCTACACTTGCTTCTTTTACTCTAGCTGAGGTGCAATATATTTTACTCCAGCCTTTTACCTTTACCCTGTATGTATCCCCCTTCTTTAACCAGATCAGATGACAGTAAAGCTCAAATGCTGCTCTTCTCCCTCCCTTCTTTCTCTCTACTATAATACGTTTTTGTGCCTCTTCATTTGGTGTAATTTACCCTTTTGTACTACCTCCTTACCTCTTCTCTCATAGCCCTCCCTTTACATTTCTTACTTATGTTTTTTATCCTTATATCAATTATTTTATACAGACATTCACAATCTATGTGTATCCCATTCAATTGTCATAATACCTGTAGTATTTCAAGATTGACATATATTACCTTTTGAGGTATCAGATGTATCTATAGTGTCATTGCTGTTCTCTTTGAAATTGGTATTTTGATCATGCCTGTCTCCAGGAAAAGAATCAATGGTCCTCAGTTTTTCTGTGTTCTTCTTCATGTTGGTTAGCCTTTTCCTGGCTTTACAACAAATTTCTGCCTTTGGGGCTCAGGGCTCTCTGTTCCAGCTTTCTTATTCTGGGGATTGTGAATCTAATTGTTGTCTTTGTGAATTATAGCCTTTAGTTTCCTGAGGTGTGGGGGAGGGGTCTGGCTCCCTGATGCCTCTTTCCCTAGGGGTGATCTCCAGCACTGTTGCTCTTCAGCAATGGTCTCAGCTCTTCATTGTTTGAGCTGATGTCTGGCCCTTCCCCTGGTGGAGGAAGAGTATGTCTGGGCTGCTGGTGTTGACCCCTGCCAGCTCTGCCCCCTTGGGACTAATGAACTTCTACTATTTGGCCACCGAAACCCCACTTCTATATCCTCTCTTCCAGCATTCTTTTTTTCCCCAAGGAATTCTCTGGGTGAGGGACAAAAATGCATTTTCAACGAAATAGAGGACTTTCAAGAATTCTTGATGAAAAGACCGGAACTGAATAGAAAATTCGACTTTCAAATACGAGAATCAAGGGAAGCATGAAAAGGTAAACAGAAAAGAGAAATCATAAGGGACTTATTAATGTTGAACTGTTTATATTCCTACATGGAAAGATGATATTTGTAACTCATGAGACCTTTCTCAGTATTACGGTAGTTTAAGGGAATATACATACATACATACATACATACATACATACATACATGTATATATATAGACAGAGGGCACAGGGTGAGTTAAATGTGAAGTGATGATATCTAAAAATAAAATTAAGGGGTGAGAAAGGAATACATTAGAGGAACAAGAAAGAGAGAGATAGAATGAGGTAAATTATCCCACATAAAAGTGGAAAGAAAAAGCTATTGTAATGGAAGGAAAGAGGGGGGAGGTGAAAGAGAATGAGTGAACCTTACTCTCATTGGAGTTGGCTTAAGGAGGGAATAAGATACACACTCAATTGGCTATCTTACCCTACAGGAAAGTGGGAGGGGGGCAAGGGGATAAGGTGGGGATGAAAGAAGGGAGGACAGATTGGGGGGAGGGACTAGTCAGAAGCAAACACCTTTGAGAAGGGACAGAGTCGAAGGAGAAAATTGAATAAATGGGGGACAGGATAGGATGGAGGGAAATATAGTTAGTCTATCACAACATATCCATTATGGAAGGGTTTTGCATAATTATACATCTGTAAGCTATATTGAATTACTTTCCTTCTCAAGGAATGGGGGTGGGGAGGGAAGAGGGGAGAGAATTTGGAACTCAAAGTTCTAAAAACAAATGTTAAAAACTGTTTTTACATGCAACTGGGAAATAACAGATACAGGCAATGGGTTATAGAAATCTATCTTGCCCTACAAGAAAGTAAGGGTAAAGGACGTGGGCAGAATGGGGTGCTAAAAGGGAGGGCACACTGGGGAAAGAGGCAATCAGAATACAAGCCACCTCCCCTACCTTCTCCTTAATCTTAAAATAGGAGACAGAATGTCCCTTCCCTACAATTCATACTTAAAAACTATAAATAAAAGCACTGAGGATATGTTTACTTTTTTCATTGAAGGGTAGAGATGGGGAGAAAATTTGTAACTCAAAATCTTGTGTAAATGAATGTTGAAAACTAAAAATAAATAAATTAATCTAAAAAAGAGCAATGGGGTAGGAGGAAGTCTCATGTTTCAGAATACAGAATGATTACTGTTACACAATTCTTCCTCATAAATTGATGTTTCTGGCAATGATGCACAGAAGAAAATTGTCCTACAATAATAAGTAAATAAGTAAAATAATAAGTAAAGAGAAGGAAGAACAAGATGAAAGCTATAAGTGCATTAACACAGTAATAGAATAGAAGAAGGAATTCAACTTTTGTCCTTCAGAAGTCCTTCCTTTCATGAGCAAAATGAATAAATCAGAAACATTTAAAATGTGGACAAGAGAATGAAATATAAAATATTATAGATATGGATATAAAATAGAGGACAAGATAAGTCAAACCTTCTTAGAAAAGGATAGCGCAAATGAATAATACTCAAGAGGTAAAGCAAGGTGGGAAAAGGAGGATTCTTAACCACACTCTTACCTAGGTGAGGAATTGAAAGAGGAAAAATATAAGAAGATGAGAGAGACAAAAAAGAGGGAGAGAGACAGGAAGAGAGAGATAGAGACAGAGAGACAGAGAGAGACAGAGAGAGATGGAGAAGTGATAGGTGGATTGAGACATAATTTAGATAGATAGCCAAAAACAAATGATCAAGTCAAGGAATGTGGGGTAGGCATGTAATATGTGAGGCATGGAGAGGACAACAAAGAGATCCTGTGGGAATAGACTAGGATCACAATAATAACAGGGACAAAGTACCAACTTAAAAGGAGAAAATCAAAGCAAAAAATAGAGGAACATGCATATAAAATAATAATATCTTTAAATGTGAATGAACCAAATGGTCCATTAAGTGAAAGACAATGGCAGAGTAGTTAAATTTGCTTCATAAGTTATACATATTTGATAAATATAAATGCATATAAAATGAAAATGAGATACTTAGGTAAAATTTACTATTTGTCTGGTGATTCAGAAAAAGACAGGAGATTTAATTCTGCATAAAAAAAGGCAAAAATAAAAATTCATAATGTCGAGAGACATAAGGAAGGAAATTACATTATGCACCACATAGATATTGGAAAAATATTATTAGATCAATTTGCATGAAATAGCATAGCATCTTCATGAATAAAAATCTAACTGGTAAAGTCGCAGAGAAAATCCCTCTTTCTTTTGCCCATGGCAGGATCTTCTAGGCTCAAAGAAATGATTTGTAGAAGGAAATTGGCAAGACACATTCTGAAATTTTCACGTGGGAAAAGAACTGTCTCTTTTCCTCCCTCCCTTCAATAATAATCCTTATTGGGACAGGAATGTGATATTCAGGATAGGATAAATTAAATACTTTGCACTTTCTATTTTCTCTTCATCCAGACTTCCGGTTGTGATGCAGGTAGCACTGGAGGTTGAGAGGCAAGTGACCAGTGACGAACTGGGGAGTGAGGAGTAGATTTTATATTATAAGAATCTACTCTTGCCTGCATTCAGTTGTGTACAGTAGCTATTAAGAATCTTGCCATTTAGCAGGCTTGTGAACCAGAGGAAACATCACCTCCCCTACCTTCTCCTTAATCTTAAAATAGGGGACTGAATGTCCCTTCCCTACAATTCATATTTAAAAACTATAAATAAAAGCACTGAAGATATGTTTACTTTTTTCATGGAAGATTTGAGGGGGGAGTACACAAGAGCGAGATTCTATAGCATTCTTTGCATTTTAATTTCATGATATTAAAACTATTGGCTGATAACATATTAAGGAACTGAATCAATGAGTACTTAGGGAAGAGAAACAAGAGAATGAAAATACTCACAAAGGTATTTGGCACAAGCCAAAAATAAAAATAGCAGTTTTCATATTTTAATTTTTAAGCAATGCTTCATGTCTAGGCTTGAATGAATCCTGCAAGTTAGGGGAAAATTCCATATATAGTAAAACACCATATTAGGATCAGGGAAAGCTTCCTGGGCTTTTTTGGTGTAACACTATGCTAGATGCTTTCTGACCAGTGGGTAGACATAGCAGTCATTAAACGAGTGGTGACTAAAATGAAACTGAGGCAAACTGAGGCACATTTTCTCAGAGGAAGATAGTTTATTAACAGTGATACATATAGTTGTTAATTAAGTGGTTCATTCTGGCACTTCTGTAAAGTCAAGCACCCAGATGGTACAGAAAAACAAAATTATTGAGAAACAGGAGAGGAGGGAATATGAATAGTTGAGAAGCCTTACTAGCTGCAGCCGGTAAAGCGGGTTGGCCTTCAGGTGTAACTGATCAAATATCTCTCTGTCTCTGTCTTTCTCTGTCTCTCTCATAATAATGGAATGTTAATTTACTTAGGGGCCATAACTGCCTCTAGTAATCTTGGCTAGAAAATCAGAACCACCCAAGTCAGGACCACCAAGTTAGTCTTCTGTATCAGTAAGGCAAGATTCATGACCTTGAGGATGACCATGAACATGCCTGTATGGTTCAGAATTGAAAAGTATGAAAAACACTCTAGGTAGAAGGCAGAGGAAGTATAACATTTATTTAGACACCAGAGGATCAAATCCCAAGACCAATAACTCCAATTCAATATAGTGGTAATTATATTCCAAAACCAGTAAGCCCACCTCAATGTAGCAATAAGAAAATTATAATAGTATTATAACAAGGAACCAAGTCATCCTGTAACCTTCCTCCCTGCCGGGGCCTCCACATAAACACTCATGAATCCTAACTGTTTGCATGCATTCTCTCTTCCCTCAGTTCTCTGGTCTCCAAAGCTCCCTGGTTTTCACTCTACTCTGTACTTCTGTTCTTGCTATATCTTTCAAGTAAATACCCATTTGTTAAAGCTAGTTAATGTAAATTGATTAAATGTAAATGGGACATTTATCACTAGCAGCTAACATTGAGAGAAACACAACAGAAAAGGGATTGAGCCAATAGCATTAGAGAAAGATGTCCCTAGCACTCCCCTCCAGTTACTCCTAGAATATTGAGAGGGATCCGTAGTCAGTTTGGCAATGGTTGAGAGAAGAAAGTTACTGGTGGGACCTCATGTGACATAATATCATACCATTTGCATTTGAAAGGAACACAGAAAGAGTCTCCAGCAGGGGCTTTCATTGTTGGGTATCTAATGTTTTAGGATCTAATAGAGAAATAATTGGCATTTTTTCTTTCTCTTTTAGTATGCATTTATATATTTTCTTCCTCTGGTGTGAGTTTTCTTTACAATTTATCTCCTTTGAGATGATGTTTGCAGACTTTTGCATTTTCTTATTCACTGAATGTTTAAGTACTGCTACTTGCTGGATTATTTAATCCTGTATAAGTATTGATTTTGAAATTAATATGAGAGTATGGACTTTCCATCACTACAATGCTGGTGCCTAATTATGAATTGTTTGTATTTTTCTTTTTTCATATAACTAGATAGACCTATATTGTTTGTATTATTGAATGCAGATCAAAGGATAATATTTGCTCCCTTTTTGTTGTTTTGGTTTGTTTCTTCTTTCTCCTGGTTCCTCCCATTGTTTCTAATTCTCCTTTACAACATGACTAATGTGAAAATATGTTTAATATGGATTTATATATAGAGTCTATATCAGATTGCATGCCATCTTGGGGAGGGAGAGGTTGGGGTTGGGTAGGAGAGGAAGGGGGAGAAAATTTAAAACTCAAAATCTGACAGAAGTGAATGTTGAAAATGAAAAATAAATAAATTAGTTTATATAAATGTGCTTTTCCTTTCCTTCCTTCTTTCCATTTTCCTCCTTCCCTCCCCTCCTTTCTTTCCCTCTATCCTTTCCTTCCTTCCCTTCCTCCCTTCCTTCCTTCCTTCCTTCCTTCCTTCCTTCCTTCCTTCCTTCCTTCCTTCCTTCCTTCCTTCCTTCCTTCCTTCCTTCCTCCCTCTCTCCTTCCCTCCCTCCTCCCTTCCTTTTTCTTAGATTCTTGACCCTGAGGTAATGTTTTTGGAGGTCAAGTAAAGGGAACTACTGGTTCTCTATAAAGATCTCTTAAAGCAGTTAAGTGTGTTTATCCTGAAGAAGAGAAGACATATGTCATGCATATGTGTTGACAAATGACCCCTCAATAATGAGAGTGAATATGAAACAATAATTTTGCACAGATATCTGTTTATTTTTCTTGCTCTCTCCTCATTGAAGTTTTGAAGCTATATAGTAGGGGATCCTGTGTCTGGAGTTACTATGGAGCTCATAGGTCTACAGAACACAAAATCTATCAGAAAAATAGTACTGAATACTCTATTAATGAGAAGTCATTTAGTTTCTTGGGAAATGGATGTTATTAAAGTAGCATTTTTGTATTTGATACATCATGAGGCCCACAGTTTGAGGCCCTCTTTTATAAGCACTAATGGTGAATGAAATCCTTTCTTTCACTGTTCCTATCAAGGCCTCCATTCCTTTATAAAAATAATATAGGCAGTTAGGTGGCACAGTCGATAAAACTCTGGATTCAGAGTAAAGAAGACCTGAGCTAAAATACTGCCTCAGATTCTTTGTAGCTGGGACCCTGAGCAAGTCACTTAACTTCTATATGCCTCAGTTTCCTCATATGTAAAATAGAGATAATAATATCACCTACTTCACAACATTATTATGGGGGTAAAGTGAGATAGCATTTGTATATCAATTTGGAAACTTAGCAGTTGCAAATATTAGTGTTGTTAAGAGGAGAAATTAGTGTTTAACTCCTTGTTCAAAATTCCTCAGTGACTTCTTTGTTTCTATTGAATAAAATCAGAGTTTCTTGGCCTGAAATTCAATAATAATTGATATTTACATAGCACTTTAAAGTTTGTGAAACATTTCACATATATTATCTCACCATGCCACACAACAGCCCTGTGAAAAAGATACCAATAGTACTATTATCCCCATTTTACAGCTGAAGAAAATGAAAGTGAGAGGTTATGAAACTTGTTCATACCACAAATATTCAGAAACTGGATTTGAAGCCATTTTTCTTGACTGTCTTGTACACTATCCTCTCTATCTCTATATCTCATCTTATATCTCTCATCCCTTTCTGCATCAAACTCCTCGAAAACCTGTTACCCTCACTGCCCCCATGTCCTCTTCCCTCACTCCTCAACCCTTTGCAGTCTGACTTCTTTTCTCTTCATTCTCATCATATCAACTGAAACTACTCTCCCCATAATTACTATCAATCACTCAATGACCAAATCTCAAGGTTTTCTCTCAATCTTAATCTTTTTCCATCTATTTACTATTTTTGACACTGCTAACCATGTTTGAGTCTAAGATAGTCTCTTCTCTCTGGGTTTTCTTGGAGTGGGAGGGGTCCTCCATACTGGAAATCTTCAAGCAAAATCTCAATGGCCATTTGACAGGCAACTGTAGAAGTGATTTTTATTCCTGAAAGAGTTGAACTAAATGATATCTGAGGTCCTGTGCAACTTTGAGATCCTTTGATTTCATGTTTTTTTGTAATTCAGCTTGGAAGATAAATAATTGGGCTTGCATGTATACATCCTGTTGGAAGTTAAGTTGAGCATATCCAAGTGAAGCTGGAGGCAGCAAATTTTTGATTTGCAAAAAGGCTAGTAGGGCTCTTTTCCCCATGGCATATCCAAATTCTGCTTTCTGCAACAATGATTGACTGATGGTTGTGTTGTTCCGGAATGTAGGAAATGGTAGAGTTGAATTGCTAAAATGTAGTGCTTTTTGGATCTCACATTGGTGAAACTGCCATCTCAAGGTATGTTGGGTCATTTTGATCAGTCCTATACATTGGTGGTAACTGGGCCTCCCAGAGGTGCTGTCGCTAACATCTTTTTCCAATGAATTGCCAAAGCATATTGCCACCATCCTATATGTGTGTAATTGATTTTACAGCCTTCATGAGGGACTTTATAGCTTTATCTCTCAAGTTGAATGAATAGTTCCTAAAATGCTTGATTTCTCCATCTTTGTGCAAAATCCTCTTATTTGAGGCTACAGTTACATGGCTTTCAATTGAGTGAGAAAGGGATGAGACTAGTATACCACCACCTTAAAGCAATGCTATCTCAAGCTGATTCCTCTTGTGAGGAAAACTGTCAGATGATAATGCCAACACCAGCTGTTTGCCAAGTAAGGGGAATGTAGCTAGTGAGGAAGGAGGTGGAATTCCTTTGGCATATAATGCATTGATAAGTATGAATGGACTTAGATAAGATGGAAGCTACTCAATAGTGAGGGACTACTATATCAGTCAAAGACCTACAGCAGATTCTTAATTAAACGGGATACTACAGTTCAGATTTTCCACTCCGACAATGTTTTTCATTGACCTGTCAAATTGACCTGTCAATAATGAACAGCAGGAATAGAGAGGGCATTGTTGTTGATGTGGTAGTTGCTTAATGAATACAATTTCGGGGTGAGAATGTGGAGAGGGTGGCCCCAGGATTGGTCATTAGGGGAAATATTTGCAATCAGGAAAGCCTTAAGGTGACCATGGATGTTACTTAGGACCAGCCCTTGGTATACTAAATCCACATGAAAATTTCCATTCGGACTAGATATTCATTGGTACAACATATGGGGAAACTGAGTTAACTTTTGGGGCCATTTGAATTCCTAATTACTCTTTCACCTTAACTTCCAAGAAAATAGCCTTGAGATTATGGACACTGGGTTTTTGCAAGGCCAAATATGAGGGGTTAATTATTTCCTTCTGGACACTATACCTGCTAGAATTAAAATGCAGATCTGACCATGTCACCACCCTACTCAACAAACTCTATTGCCTCCCTGGGACATATAAGATCAAATACAAAATACGCTGTTTAATGCCCTTAATAAACTATCACCTTCCTTTCAGATTTTCTTACAAATTTTACACACATGCACACACACACACACACACACACACACACACACACACACTGCTATCCAGTAACACTGGCTTTCCTATTTCTTGAGCAAAACATCTATCTTTTGACTTTAGGGATTTATTTTCACTGGCTGACCTCATGCCTGAAAAATTTTCTCCCTCCTAATCTCTGTTTTCTGACTTCCCTGGCTTCTTTCAAGTTGCAGCTAAAATCTCACTTTCCGTAGGGAGCATTTTCCATTATTTCTCAATTTAGTTCCTTCCAATTATAATCATTTCCTATTTAGCCTATATATAGTTTATTTGTAAGTAGTTGTTTACATGTTGTTTCCCTTATTAGATTATGAGTTCCTTGAGAGCAAAGGCTGTCTTTTTCTGTTCTTTACATCCCCAGTGTTTAGCACAGTGCCTGCCTATAATAAGTGCTTAACAAATACTTACTAATTTACTGATCTGGATGCACTTAGTATATTTATGTGCATCAGAAAGGTGATGTGGTAGCCAAGAAAAATGCCACATTCACTAAAGTACAAGGTACAGACAGTAAAAGAAGAGCTTTGGGTCTGGCATCTGAACACTACTATTTTAATTTGGTATTATTTTTAGTATTTCACATTAGCAACAAAAATTCTCTGTTTGTGGAAGTTATTTTTGTAGATTTCTATATTTGTATTAGGGTAAAAATTCACCATAATGCTTGACTTTTACTTCAGTTTCTTGAGATAAATTATCACTATCTTTCAAATACACATGTATGTGTATGTGTGATGTGCTTGTATATGGGTGTGTATAAAGCAAAGTCAAGAAGTATTTATTAAGTGTGTTTGGATAGGAAGGAGGAAGCAAGCCAGCATGTAAAACATCCTGTTATCAATCATCTGGATCCTAAGTGAATTCAACACTTGCTCCACGTGTGAAATCAGAATAAAGTTTCATTTAAATATTGTAGAGACACTCCTGGAAGATGATTCTTTTTTTCTCCTCTGCTAAATGATTTTAGTAACACAGAGGACGTTCTTTATATTGAGCTGAAAGCAGTTTCTTTGTGTCTGGCTATCAGGATACTTGGACTTTTGACAATTACCTAAGGAAGGGAGAGAAGCTCAGAAGGTACAGTATTTGCTAGCCTTTCAATGCATCACACCAAGTGTCTTTGATGTTCACTGTGCCTGGGAATTTAGACAGCTCAGAAGAGCAGCCTGATACACAAATGCTCCTTGGAAAACACAAAATAGAGGTACCACATTAACAGACACTCAGGGGAATACACTCAGGGGCACCTTAACCTTGTAGCGGCACATATGAAGTATTGTATTCTGTTGTTGGCATCATTATAGGTAAGGCACAAAGAAATTGGGTCATATGCAGATGTTATAATTGAGATAGAAAAATGATTCAAAGACACATCATATTGAAGACTGATTAAATGAAATCATAATGTTTAGCTAAGAAAACTTAGAAGTGATATGATCATCATTTTTTAATATGAAGGATCTTCACCTGAGAAGATTAGACTTACTCCACTTGACCAACAAAGGTGACAAGTGGGTGAAAGTTTCAGGGTACTAGCCTGACAAGAAAAACAGAGCAACTGGATAGCAAAACCTGGCAAAGGCAGCAGCTATGTTCAATAGTCCTAAGGAGTGGGGTGTACTAGTCTCTCTGTGGTGAGACCAGCACCTGTTCATTAAAGCAAGCAAAGGGAGGACTTTCCTTGCTGGGACGTTGTGTGCACAGATACTTCACATCAAGTGCACAAAATCATATGTTATTCAAAAAAGAGAAAGACAAGACAGGTTATGCCTTATCTGAGAACAACAGAGTCACCTGTGTATCTTTGGGTTTGTTTCCCTTTTGTTGGGTGTTTCTCAGGGGAGTCTTGTTTGCCAGGCTGTGTTGTTGAGCTGTCCAAGGCCTGAAGCGCAGGGATTATCAAAGGGATTTAGTATGATGTGTCTGAGTCACAAGAGCAGCAAATATTGCTTACTTGAAAGAATTTTCAGAGTCATCCTATCTCCCCTAGGGCATGTCAATGTCAGAAAACCAGGTACTGTCAGGTACAGTCAGAAGTCATCAACTGACAAAGGAGAAAGGATTTCATTTTAATATGACAAAGACCTCATTTAGTAATGACAGGTTATGGTTTGAGGCAGAGGTCTTCTATAATCTCTAAAAGCAATTTCATCCAATCTTCTCCTTTAGAATGAGTTTCATAGATCCTCAGAATTTGTGACATTGTGAACAGAATGTTTTATAGGCTGATTTCCTCTCTTAAATAGTAAATAGTATTTACTATTAAATAGTACTATTTATTACTATTAAATAGTAATTTTAAATTAAATAGCAATTAAATAGTAAAACATAATATAGATCTTCAAAGATGAAGACAATCTATTTAAAAAATATATGTAAAACTGAAATGTAACTACGTTGGGGGAAATGTTAACACAAACATGGAGGTCTACCATAACAATTTATACGAATAAGGAATTTAATCCAAAAGATGAAACATTAAAAAATATACCTTACTAGAATCCTCATGTTTAGATACTAGAGTATAAAGTCTACATCTTCTAATGCATGGCATTATAGAGGCTTTTAGGCTCCTAGTTGACACAGACATTGACCTACTTGTTATCTAACCACTCTGAAAAGGGTGGGAAATGCAAAAGTTTCTAGTATTTGTAGTTCATTCCAATGAATAGAGAACATAGGGTGCACCAAACCAAAGTTTCTATTTTCACATATACATAAAAAGATCATAGCCCTGTGTAATACTTTATATTTTAAGATGAAGCTTTTGTCTGTGTCAAAGAACATACTTATACTCCTCAGTGTTGTTCAGGGAGGAGGAAGAAGAGGAGAAGCTTTCAAGCAAAAGCTAAATGACTACTTGTTGGAAATGATTTATAGGTTGTACTAGATGTATAGATATACTAGATGGCCACCGAGGTCCCTTCCACTTCTCAAATTCCATACTTCTTTGTGTCATGGGAAAAATTGGTAACTTCTAGTCAGGACTTCTAGAAACATACATTCTGTCTTTGAAGGCTACATAATCCATGGTCTGATGCCCTCCAATCTAGCTCAAGGGAAGGGGGTGAAATCATTCACATTATTAACATATTTTGCCAATAGTATTCATTTTGGGGAATACAATTTTCTCCATGTTATGACCATCTGGGATAAAAAAGAACATGAACCATTTCAAACAGAAAGCCATTTTCCTAATCCAGTGGCTTGGTGTCAAGTAGACCCCCATTCATGACATTTATCCTGACTTAGATTGCTATTTTGAGGTGCCTTGTTAAGAAACTGGGATACAAACAAGCATCATTAGGAGAAGGTTTGAACTGCATTGGCCATTATGCAATTATGCTATCGACATATTTCTTCTTTAAAAAAACTAGGTGCAATTTACTGTCTCCCCACTTATCATAAGCTGCAGTTTCTGTTAATATGCTTGTAGGGTTGTTTCCAGTCAGCAGATCATTCTCCTTGGAATGGAATATGGAAGCAATATATGAGTTAAGTAGTTCTGATTCTTCTTGGTCATCAAACATTACACTATCTGTCCCACACAAGGAAGCTTTTTTTTATCTTTTTCTCCACCATTGCTTTAAAACTCTCCTCAGCATTTTTCTGAATTCTCAACTTTTGGGGGCTTTTCCTCCCTGAAACTATTCTTATAAGTCCAGGATAGTCTTTTATATTCAAACTTGGTGAGGTGCTTTTCTCTTCACATATTGCATACATGTTAATAATTAAGATTTTGGAGAGCTTCCTAAGTAGTCATTTAGGTTTATTTTTCCTTAGTAGGCTTAGTGATAGTAGTCGGAAATGTGTGCCACCTACAAATCCAATTGACGTGGATGTTGTATGCTAATGCAGTGTTTCATAGAATTTTCCATGTTTTCACTCTCTTTTCTTTAAACTTTGGCCAGAATTTCATTTTTATGCATTATCTAATCAGTTACTAGCCATTTTACTTTTTAAAAATGTCTCAGATGGCATCATAACTTTTCTCTGAAATTAAAAAAAATGTTTTTTCTTAATATTTAGGCTAGATATCTGACTATCCCTCATCACAATTTCTATAGCTGTTATGAGCTCCAAATTAGAAATATCTTTTCCCCCCAAAATTCTTATCGATGCCAGCTTTTTTTCTTTTCTTTAAAAAATTGGCCTACTGATTTTTAAGAAAAACCAATATACACGCAATGGAAAATACTTTGATTTTGGAAAAATCCAAATACATGTTCATCTCACATACTCTGTCTTTAAAATTAAAAAGTGATGTGGTGAATTCGATGTGAATCTCTGCTTTAAAACCTTATTAAGTTCTGCTTAAATATTAATTCAAAAGTCATACTTTTCTAATCTTGGTTATGAAATTTTAATCTCTACCAGAAAGTAGTTGTGTTCTAAACCAACTTTTCAAAAAAGTTATTGGTCAGTAAGAGAAGTTGCTAGGATGTTACTATGGGAGCAATTGTTCTTAAATTAGAAATACCATAAAGGGCAAAAGCTAGAATTGAGAAGAAGAGGTTTCTTTTTTCTTAAGTAGGTGGAAAATAGAAATGTTAGAAGTGAAAAAGACAGTTTTATTGTTTCCATATTTATGTTGTGATTTATTTCCTGTAAGTAAAGTAAAATGTCTTTCTGTTTGAAACAGTTCATGTTCTTTTTGGTCCCAGTTAGTCATGACTTGGAGAAGGTTGTAGTCCCCAAAACTATTGGCAAAATAATTAATAATGTGAATGATTTCACCCTCTTCCCTTGAGCTAGATTGGAGGACAGCAGACTATGGATTAGCTAGCCTTCAGAGACAGAATATATGTTTCTAGAAGTCCTGACTAGAAGTTACCATTTTTTTCCCATGACACAAAGAACTTCCTTTGATATATGGGATCACCAAAACATAAATATATTTAAAATGTACATCAGATATTTCCTTAGCCAAAAGGAAATTTTGCTAATTCAATAATGAATCTATATACTAGTGGAAACCTCAAAGGCTAAAGGAAATATTACACTGAAATAAAAAATCCATGTAAATTGAAATATTGGTATTCACTTGCAACTATAACCACTAAGTTTCTTAAAGGTTCATTACTTATAGTGCAAAAATAGCAAAAATAAAGTAAGAAAATTATATTTCAGTTTGTGCTTAGAATTCGTCAGTTCTCTCTCTGGGGGTGGATAGTATTTTTTCATAATGAGTTCTGTGTAATTGGTGAGAGTAGTCAAGTCTTTCATGGTTGATCATTATCACAATGTTGCAGTTGCTGTACGCAATGATCTCCCAGTTCTCACTTCACTTTGCCTCAATCCATCTAAGTCTTGTCATTTTTTTTTTCAGAAACCTCTTCTTTTATCATTTCATCACGGTAGTCTTCAATCACAATTACATGCCAAGGTTTGTTCAGCCCTTCCCCAATTGATGGACATTCCCTTAATTTCCAATTCTTTGCCAGAACAAAAATAGCTGCTACAAATATTTTTGTACACATAAAGTCTTTTACATTTTTTAATCACTCAGTTTTAAAGCTCTTTAGGCATAGTTCCAAATTGTTCTCCAGGATGATTGAACCAGTTCACAACACCAGTAATCATTTATCATTGTACCTATTTTTCCTCATCCCCCCATCATCTGTCTTTTAACATAGGTGTTAGGTGGTACCTCAGAGTTATTTTTATTTGCATTTCTCTAATCAGTAGTGATTTGGAACATGTTTATTATTACTACAAATGACTTTGATTTCTTCTTCCAAAAATTACCTGTTTATGTTCTTTGAACACTTATCAATTGGGCATGGTTCTTATTTTTATACATTCGAATCAATTCCTCATATATTTGAGAAATTAGGCCTTTATCAGAGAAACTTGCCCTGAAAATTTTTGATATTCCTTCGTTGTCTATGGCTCCTTTCAGCAAAATGTAATTTCCCTGCTTCTCTGTTTTAATTGGGTCTATTTTCACTTATGCTTAGTCTGAGATCATGATTGCTACTCATCTTTTGTGTCGATTGAAGCATAATAGATTCTGTTCCAGCCTTTTATTTTAACTGTTTGTGTCTTTCTGTTTCAAGTGTGTTCCTTGTAAACAACATATTGTTAGCTTCTGGTTTCTAGAGTGGTCTGCTACCTGCTTCAGTTTTATGTGTGAGCTCATCCCATTAACATTCACAGTATATTTCCCTCCACCCTGTTTTCTTCTATTTATCCTGTTTTTATCCTATCCATTTTAAAAAAGTCTGTTTTGTTTCTGACCTCTGCCTCCCTTAATCCACCCTCTATTTTATCACCTCTCCTTCATGTCTCTTATCCCTTTCTCCTATTTTCCTATTAGGTAAGACAGATATCTATACACAACTGTGTGTATATGTGTGTGTGTATGTGTATATGTATGTGTATATATATATGTATATATATATGTATCTATCGCTATCTCTATCTCTCTCTATCTCTATATATGTATATATCTATATCTATCTATCTATATATATGTATATATATCTATATCTATCTATCTATATCTATCTATCTATCTATCTATCTATCTATCTATCTATCTATCTATCTATATATACATCCCTCTTTAAATCAATTCTGATGAGACTGAGGTTCAGGCATTGCCTGCCATCACACCCTACTTCACCTTCTAGCATAAAAGGTCTTCCTTTTGTATCTCATTAATGTGAGTGAGTTTTTACCATTCTACCTCTCCCTTCCCCCTTCTCAAGTGTATTCCTCTTTCTCACCACTTCATATATTTTGGATCCCAACATAATTGACTCACATTCATGCTCTCTATGTACACTCCTTCTAACTGCCCTAATAATGATAAAGTTCTAAGTAGTTAGATATATATTCTTCTCTCATAGGAATGTAAACAGTTTAACTTTATTGAGCCTGTTATGATTACCCTTTCATATTTATTTTTAATGCTTCTCTTAAGTCTTGTGTTTGAATGTCAAAATTTCTATTTAGCCATGATCTTTACATCAAGAATGATTGAAAATCTTCTACTTCATTAAGTGTTAATTGTTTCCCATAGAAGAATTATACTCAATTTTTGGGGAGTAAGTTATTCTTAATTGTAATTCTAGCTTCTTTGCCATCCAGGATATCATATTTCAAGTCCTCTATTCCTTTAATGTGAAAGCTACTAAATCTTGTGTTACCCTGACTGGCTCCATGATATTTCAATGACTTCTTTCTAGCTCCTTGCAGAATTTTCTCCTTGGTCTGGGATCTTTGGCATTTAGCTACAATACGTCTTGGAGTTTTTATTTTGAGATCTCTTTTAGGAGGCAACCAATGAATTCTTCTGAGTTTACATCTTGGTCTTCCCTGCCATTTAATAGCTTTTTATGGTCAAATTCCCATATAGGAATGTAAAGTTTGACTATTAAGTTCCTCATGAATTATCATTCATGTTTACCTTTCCATGTCTTTCTTAAGTCTTGTGTTTGAAAGTCAAATTGTCTATTTAGTTCTGGTCTTTTCATAAGGAGTGATTGGAAGTCCTCTATTCCATTAAATGCTCTTCTCCTTTTGAAGAATCATACTCTCTTTTGTTGAGTAGGTTATTCTTGGTTATAATCTTAACTCTTTTGCCTCCCAGAATATCATATTCCAAGCCCTCTACTGCTTTATACTGGTAGCTGCTAAAGCTTGTGTGATCCTGAATGTAATATTTGAATAGTTTCTTTCTGTCTGCTTGTCATATTTTCTCTTTGACCTGAATTTGACTATAATATTCCTTGGAGATTTTATTTGGCTATAATATTCCTTGGAGATTTTATTTGGAGGTGACCTGTATATTCTTTCAATTTCTATTTTGCTGTTTGATCCTAAGATATCTGAATGATTTTCCTTTATAGGTTCTTTTTCTGAGAATGGCTTTCAAGTAGTTCAATAATTGTTAAATTACATCTCATTGATTTATTTTCCAGATAAGTTGTTTTATTCCAATGAAATATTTCACATTTTCTTCTTCTTTTCCACTCTTTTGATTTTTTTTTATTGTTTCTTTATCTCTCATGGGTCATTCAATTCCACTTTCCCAATTCTAATTTTTAAGGAATTATTTTCTTCAGTGTTGTTTTGTACCACTTTTTTTCCATTTGACCAACACTGTTTTTTAAGGAGTTGTTTTATTGCATGTTTTATTCCATTCTTTTACCATTTGACAAGCCTTTTTTAAGGAATTATTTTCTTCAGTATTTTTGTGTCATTTTTTACTAAGCTGTAAATTATCTTTTAATAATTTTCTTTCATTGTTCTCATTTCCATTCCCAATTTTCCACTACCTCTCATTTGAGTTTTGGAAAAAAAAATTCTTTTACTTTAGCCCTTCCAGGAATTCTTGTTGGGCTTGTGTCCAATCTGTACTTTTTCTTTGAGGATTTGCCTGTAGAGGTTTTCAAGTTGTTGTCTTCTGAATTTGTGTCTTCTTTCCCTGTCATCACTGTAGCTTTTTAATATCTGGTTCTTTTTATGTTCTTTTCTTCTTTTCACAACCTATTTCTTAACACCTAACTTTATGTTAGAGATGGGCTCTACTCACCTCAGGGGTGTGTGTGTGTGTGTGTGTGTGTGTGTGTGTGTGTGTGTGTGTGTGTGTGTGTGTTAGGGAGTCACTGTCCCAAGCTCCAGGCTTTTTTTGTACTGCTGTTTTCACAGCTAGTTGTGAGTATCTGTAAAGTTTTTGGCAATTACAAGATGGTATGCAATGGAGAAAAGACTGATTGCTGCTTTCCTAGTTTGAGTTCTGGGCCTTATAAAGTCTTTGCTCTTTCAGGACCATAACTCATCTTCTCTTCTCTCTGCAACTGACTCCTCTAATCAGGTAGAGTAACTGATCACTACTGACTGCAAGCCCTAGTGATCCTCTCTGCCCTGGATCTGACACCCATAACTAGAGCCTCTGTTCCTTTGTGGTTCCAGGTGTTCCTTTCTGTCCTGGAACTGAGATCCAGAACTTGTAATGGTCAATGGAATTGTCAAATGATGCCTTGTTCTGCACCCTGTGATAGAACAGGAATCCCTTATAATCTCTTTCTGACCATGTGTCCAATACCATTATTACCTCTGAGAAGTGAAAGCTCCTGGTATTGCTGCTGCTCCTGCTATTAGCACGGCCTCCAAGGCCCAGAGTTGCCACTGACTACACTGCTACTCAGCCCCCACACTACTTACATTGACCTCTTTTTATGTCCTAAGTTGTCCTCTGCTGGAAGAATGTCTCATATGACGTTTTCTGGCTTATGCCACTTTAGAATTCAATTTGACATTTTATTTTGAAGTTGTTTGGAGAGGAATGTTGGGAGAGTTTGGCTAGAATGCTCCCTTTTCTCTTTCATCTTGGCTCCACCTCTTTCACTCACTTCTTTAACAAATGTTTGCTGAGGGCCGTCTATTATGCACTATGAAAAATACAAGGATGGATAAGAGTTGCCATTTGTGTTGTTAAGGTTTGAAAAGTGCTTTACATACATTAGCACATTAGAACTTTCCAACAGCCCTATAAGCTAGGTACAAGGAGAATTATAATGACCATGTTAAAAATATGGAGATGAAAGCTTAGGGAGATTAAGTGGTTTATCAAAGGTCATAGGACTAGTAAGTGTCAGAGGAAGGATTTGAAGCCAGGACTTTTTATTTCAAGTCCAACAACTTTTCTACCACACTACATAAACTAGAGGACCCAATGCTTATAAACTAATGATATCACCTTAGGAGGAAGAAGCGTGCACAGATAATAAAGGCATTTTAATACTTCAATGGATCTGTGATTTCATTAATATGGTACTTTCTCCACTCATATAAATTGTAACTCATTAACCTATATGCCTTCTCATTGGGCTTATTTTTTGTGTCCTTCCAAAAATCATTCACAGAAGTCGTACCCATTATACTGAAAACCTTCATCTGGGTCTTTCTATATTTTCTATTATGCTACTTATTCTTAAACAAGTAACCTTTTAAAATATCTACCTGTTTTCCCCTCCTCTTGCTAAGTGATTGGATAATTTCTTTTTTCTGCTTATCCATTCACGTGATAACATCTTTCCTACCACTTTTTATCAATTCATCCTTAGCGGGACTCTTTTGTCTATCTTTCTCACTGCACTTTAGGTGAAGAATTTTGATTCTTAGGAAATAATGTGATATGATTTGTAACCATCTGCATCATACTCTCACACCCAACAAATGTGAAAAAGATGGATTTTGGGAAGCCAAGATGGTGGCTGGAAAGCAGGGACTTGTGTGAGCTCCCCGCCAGGTCCCTCCAAATACCTATAAAAATGACTCTGAACAAATTCTAGAACTGCAGAACCCACAAAATAGCAGAGGGAAGCAGAGATCCAGCCCAGGACAGCCTGGATGGTTGCTGGATGAGGTCTATCTTGTGCAGAGTGGAGGGGAGCGGAGCCTAGCGTGCGCGGTGGTAGGACCAACCAGACCAGGAGCCAGGCAGAACAGGCCCTAGTGCCCTGAATCAGTGAGCTGGGGCAGTTACCAGACTTCTGAACCCACAAACACCAAAGACAACAGAGAAGGTCAGTGGGAAAAGCTGTGGGGGACAGAGTGAAAAGAGTTTTCAGTTCAGCCACTGCCA
>CM053622.1:699815743-699836076 GCA_028646595.1 Phalanger gymnotis | reverse complement strand
GAAAAGGTAAACAAGAAGGAGAAATCACAAGGGATTTACTAAAGTTGAACTGTTTTGTTTACATTCCTACATGAAAAGATGATATGTATGATTCATGAGACCTCACTATCATAGTAGCTGAAAGGAATATGCATATATGTATATATATATATGTGTATGTGTGTATGTAGACAGAGGGCGCAGGGTGAGTTGAATATGAAGGGATGATATCTAAAAAAAAATCAAATTAAGGGATAAAAGCGGAATATATTGAGAGAGGGAGAAAGGGAGAGATAGAATGGGATAAATTATCTTGCATAAAACTGGCAAGAAAAAGCAGTTCTGTAGGAAGGGAAGAGGGGGCAGGTGAGGAAGAATGAGTAAATCTTGCTCTCATCACATTTGACCTGAGGAGAGAATACCATACACACTCAATTGGGCATCTTACCCCACAGGAAAGAAAGAAGAAGAAGATAAAAAGGGGGGATTATAGAAGGGAGGGCAGACAGGGGGAGAAGGTAATCAAAAGCAAACACTTTCAAAAAGGGACAGGGTCAAGGGAGCAAATTCAATAAAGGGGGATAGGTTAGGAAGGAGCAAAACATAGCCAATCTTTCACGACATGAGTATTGTGGAAGGGTTTTACATAATGTTATGCATGTGGCCTATGTTGAACTGCTTGCCTTCTTAGGGAGGGTGGGTGGAGAGGGAAGAGGGGAGAGAATTTGGAACTCAAAGTTTTAAAAACAGAGGTTCAAAAACAAACAAAAAGTTTTTGCATGCAACTAGAAAATAAGATACACAGGCAATGGGGCATAGAAATTTATCTTGCCCCATAAGAGAAGAAAGGAAAGGGGAATGGGAGGGGAGTGGGATGACAGAAGGGAGTGTTGACTCAGGAACAGGGCAACCAGAATATATGCCATCTTGGAGTGGGCGGGAGGGTAAAAATGGGGAGAAAATTCATAATTCAAACTCTTGTGAAAATCAACGCTGAAAATGAAATATATTAAATAAATTAAATAAAATTTAAAAAGAAAAAAAAAAGAAAAAGATGGATTTTGGCTACAGGGAGTAGCTGTGATCATTTGATGTGCTACACAACTTAATTTTTGCCTGGCTTGTTCATTTATAGTACCTATTCAAAACTAAAGACAGATACAAGATTAGTAAATTGACTGACTCAATGCCTACTCAATCACCTGCTTATCATAATCTAGGCAATATATCTTCTTTATCCACTTCGTTTATACTGGGTGGCTTTATAGGCCTTTTTCTTTTGTGTGGTGATGGATTTCACTGAGGATACCCTAAAGTAGACAGCAGTAGATATAGTATGTGGTAGGAAGAGTACTGACTCTGGATTCAGAAGACCTGGGTTCAAAACTCGGTTCTAATGTTTACCAACCTATGTGACCACAGGTAAGTTACTCATTCTGGGCTTCAGTTGCCTCATCTGTAAAATTGTCAGATTGCATCACATGTTATCTAGTGTCCTTCTAATTCTAGAATATTTTAGGGGCCAATGCAATCAGTACAATATAACTCATAAGAAGATGAATGTAGGAAATGTCACATAAAATTCCCCTTGCATTTAGACTTTGCTTAGGATATCCTCTATATCAGTGTTAGACATCTTTGGATAGTATCTGTCTCCCTGGTTGATAATCAGAGGATCACTGAGCAAAGTTACCATTTCTGTTGTTGAATCTATCAAAGAATCTTACACGAATTTAATATACTCATGGGATAACACTTTTTGGAAGAGAGCTTGTGAACCACCATTTTTCCTTAATTGAATGAATTTTTTCTTTAAAAAACAATGGCAATAATCATAGCAGAGCTTGGTTCCTCTATGTCTCCAGTTTAATTGTGTGACAGTGCAGATAAGATATTTGATAGAAAATGATCTGAAACAGCCTGTCATCCCCTTCTATTTTCATTAAGTATACATACTTGCCCATTTTAATGACTTTATAGAATTCAGAAAGTGGTACAAGTTGATTAAAGACTTATAAAGTTGGTAGGTAACCTAAAAATCTTTACCCTTTCAACCTACCCCCTCTGCCACATTCTAGAAGAGTTCCAAGGAAAAGCTAGAATGATTTCTCAAGAGCTGAGAACAGCAGCTCTACCAGAGTGGGGTGAACTTGCTTTTTATAGAACAGAAAGGGCATAGCTGACTCTCTACCAACCAGTTTATGGAAGTTCCCCGTATTCTAGCAGTTGCCTTCATATGCAGCCAATGTCCTATACTCTTCTTAGGTTAACTGAGGAACTTTCTCAATTTCATCAGGATTCTCAGTCATCCACAACTTAATTATGTTGTGCTCTTGCTTAGGAAATTCATTAATTTAAACGGAGCTTCCCCTGATCCATCTCCACCATAGGTGCCTTCTTTACATTTCTTTTCTGGCCATAATGTAATCTGGGTATTCTATTAATTTCCTTTCTTTTGGAATCTTCTCTTTTTGCAGTAATCTTAAAAACTGATCCCTGAGTACCTTTAAAATGTTGCAGCCTCCAACATGTTGTGCTCTGATATTTGATGTAGTGCTTTATTTAATTAGCTCATGTTTGGATCTTCCCAACTCCGCTTTCATAAGTGCTATTTCCACTTCATATAATACATAAAGCACTATTGTATTAGAGTCCAAAATGTGATGGTTTCACTATTGTCAATGATGAAAATAAATCACTATAAAAATTCTGGGAGACCCATCCCATTTTGTAACAATCTGTTGTCCTATTTCCTCATTTTCACCTACACATGTTTTCAGTATAATCCAGCGTAGTTGAGTCTCATACTATATTATCTAGAGCTTTATTTTCCCTTCTGCTGATTTTTATTTTCTATTTTGTGAGTTGATATTGCTTGAATACATCATTCTATTTATAATGCACCTTCACTCAGAACTTGAATTACGTTTGACCCTAATTCTCTCTTCTGAGCAAAGAAATCTTGTGCTTGCTGGCTATAGAGGTTTCTGGGGACTTTGGGTTTTCTTCCTTCGGCAATGGCTTTAAACTAGATAAATTCCTCTAAAATGCTCATAATTATTCAATCTTTACTTTGTTTGTTTTCCATTTTTCAGAGATAACAGCTTGACTAAATAGGTCATCTTGAAGCTCTTATAATTAGATTAATAGAAAGCATTAAGTTCTTAATGTATGCCAAGGGATGGTTAAGGAACATATTCAAATGAAAGAGTGAGATCATTCCTTCCCTCAGGGAGATTGCATTCTAATGGGAACACCACACATATAAGAGAAGAATATCCAGGGAAGGGAGCTATGATCTGGGAAGTCACAAAGCAGGGGAATGGAATAATAGGACAATTCATTGACAGATTCTTCCACCAAAAAATGGGTGGGGTGAAAATAAGACTTCATGGTTCGAGAAAGTTCAGAGCCAACATATTGCACTTGATAACATCCTCTCTTTTCTTTTAATTTGGTATTAATTTGGATTCTTAATCCACTGATTATCTTTTTCAGATAAACTGCTACTAAGAAACATTTTCCATATTCTATACTTGTGAAGTTGATATTTTTAATCCAAGTGTGAAATTTTACTTTTATCCCTGTTTCATTTCATCTTACTTAATTCAACCCAGGATTTTACCCTGCCAATATCTTTTTGAATCTTGCCTCTGTTGTCTAGTGTGTGTCATCAAAAAATTTTAGCTTTGTGTCATCAATAAATTTTATCAGGACACAATTTATGCCATTTTCTAGGATATTTTCTTCTAATTTGACATCAATTCATTAATAACTACTCTTTTGGTATGGTCATTTAACTCATTCTGACCCCACTTAATTCTGCTATTACCTAATTCGCATCTCTCTTTTTTACAAAGACAGAAAGACACATTCCCCCCACTTCCCCAAATGCTTTGCTAAAATCTATACAAACTGTATCTACCAATATTATAACAGGATCTTTACCTTTTTTGAAATTATTCTCTCATTACCATTATATTTGGAACTAATTCTTCATAACCTATTCTCACTTCCATCTTTGCATGCCTTTTAAAAAATTGTCAGTTGGTAAGTCTGCTATGCATCAATATCAGTCTCTTTAAATAACTGTCTCTTATTCTTCCTCATGAAAGCTGTTTCTTTTTTTGAGTGTTTAGAAACTCATTCTTTAGAGCTTCCCATTCCTTCTGGGCTGACTTCCCATTATGTCCATGGCATGATATAAATTATTTTCTGAATCCTATAGAAGCTATTCTCCACACATCTAGGATACACATCACTCTAAGCCTAGTTTTTCTCTCCTCTATCACACATTCTAAGATGGAGAGGTCACTTGTCCCCAATGATACAATGATTTCCTCCCTGGCAATCAATTCTTCCCTGTATTGAATATCAGTTTCAGAATAGAAATAATATGGAGCATGAAATTATCACTAATGTAAGTCAAGAAATTGTTAGCTACTCTGCTTTTGGCAGAGAAAGCTCTCCCCAAATATTTGACTAATTGAAGCAACCAATCACTACTATGTCACATCCTCTGTTCCAGGCTTTTGATAATTATGAAGTCAAACTTATCTCCTTGCCTCTTCTTACTCAAACTTGGTGCATTTTTCTGTAGATATCTGAAACCATGAGTTTTATTTACCTTTCAATCAATCAATCAATGAATCACCTGAATAATTAATACATCTTTATCGACATAGACTAAATTGTAACTGTAATTGTAAACTGTAACTGTCCTAAAATAGCTTATATTTGAACAGGAGAGACAACATGTAAATATAAGTATATGCAACATAATTACAAGTTATTTTCATTCTTCCAGACTTTTTGGATGGAGATTTTGTGTTAGGACCACATACAAACAGGAACTAACACATAGAAATAAAATTATAAAACTTTTGTGTGGAAATAAAAACAGACCTAAATAATTGGAGAAATATTGATTGCCCATGGGTAGGCTGAGCCAATATAATACAAATGACAATATTACCTAAATTTATTTACTTATTTGATATCATAGAAAATATCATCAAAATTATCAAAAGTTTAGTTTATATAACTTCAAAAAATAATAATGAAATTCATTTGGAGAAAGAAAAAGTCAAGAATCTCTAGGGCAATAATGAGAAAAAATGGACCTGGAATTAACAGATCTTAAGTTATTACAACAAGACAGTGATATGCAAACATTTGGGTACTACTTAAAAACCGAGGTAGATTAGTAGAACTGATTAGGTACAAAAAAATAAAGAAGCAAATAACAAGTATTGTTGTGTAGTTGTTAAAGCCAAAGACCCAAGACACTGAGATAAGAATTCACTATTCAACAAAAATCTGCTGGAAACACTATAAAGTAGTTTATCATATACTAGGCAGAAATCAACATTTCACACTATATACCAAGAGAAGCTTCAAATGGACATATGACTTAGATATGAAGGATGACATCTCAAACAAATTAGAGGAACAAGGAAGAAATTACCTTTCAGATATATGGATAGCAGACGAGTTTGTCATCAGACAAGATATAGAAAGTATTGTTGATGATAAACAATTTTAATTTCATGAAATTAAAAGGGTTTTGCACAAGCAAAACCAATTAAGCTAAAAGTAGAAGGGAATCAGGTAAGTGGATAAAAATTTTACAGCAAATTTTGGTGATAAGCATCATATTTACAAGATATATAAAAATGGTCAAAATCTAACTCTTGTATACAATCAGTTGAGCCTGAGCTTTAGGAGTAATAAAGCTGCAGTTAATATTTCTGTATCATTGATTTGGTGATTGGCAATAGTACCTACTCAATGAACCCCTAGATAATTTTTAATCTCAAAATAAAATAAATTCAAGGTAATTGGGTGGTACATGCAAAAAAGCTCTATATTGAAGGTAGTTTGGAACCTGAGCATTCTAGTGTCTGGAAGCCAATGAATAAAAGCCATGCCAGCTGAACTCCTATGAGAAAGAGCTAGTGGAGGGACTGTGGCAGAATGTAGGGGATAAGGCTGTCTCCCTCCCCCACGTGACCAGAAGAGAACATTGTCAGTTCCAGAATGGACTTCTCATTGGTGTCCTAGAAGCATCCCTGAGACAGTATCTATATGAAGCTGAAGACAAACAACATAAAACTACAAACTACAAAGAAAAAGCTGCTTCGGAACTCTAGAAGAAGCCTAGCAGAAATCTACACCATGCCTAAAGAGAACTTCAGCAGTCATTCACAAAGGAGAGGGAGAGACTTTTAGCAAAAGGATTTTCAGACACTATAATTTTGCAACATGTACTTCAAGCTTTGGCTCACTTTCCCTTGGATTATGTGTGTACTCATTGGAGAGTGGGCCCAGAATTGGGGGGTGTTTATGCCAATTTTTTACTACATCTTCTTAGTAAATACTACTTTCTAAAAACTAATTAAATTTGGCCAATTGATATCAGCTAGAAGTCACTGGTAGAAGCATACCTATGGAGCCTTGTGACCTATAGTATTAGAAAGGCAGTTAGAGCCACTCAGGGTCTCTTAGAAACTGAAAGGGAGAACTAACTAGCTGCCCTCCTGGTACTTAGCCTGCCAACGCTAGTATGAGCATGGGTTGGGAAAATAACTTTAGAGACTGAACTTACTCCAAACCTAAGTTTTCCTCTTTTTTCAATAGGTTTTCAATGACTATCCATTGCTATCTGCTATGCCCTGTAGGGTTAAGAAGAACAAGAATAAGACCATTCCCTCTTCTATAGAATACTTGAAAATAGCTAGCACATTCCCCTTAGGTATTCTCTTCTCTAGGCTAAATATGACTGGTTCCTTCAATTGAACTTCATATACCATGCTCTCAAGTCTCTCAGTCCCAAGCTCTTTGGTGACTTTTATTCCCTAAAATCTTGCGTGGATTGCAGCATGAAATAGCATACAAGACTTCCCTGAGACATGTAGCACCAGAACACAAATAAAGACATAGGGAAAGTTACCCAGGGCAACCCATACAGTTTTTTAATGAGAAGATTATCAACTGGATCATTATTTCTTTTTTTCTCTTTGTCTAAGGCAATCAATTCTGCAAGAGTAATATAAGGGCCGCCTTTGATAAACATCACCTAAGAAGTTCTATTTCTCTTGGATTTTCTGTACTAGATGCAGGCAGCTCAAGGGTGAGAGAAAGGCTGATATATCTCTCCCAGCCACTAACTACAGTAAGCTGTCTTTCCACTCCCACAGTTCAGCTGCTCTGGTTTTCTTATTGTGGTAATGGTAAAACTACCAACCAAGTAGTCCTTGCATAGGATAACTGAAACTTTGTAATTAATAAAAGGCAAGGAGGGGAGAGGGATTATGAACATTTTTCTTTCATTCTAGGATTTCTAAATATATCACTATTGATGTCTGCGTATATGGGTAAAGCAAGATATTCAAACAGAAGAAATAGGAGGGGAAGGGAAGCTCATGTTCACTAGCTGTCCACAATAGGGTATATCTTAGATGTAATTTGATTGCTATTCCTTGAAAGGAAGATGCCCTGATTTGAAGCAGAGCATAGTCACCATTCCCTTTTACCTCTGCATCCAAACAGGAAAATAAGATTCCTATTGTCTGTTGTGCTGGCACTTATAGGTTTATTAGCTAACTCCCCGCCAAACACAATTATGCCTTTGTTCTTGGAGACCCAGATATCCTTCCTGTCTTCTTCTTGAGCATAGATCTGGACAAAATTTGTCCTCTAAGGGGTCTCATTGAAAGTTATTAGAATGTTCGAGAGACCAATAGGGAACAACACCATCCATCTGTCCTGACTCCTGGATAAACGTCATCAAGTACATGCTGTCCTTACTATGGACTGCTAGCTCTTAGCAATATTCCTGCCTTCCATGTGTGTATTTTCTCATGTGTAGCTAACTAGAATGAAGAAAGGAAACTAAACTCATTAGGACTAGGCAACAGGATCATGGTACAATGGAAAGAACCCTAGACTTGTTAGGAAATCTGGCTTCAAATCTCAGCTCTGACAACTACCAGTTGCGTGATCCCTATATAAGTCACAACCACTTTCTAGGCCTCAGCTTCCCCATCTATAAAAATGGTATTATAACACTTGTACTGCCTATTTCACAGAGTCGTGAAGAAAGCTCTTTGTAAATCTTAGAACACTCATAGGAATATGTGTTGTTCTTGTTTGTGTAGGAATAGGAACTAGATCTCACTCTTTTCAAGTGAGGAAACTCCCTTTACCAATGGTGATCAAAATCTCTGAAGTCAGACTATTAGGCAAGAAACATTTATCAAAGCCCCTACTATGTGCCAGGAAGGCACTGTGCTAAGCACTGCTTAGGGATGCAAAGAAAGGCAAAAGAAAGTCTGCCCCTCGATGAAGTTCCAATCCAATGGTCTCAATTTAGAGCAGTGAGAGGTTAAGTGACTTATCCAAAGTCACATAGCCAGTATGTAATAGAGGCTCCACAGCCAGCTCTCCACCTACTCTATCCACCATACCTTGCTGCCTCTCTCTGTTACATCATTAATGTAATTGAGGTGAAATTTCGTGTATAACTCATTCTTATCAGGTTCCAAAATAGTGGAGAATTATATCATAAGTCATCTAAAAGTTGCCTTGAAATGGTCTAGCCAGGTCTGCAACTGGCCAGTGACCGGTAGGTCATCAGATCCAAATGCCACATCACAGGTGTTGTGAGACAAAATCTTCAATCCATTAATAACAGGGCTATGGTACAACTGCATTGCTAGGGACATTTGCTCTGGCTCAGTGGTTTGTGCATTACAGCAAGCCAGTTTGAAACTATTCATCATGGATGTTGGATTCCATCCCAGCTTTCCAGAATGATCTTTTCTGTTGTCAGACTTTCTCCTTTGCACTCTACTGGCCTAAAGCAAAGGTTGGGGTTTCTCAGCGGCTCCTATGTCTAGTTTGGATTCTGATCCCAGGTGCAGATACAGACCTTTCTTTCCCACAAAATTATAAGGTGGTTCATTCACCTTCAATCTTCTGAAAGATGATGCTTCTGGTGCTGTCGAATAATTAAACCTGTAACTTGTATGGCTAGAGTTGTCATAGAGGCAAGCAAGATTGCATAAAGCCAAGGATAAATTAGATCAAATCTCCACCTCAATCCCAAAACCCAATCTGGGTTTTTGGAATGAAAATCTTGCGCATCATAAATATGCAGCCAGAATTCAATTAGACAGGAGTGGATGGCTCAGGCTTGGATGCTCCTCCTCCTTCTTCCTCCTTTTTTGCTTATTGCAATCTGAGTCATTGGTCTGCTTGTTAGGATCTACAATAACAGACTGAGGGAGAAATTAAGGAGAGCTTAGATTGGTCAGATTTATCAAAAAATTCTCATTTGGAAAAAAACTTTTGGGAAGATAAAGGAACTAAAGGAAAAGATATAAGTGGATTTCATTTATTCCTTTTCTCCTCTTCCTTGTCCCCAGTCACCATGGAGTAATTAAGTTTGATTTTTCTTGTTTCTATGGCCTTACTATTTCAAGTTCTTCTTTACGCTAATTTATTTGAATTAAGTATTCAAGTATAAGGCTTGCTTTTCTCATAACACACACACACACACTCACACACACACACACACTTCTAGATAAACGAGTTCCCTTGAAATAGTGCTAGTTAGAGAATGAAGTCAATGTCAATGTCTAGGTGACCTTTTTTAATCTAAGACTCACATGGACTATGTTTTATAGCCCTGAATGTGATGAAAGTCAGTTACTTAGAATCATATATTTAGAGCTGGAAGTGAGCCTAGAGGCCAACAAGTTCAAACTCCCTAAGAAAACCTAGGCACATTAAGTGACTTGCTAAAGGTCACGCAGCTAGTAAGTATCTGAGGCAGGATTCAAATCCAAGTCATCCTGATTCCAAGTGCATTGTTATATTCATTATGCCATTTAGCTAGTAAGTATCTGGCCCAATTACTGTTCTGGGTGCTAGCTGGTGCAATTAATGCTAGGTGATGCAATGGCTAGAGCACCAGTCCTGGAGTCAGGAGGACCTGAGTTAAAATACAGCCTCAGACACAAGCTGTGTGACCTTGGGCAAGTCACTTAACCCCAATTGCCTCCCCAAACTCCCAAATAATTAATACTCTTTTTAATTTATCTAAGATAGCTAGGTAATGTGTGTAAATGTATGTGTGTGTATTTTATCTATAAACTATACACACACATAAACAGTTATATACACATTATCCATAGGTGTCAAAAGAATGTGAAATGAAAGATAATTTCACCACATGGGGATGTTAAAAGAACTGGAGGATGGAGTAACAAACTTAATTCTCTGGGCTATTTTTAACTGTTCGCAATAGGGTGGAAAGTGTTTAGCTGCACAATCACTTTGTTGAGAAAAGCTTAGGAAGGAGGCCTCTCTTCTCCAGTTCTGGACACTAGATGAGATCTTGGTTTTGCAAGATTCCATCAAGTATAGATGAGGGAACTGAGGAAATTTTTCATTTTCAGACATTTCTCCCCAGTGGCCACCTTTCCACTGTATCTTCATTTAGTGTTCAGAAAACGGATGGGAGTAACAACTAAGTAACTAAGTAACAACAAAGAAGACATAAGACAATGCATTTCTCTTCCTTCTTTGCAGAGGCAAGGGGACACGTATTACACCAGTCTCAGTTGATGTGTTTGTAAGTTTTGCTGAATTATTTTCCCTCTTCTTTATTGTCATCTTTATTGTTGTAAGTGGTGCCTCAGGGAAGTAGTGGTGATGTAAGAGATGGGGATATTTTAGAAAATAGTGGTGATGTAAAAGTAAAAGATAATCATTTATCTTTTAAAATAAAGTAATGAGAGATGGCTTTGGGATGAGAAAAACCTGGGTTAAAATCCTACTTCTGACTTGGATCAATGGTGTGATCATAGACAAGACATTAAACCTCTCAGTGCCCCAGGCAAGAGAAAACACAGTATAATGAATGAGCGCTGGATTTGGAGTCAGAGGAACTGAGTTTGAATCTCATTTTTGCCCCTTACTATCTATGTGTGTGACCTTCAGGAATTCATTTAAGCTTTCTGAGTTTATTTCTTATTTGTAAATTGAGGGAGGTAGATGGGATGAGCTCTCAATCTTCCATTCCGAAATCTATGATTTTATGACTACAAAGTTACAGACCAATCTAAGTTGGTGGAGGGAATTTTCACACAAAGTGTTCCCATATCAATAATATCAAAGATTCATACCCAAGTGCATAAGGCAAACATTCAGAAGGACAAGGCTGCTGTCTTACCCATTGAATTTTGAGATTAGCAAATACCAGATGTCTCTCAATGTTTTTTTTTTAAACACACTTGTGATGAAGTTATTTTCCACAAGCCATAGATCAAAAAAATGAGTTCAATTACTTCCAGGTCTTTTCATCTATCTGTTGTGCCGATTCACTAAAGAGACAAGAGAAAGGAATGGGAAATGAGTTTTTCAGTTTCTTTTCCTGAGAAAACCAAGAGGCGATTAGGAGCAGGAAGAAAGAAACCACTGTCACCCAAGAATCTTTGCTTTCCTTTAGAAAAGAAAGAGTCAGGAAAGTTTTCATTGATGTCTAATGGTAACTACCCCTTGCCATGAACAAAGGAGTAATTTAACAAACTTCCTGTCAAATAGTGGCTATATTCTCAGCAGCTAATTTTAGGCTGACATAAGTTACATAAGCTGCACTTCCTCTCTATCTAAAAAAGTTTGTCTTTCTTCCAAAAGCTACCTAAGGGAAGATCAATTCGACTATTGAGAGAGAGAGAGAGAGAGAGAGAGAGAGAGAGAGAGAGAGAGAGAGAGAGAGAAATACATTGTTGTAAGGTTAGAATTGGTAGGCAACTGTATTTAGGTAACTCTTTTCTAAATTGAGGGCAGCTAGGTGGCACAGTAGATAAAGTACTGGACCTGGAGTCAGGAAGACTCATCTTTGTGAGTTCAAATCTGGCCTCAGACACTTACTAGCTGTGTGACCCTGAGCACCCTGTTTGCCTCAGTTTCTTCATCTGCAAAACCAAGCTGGAGAAGGAAATGGCAAACCATTCCAGTGTCTTTGCCAAGAAAACCCCAAATGGGGTCATGAAGGATTAGACATGACTGCAAAATGACTCAACGACTTATCAACTCCAATCCCATCCCAACCTTCACAGAAATCCAGATTTGAATGGGGCTTAAGGGCACCAAATCCATCCTCTTACTCAGTGAGGACAATGTAGATTTCTCTACAACATTACTAGTCAGTTGGTGGTTATCTACCTTCTGTTCAAATGAGATGATATTTTAAGTGTTTAGCAGAGTGTCTAGCACAAAATAGGTGTCAATAAATGCTTGTTTCCTTCTACCCCCAAACCCTTCCCTGTCTGAACACTTCAAGTATTTTGTTTACTCCCTCCTAAATCTGTTCATTTCTTTGGGCATCAAATGTTTCCAAACATTATCTCTTAAGGATCAGTTAAGCATTCCCATCTACTCTGTCTCACAAAATAATTGTCTAAATAGGTTTTATAATGAGATAATTGTTCATTCTTAAAGCCAATATATAATAGTCAAATAACATTTACCAAGCACCTGCTATGTGCCAGGCTAAGTGCTATGGACACAAATACACACACACACACACACACATATACACATGTGTATAAACAGTCCTTGCCCTCAGGGAACTTAAATGGGGGTAGACAACACACAGAAGAAAGCTGAAAAGCTGGGGTGAGGGCAGGTGGATAGGGAAATGTACTGGGAATGGGGGTGGGGCACAGGGGAAAAGTCAAAAGAATCCAAAATTTGTACCTCCAAAGAAGGCGAAGAGGTCCAAAATAAGTAGGTTCAATGCTATAATCCTTGTTTATTCATTAATTTTTCATCCATCCAGTAAACATTTAGTAAACATCTAGTATGGGTAGGATGCTAGGTAAGGCACTAGGAGATCTTAAAAACTAAATGTAATGACAGGTCAGTGCTGGGACCAGTGGGGCTGGAGTGGTCTCGCTTTTCTTCTAAGGGGTCATTATCTCTGGGCTCATAAACAACATCATGTTCCATCCTAAAAGAGTACAGTCTCTAAAAAGAGGAGTTGATTTTCCCCCTCATTGTCTCTCATTCTTAGCATTCATTCCACTTCTATCCCAGAGCCTGTGGGGAAAATTACTTAAAACCTACATTTGGCTCATATTTAGGATGTCCTCAAAAGGAGTAGAAAGATACATAGTTTAGGACAAGTATTCGTTTTAACAAAAGAAATGCTTAAAACACAAATAACTCATTGACAAATACTTAAAATGTGACTATAACCCATAAACCCTATTATCCTTTTCCAAAAGGTTGATACTTTATTTTTTAATTTATTTTTTATTTTTAGTTTACAACATTCAGTTGCACAAATTTTTGAATTCCAAATTTTCTCCCCCTCCCTCTCCTCCGCCCTCCCCTCAAGATGGCACATACTCCAATATAGATTCTACATATATCTTCACATTAAACTTATTTACACAATAATGAATTTGGAAAGAAGAATTACAACCAATGGAATGAATCATGAGGAAGAAGAAACAAAACAAAAAAGGAAAAAAAAGAGCAAATAGTTTGCCTTAATCTGCATTCAGACTTCATAATTCTTTCTCTGGATGTGCATAGCTTTTTCCATCATGAGTCTTTTGGAGCTATCTTTGAAGTTTGTATTGCTGAGAAGAGCCAAGTCCATCAAAGTTAGACATCTCAGATACTGTGTGTCTATAAACATGTACAATGTTCTCCTGGTTTCGCTCCCCTAACTCAGCATCAGATCATATATGTCTTTCTAGATTATTATGAAGTCTGCCTACTCCTCGTTTGTTATAGCACAATAGTATTCCATTACATTCATATACCACAAGTTGTTTAGCCACTTCCCAGTTGATGGGCATCCCATTGATTTCCAATTCTTTGCTACCACAGAAAGACCTGCTATAAATATTTTTGTACATATGGGTGCCTTTCCCACTTGTGTGATCTCTTTGGGTTACAGACCTAGAACTGGTATTTCTGGGTCAAAGGGTATGCACATCTTTATAGCCCTTTGGGCATAATTCCAAGTTGTTCTCCAGAATGGCTGGATCAGTTCACAACTCCACCAACAATGTAACTGTGTTCCAATTTTCCCATATCCACTCCAGCATTTATCATTTTCCTGTTTTGTCATGTTAGCCAATCTGACAGGAGAGATGTGGTACCTAAGAGTTATTTTGACTTGCATTTTTCTAATCAATAGTGATTTAGAGCGTTTTTCATATGCCTATAGATATCTTTAATTTCTTCCTCTGAAAACTTCCTGTTCATATCTTTTGATCATTTATCAATTGGGGGAATAACTTGTATTTCTATAAATTTGACTCAGTTCTCTATATATTTTAGAGGTGAGGCCTTTATGAGAGACACCGGTTGTAAAAATTCTTTCCCAATTTTCTGCTTCCCTCCTAATCTTTGTTGCATTGGAGGTTAATGCTTTAAACATTAAAAAGCGTGAATCTTCTCATAGGGTGGCTGAATAGACATTTAATCTTCAACTTGTCTTTTTGATGTCTGAACTTCTCCCTTAAAGTCATCCTCTCCATGATTTCAGGAATGTCCTCTGAGCATTTTTGACCTCTCAAACCTCCATATTAGCGTTGCAATTTGGCCCCCTGTCCTTGGGAAAAGAAACCCAAAGTATAAGAGGCAGCCCAAGACCCAAGGCCTCATGTGTTTTAGCTGCTATTTTTAAGCATCTAGGTGACAGAGGTAAGATGAACCCTTACCCCCTCAGAATTTCCAGGGAAAGAGGCATGCCAGAGAAAGGAAGAAGAGAATGAGAATGTACTCTGTGAGTCACTCTTCCTGAATCAATGGCTAATAAGAATATTGCTTCATCACCTCAAAGTATAAAATTATTTAGCACTGAACCAGTCCAGAGTCCCATGATCATAGGGGCTCACCTGCTTACTCTCATCACATCAATCAATGAATAAACATTTGTTAAATGTTTATTTATAATAGTGTTCCAGGAGCTAGATGTAAAGAAAGGAGACTGTATCTACCTTCATGCTTATAATCCCACATGCATTTAGGATGATAGATACTGGTCTCTCTCTTCCTCCACCCCCAGAATATACAAAGATATGGTCATGAGAAGTGTCCTAAAGTTTTTTACATTATAGGTAGATTGATAAATGGACAGACTATTTGTTAAAAGATTTCTATGTGCCAGGTACTATGCTAAATGCTAGTGATATAAATACAAGCAAACAAAACAGTCTTTTCCTTTGGGGGGAAGACAACATTAAAGATGAAGTAGAAAAGGGAGGGTAAGGGGAGGCAACATAAGCTGAAGATGAACAGGAGATGGTGTGGAAGTCTGGTTCTAGGCAAACCTAGCAGAATCTGTTGTCCCAGTGGTGTTACCCAGGGCTTGAAGGGGTGGGATGGAGATGGAGATGATAGAAATGATTTCACCCTTTTGAGCAACCTATAGCCTTGGGTACCTTGTGACTCACTATAGGTCATATTTATATTTAGAGGGACATAGAGAGAAAAATAAAGATTGAAGATAACTTTAGTTTACACTGAAATCCATCAGATTGTGGAACTATATCACTGAGGAAAGAAACCCTAATCCTCACAAGGTTTTTAAAAACAAGACTGGACAAATTACTAGGAAAGAACACTGCAGGGAAGAAAGACCAGCACCAGCAGGGGGCTAGACTAAATAAATGAACAAAACTCTTCCTACCACATTTCTATGACTCTATAGTAATTGTTTTAAATAGTCTTTAATTAGGATCAATTATGGGATTACTTTTAATTGTATTAAGAAAGATCGATCTACTGTATATGCCCACTGAAGGTCCTAGGAGGCAAGTGAAGTAAACACATGGTAATCCAGCTGGACGCGATTGCAGCAAAGAGCAGAGGGGAGCATTGATCTATTTATAATGAATCTGTGTCTAAATTACTTTTTATTTCCAGTTAATAAATGTAACCTGAGTAGGGCAGAATTGTGATAATGAATAAATAGAACCATTTCTCCAGAAGATGTAATCCATTCATCAAGGAGGGATAGAAAGATGTGCTGCCTCGTTTGACTTCAGCAGAAATCCAATTTATCTCTATGCTTGTAGGAGCCTCTGAGCTTGTGGACTCTGTAACAGGATGCTGGAACTATATGAGGGTGACTGGGAAAGGCATCGCATCTCTACCACATTGAGAGATCTGATCTAAAAATATCCTTGTGCTGTTCATTTTGAAAGGCAAACTTGTGTGCTAAGTAAAGGTGAACACAATGAGTCTGCCCTTAGGGCTCCTTTCAAAGACTAAAATGTATTTTAAGAGGGGTAAAAAGGAAGCCAATGTTCTGAAGAAAGGGAAGTATTGAGAATCAAATAGTGCATTGCACACCGATAACAAATTAAACTTAAGTTTCAAATTCTGATATGCCTTTATAGGCAACTAGCTAATATTATTTCTGTGTCAGCTGTTTATTTTCGTGATGCCCATCTTGACTCTGCTTCAAATTGTTCAAAAGACATGGCAGAGTAGAAAAAGTACTAACACTGGAATCAGAGGTCCTGGGTTCAGATTCCAAATCTTTTACTTACTACTTATGTGATTTTGGCCAAGTCATTTAACTTCCCTGGGTCTCAGTTTCCTCATCTTTGACAGATGAGAGGGTTGAACTAGATGGCCTCTACATTTCCTTAGAAGATCTAAATCTGTTATCCCATGTCATGGGATAAAGACTACTTTTATGGATTGGCAGACAAGATTGCTTAAAGCTTTTCGTGGCAAACTGATCATTGAGAGAGAGCTTTTAAGAATCTGCTCAAAATGTTATTGTAGATACCATGAATATTATTATACCCCTATAACAGAAACATGAGTGGTATAGATAGTATCACCATGTCTGTTGAGGCCTGCTCTTTCCTGAGTACCCAAATGGGATTATTTTGTTGTTGCTCAAATAGGAGAAAAAGTAGGCTCTTACAAAGGTTGACTTAGGGTCACTTAACTCACACTCGTTTCTATAGTTGAGTAACAGCAACCTGGCCGCAGAAAAGCGAAGATCTTATGGTCCTCCAATACAGGATAGTTTTCAAACAGAAGTGTTTCAGTTAAGCTGGCTTCAATCCTAGTGTTAATAATTGAATCAATGCGGAACACTCTATCAATGTATCATGGCACTCACCCCTTCATATTTCAGTAAATATTCTAATGACTTAGAGTAGGTTACCCCAAATAAACTATTGACCCATCTTCCAGTAATGACCAACCTATCTCTTCATTTAGATGAGCAGATCTGAGGATTATAGCCTATTACCAGTCAGTCAATTAACATTTATCAAGTGCATATTATGTGCCAAGCACTAAGTTCTGGGGATACAAATACAAAAAAGAAATATAGTCCCTGATCTCAAGGAGCTTATAATCTAATGAGGGAGGACAACTTATAAAAAGAAGCTGAAAAGGGGAAGGCAAAGGAAGGTACCTGGGGATGATGAGGTTGGGGAACCATGTGTTTTAGGGGTGCTCGAGACCCCAAAATACCGACAAGCTGGGTCCTGCTCGATGAATTCGACTCAAGCCTTCTCAGCCAAAGAGAAAAACAAAGTTTACTAAAGGTTCGCCGTATTGGGCTGAATCTTAAGAAATCTCACCATTTCTGACTCTCGTTTTCACAAATGGGCCAGATTCAATCTGAGGTAGATTGAATATGAGCCCCTTCATGGAGGCAAGATGAAACTTATATACAGAAAGAATGTGGGAGGTATCTAGAGTGCTAGAGTGGCCCTGGGGTGATGGGAGGAGGGGTTTAGGGAGGGTCTTGAGGAAGAGTCTAAGGAGGAGCTTGATGGGACTGGAGTGAGGTGAGACTCCAGGAACAAAGGGAATAGGAGTAAGGGTAGGAAGTACCTGAAGGCTACCTGGAGATAACAGACAATGCAGGGCTAGGCTAGTTTAAGAGTAACACATTTGGACATAGACAGGATCAAGGGTGAAAACTAGCCAGAAAAATGGAGGGCTAAACTAGGTTAAGACTAACCTAGAGATTTGGGCCTAGCTATAACGAAAAGCTTATGGGCTCAGGCAAACACCTCATCTAGTGGGAAGATTCAAGGAGAGTTCAAGAGGCTCCAAGATCCTGTACCCCATTAGGGAGATGGCATGATGGTGAAATCCAAAGGAGCACAGATGGGTGGGACATGAAGAGATGGATACTATGAGTTCCTCCACTTAAATGGAGGTTCTGAGAAGAGCTAACTACTCTCCAATCAGAAGGGCCCCACGAAAAGACAGTACTGATTAGTCGTGAGTAACAGAGTGGATGTAATCTTGTAGGATGAAGAGGTCTCTGGGGCACTTTCTAGCTTAGGAGGCTCTGATAGAGCTCACGTTGCCATGGCATAGTCTGAGAACCCAGGATCAACTTCATATCATTGGAGGCATTGGAGAAAGACTTTAAATGATGATGATTACTGTTAATATTTATTAATTTGTGGTAATATTACTAACAATCATAATAAGGGAATCTAATGTACTTTCTGTACCTGATCTTTGAATTCATTTATTCACTCATTCCTTTATTTCAGCTGGCTCCTTAACTTCCTGTTTACTGGGTAGATTTCTTTCTCAAAAACCAAGTCTTAAATCCAATTCACTCTGGAGCTCATAGAACAATAGGTCCCTGCCCTCCCAGCACAGAGTGAATGTAAATACTAACTATTTCTCTTTTGGCAAGGAACCCTGAGGGTCTTCCCCTCCAGGTTTGATTTCTTTTTTTTTTTTTTTGAGTTTTTTTTGAGTTTTTGAGTTTTTTTGAGTTTTGATTAAAGGATTAAAGGAGGGATCCCTTGATTAACTTCTTAAAGTGGCCTATTCACTGAATGGGCAATACCTTACTCAAAGTGAAAACCTGAAAAGGCCTTAGCCTAAAAGTGCAAGGGTCTCCCCATGCATCCTGGGCCATCTCCAGTTGTCCTGGTGAAAATCAGGCCGCTGGATCCAGATAGCTCTGGAGGAGAAAGTGAGGCTGGTGATCGTGCACAGCGCTTCCTCACTCAAAGTCAACTGCAAATCATGTCATCATTTCCCTGATGTTATGATCCTCTTCAAAAATGGAATGAAAATGGACAAACACGGGTGGCATGAGCTCCCCACCAAGTCCCTCCAAAAACCTATAAAAATGGCTCTGTACCAATTCTAGAACTGCAGAGCCCAAAAAAATGGCAGAGAGAAGCAGAGCTCCAGCCCAGGACCGCCTGGATGGTTGCTGGGTGAGGTCTTTCGCTCACAGAGCTGGTAGTGGAGCAGAGTGGAGCAGAGCCAAGCAGAGGGGAGCCCAGCGTGGGCCACGCAGACAAACCAGAACAGGAGCTGGGTGGAGCAGGCCCTAGCTCCCTGAATCAGTGAGCTGTGGCAGTTGCCAGACTTTTCAACCCACAAACACCAAAGACAACAGAGAAAAACTGCAGAACCCGCAAAATAGTGGAGGGAAGCAAGGCTCTAGCCCAGGACAGCCTGGATGGTCTCTGGGTAAGGTCTATCCTGCACAGAACTTGGAGCAGAGCGGAGTGGAGCTGAGCAGAGCAGAGCCCAGAGTGGGTGGCGTGGACCAACCAGACCAAGAGCCAGGCAGTGCGTGCCCTAGAGCCCTGAATCGGTGAGCTGCAGCAGTTACCAGACTTCTAAACCCACAAACACCAAAGACAACAGAGAAGGTTAGTGGGAAAAACTGCTGGGGACAGGGATAGAGTTTGCAGTTCAGCCACTGCCCTGGGGGCAGCAGAGGTGGGGCAGCTACAGAACTACAACTGCAGTTGCTTCCAGCCCCAGGCCCACCTGGTGGGAGGAATTAACTAGTGGATCAGAACAGAAGTGAAGAGCCTGCTGAAGATGTAAGTCCAGTCCAGGTTGGGGGTTCTTGGGGCAGGAGGAGTGCTGGTGAGTCACAGCTGGCACATCCCCCAAGCTTGGAACATAGAACTCTTTGCTCTTCAAGCAGTCATAGCCTGCTGAAAAACTCAAGGGTCAAGTCAGTTGTCTGGGAACATGGCCAGGCAGCGAAAACTCACCCAGATTCAGTCTCAGACTTTGGAATCTTTCTTTGGTGACAAAGAAGACCAAAACATATAGCCAGAAGAAGTCAACAAAGTCAAAGAGCCTATAAAAAAAGCCTCCAAGAAAAACATGAACTGGTCTCAGGCCATGGAAGAGCTCAAAAAGGATTTGGAAAAGCAAGTTAGAGAAGTAGAGGAAAAATTAGGAAGAGAAATGAAAAGGATGAGAGAAAACCATGAAAAACAAGTCAATGACTTGCTAAAAGAGACCCAAAAAAATACTGAAAAATATACTGAAGAAAAAAACACCTT
>CM053622.1:699774899-699815243 GCA_028646595.1 Phalanger gymnotis | reverse complement strand
AGGTAAACAAGAAAGAGAAATCACAAGGGACTTACTAAAGTTGAACTGTTTTGTTTACATTCCTATGTGGAAAGATGATGTGCATAATTTATGAGACCTTAGTATTAGGGTAGATGATGGGAATATATATATATATATACATACACATATATATGTATATATGTATATATATATATATATATAATGTACATAATATATATACATATATTCATATATATGAATATCAAGGGATGATATCTAAAAAATAAAATCAAATTAAGGGATGAGAGGAATATACTGAGAGAGGGAGAAAAGGAGAGATAGAATGGGGTATATTATCTCACATAAAAGTGTCAAGAAAAATCTATTCTACAGGAAGGGAAGAGGGGGTAGGTGAGGAGGAATGAGTGAATCTTGCTCTCATCGGGAGGGGAGAGAATTTGGAAGTTTTAAAAATAGATGTTCAAAAACAACAAAAAAAAGTTTTTGCATGCAACTAGGAAATAAGATACACTGGCAATGGGGCATAGAAATTTATCTTGCCCTGCAAGAAATGAAGGCAAAAGCGGATGGGAGGGGAGTGGGGTGACAGAAGGGAGGACTGACTGGGGAATGGCAGAATATATGCTATCTTGGAGTGGGGAGGAGGGTAGAAATGCGGAGAAAATTTGTAATTCAAACTCTTGTGAAAAACAGTGCTGCAAACTAAAAATATTAATAAATAAATATTAATTTAAAAAAAGGAAATTTATTTTATTTATTTCATTAAATATTTCCTGATTACATGAAAAATATTAACATTCATTTTTTAAAATTTTGAGTTCCAAATACTCATCTTCCCTTTCTCTCTTCCCTCACTCCTTGAGAAGGCAAACAATATGACATGCTATCGATTATAAATGTGAAGTCATGCAAAATATTTAAATATTGGTAATGTCACAAAAGAAAGCACAAGCCAAACAAAATGATAAAAATAAAGTTTTTAAAAAGTATGCTTCAGTCAGGACTCAAAGTTCATTGGTTCTCTTTCTGGAGGTAGATGGCATTTTGTCATCTTGAATTCTTTGGACTTGCCTTGGCTCACTGTGTTGATCAGAGTAGCTAAGTCTTTCACAGTTGATCGTCTTTAAAGTATTGCCATTACCGTGTAAAATATTCTTCTGGTTTGGCTCATTTAACTTTTCATCAGTTCACATAAATCTTCCCAGGACTGTGAAGGATTCTTTTCCATTTCTTTAATACAGACCTAGTTGTAATATTGCTGGGTGAAAGGGTATGCACAGTTTTAAAGCCCTTTAAGCGTAGTTCCAAATTGTTCTCCAAATTGTTGAACCAGTTCACAACCCCACCAAGAGCACATTAGCATAAGTATTTTGCTACATCCACTTTAGTATTTGTCACTTTTTCTGTCATGTTAGCCAATCTGTTACGTATGAGGTGGTATCTCAGAGTTTGAATTTTCATTTCTCGAATCAGTTGTGATTTAGAGCATTTTTTTCTTGTGACTATTGAGAGCTTTGATTTCTTCCTCTGAAAACTGCCTGTTCATATCCTTTAACCTTTTGTCATTTGAGGAATGGCTTTTACATTTTTTTTGTAAATTTGGGTCAGTACATAATGAGGCCTTTATTAGAGCAACTTGATGTAAATTTTGCCCCTCTCCCATTTCTTGTTTTCCTTTTAATTTTGGTCACATTAGTTTTGTTTGTACAAACTTTTTAATTTCATGCAGTCAAAATTATCCATTTCACTTCCCATGATGATTATCTCTATCTTGTGTTAGGTCATAACCTCTTCTTTCATCTATCAATATAACAGGTACATTTTTCCATGCTCCCCCAACTTAATTGTGGTATCACCCTTAATGTCTAAATTATCCATTTTGAACTTACTTTGATATGTAATATGAGATGTTGGTTTATGACTAATTCATTCCAAACTGGTTTCTAATTTTCCCAGCAATTTTTGTCACATGTCTGACCCCCAAAGTTTGCTTTGTTGGGTTTATCAAACACTAGATTACTTAGGTCATTTACTACTGCATATTGTTTATCTTATTTATTCTACTGATCCACTACTATTTCTCAGCAAATACCAGATTGTTTTCATGATTACTGCTTTGCAGTATGGTTTGAAATCTGTTGCTACCAGGCTGGATTCCTTTACTTTTTTCATTGATACTTTTGATATCCTTAACCTTTTTCTTCCACAAGAATTTTGTTATTATTTTTCTAGTTCTATGCAATAATTCTTTTGTAGTTTGTTTGGTATGGTATTGAATAAGTAAATTAATTTACATAGAATTTGTATTTTTATTATGTTGGCTCAGCCTACTCCTGATCAATTAATTTTTATCCAATTATTTAGATCTTTATTTGTATGAAGAGTGTTTAGTAATTGTGTTCATATAATCCCTAAGTTTGTCTTGCCAGGTAGACTTCCAAGTATTCTACATTGTCTCCATTTTTGAAAATGAAATTTCTCTTTTTATCTCTTCCTGTTGGGCTTTGTTAGTAGGATGTAGAACTGCTCTCTAGACTTTTCTTTTTAATCGTGGCCTTCAGGAAGTCCCATAATTCTCAAGTTATCCCTCCCGGATCTTTTTTACAAGTCAATTGTTTTTCCAATGAGATATTTCACATTGGCTTCTATTTTTTTTCATTCTTTTGGCTTTGTTTTATTGTTTCTTGATGTCTCATAGAGTTTCTAATTTTTAAGAAATTTTTTTTTAGTGAGCTTTTGTACCTCTTTTTTCCATTTGGCCAATTTTGTTTTTAAGGTATTCTTATCCTCATTGACTTTTTGAACCTCTTTCAACATTCAGCCTAGTCTGTTTTTTAAGGTGTTCTTTTCTTCAGTATTTGTGTGTGTGTGTCTCCTTTACCAAGCTGTTGACTTGTTCTTCATGATTTTCTTGTATCACTCTCATTTCTCTTCCTAATTTTTCCTCTTACTTGATTTTCAAAATCCTTTTTGAGCTCTTCCATGGCCTGAGACTGATTCGTATTCTTCTAGTAGTCTTTGGATGTAGGAGCTTTAAATTTGTTCTCTTCTAAGTGTGTGTATTAATTTCTTTTCTGTTGTTTGCTCATTTTCCCAGCCTTTTTCTTGACTTTTAACTCTTTGTTGAAGTAGGGCTCTGCTTCCACAGTGGAGGCACACTGTCCCAAGCTTTAGGTGTTTTGTGCAGCTGTTTTCAGAGATACTTCTAGGGGACCTACAAGTTTTCACTTCTGCAAGGTAGTATGATCTAAGGAGATGTGTGTTTACTACTCTCCTGGTCTGGGCTCTGGTCTGTGTCAGTACCCACAAGCACTATTTTCTGCCCTAGGACTGTGACCAGGGTCCTGCTCCACAGTGGCCATAAACTTTGGTGTGCTAATGCTCCTCCTTGCTCTTGGACTGCTATTCAGGATGGTTATCCAGATCCAAGTATGGGCAGTGCAACAATGTTCTGTGACCAATCCCAGCAAAGGGATCCCTGTAATCTTCCTCTGACAAGTTGTTCTAGCTATTACCATCTGTGGGCTTAGAGGTCCAGAAGCAGTTGCTGCTGCTGTGGCTGCTGTTGCTTTGATTCAGTCACTCTCAAAACCTGCTCATGGTTTGCTGGAACCTGGGCTGAGCTAGTGTGGCCTATACTGGACTGTGTTCTACTCTTATCTTGGTACAACAGACTCCTGCCAATCTTCTAAGTTGTCATGGGCTGGAAAATTGTTTCACCCTGTCCTTTTGTGGGTTCTGTGGCTCCAGAATTTGTTTTGAGGCATTATTTAAAGGTTCAGAGGGGCTTGGGAGAGAGCTAAATTGAATTCCTGCCTTTTCTCTACCATCTTGTCTCCACCCCTCAGTATATAGGATTGATGGTGGTTTATGTGGGTTTATTTCATATTCTGCAATTTTGCTGAAGTTCATTGTTTCACTTATTTTTGAGTTGACTCCATAGCAATATCTAAAAATGCCATCTGCAAAGAGTTATAGTTTTGTTTCCTCATTGTCTATTTTCACTCCTCCAACTTCTTTTTCTTGTCTTATTGCTACAGCTAACATTTCTAGTACAAGATTGAATAATAGTGGTTATAATGGACATCTCTACTTCTCCACACTGTTCTTAATGTTTACTGTTTGTTTTAGATAGATGCCACATCATTTTAAGAAGGGCTCCATTGATTTCTATGCTTTCTAATGTTTTTAATAGGAATGGGTATTATCAAATGAGTTTTGTCAAAAGCTTTTTCTGCCTCTATTGAGATAATCATATGATTTTTGTTACTTTTATTATGGATATAGACAATTATGCTGATGGTTTTTTTAAAAAATGTTTAATTAGCCCTCCATTCTTGGTATAAATCCTACCTGGTCATAACATATAATCTTTGTGATATATTGCTGCCATTTCCTTGCTAGTATTTTATTTAAAATTTTTGCATCGATACTCATTAAGGATATTGGTCTATAATTTTCTTTCTCTGCTTTTTGCTCTCCCTGGTTTAGGTATGAAACGATATTTGAGTTATAAAAGAAATTTATTGGGATGACTTCTTAACCTATATTTTCAAGTAGTTTATGTAGTGTTAGGATTAATTGTTCCACAAATGTTTGGTTGAATTCACTTGCAAATCCATCTCTTCCTGGGGATTTTTTCTTAAGGAGCTCATTTATGACTTGTTCAATTTCTTTTTCTAAAATAGTGTTAGTTAAGTATTTTATTTCTTCTGCTAATCTGGGTAGTTTATATTTTTGTAAATATTCATCCATTTCATTTAGATTATCAATTTTACTGGCATATGATTGTGAAAAATAGCTCCTAATAATTGCTTTTACTTTAACTTCATTGATGGTGCATCTACCGTTTTCATTTTTGATAGTAGTACTTTGGTATTCTTTTTTCTTTTTTTAAAGTCAAATTAACCAATGGTTTACCTGTTTTATTGAGTTTTTTTCTCAAAACAAGGTATCATTTTTAATTATTAATTCATTTTTTTTACTTTCAATTTTATTAATCTCTTCTTTTTTGGATTTCCAATTTGGTTTTTAATTAGGGATTTTAATTTGTTCTTTTTCTAATGGTTTTTAGTTACATGTCCAATTCATTGATCTATTCTTTCTCTTTTTTATTGATGAAAACATTTAGAGACATAAATTTTCTTATAAGAACTGCTTTGGCTTCATCCCACAAATTTTGGTATGTTGTCTCACTGTTGCCATTCTCTTTAGAGAAGTTATTGATCATACATATGATTTCTTTGACTTAATTATTCTTTAGGATTATATTAATACATTTCCAATGAATTTTAAATCTATGCTTCTATGATCCTTTATTGAATGTAATTTTTATTACATCATGGCCTGAGAAATGTTCATTTATTATTTCTGTTTTCTGCAGTTGGTTGTGAAGTATTTGTGTCCTAATCTGTGGTCATTTTTTGTGAAGGTGCCACACACAGTTGAGGAAAAAGTTTACTTCTTTCTATTTCCATTCAATTTTATCCAGAAGTATATCTAACTTTTCTAAAATTCTATTCATCTCCTTAACTTCTTTCTAATTTTTTTATTAGATTTATCTAGCTCTCAGAGGGGAAAGTTGAGGTTCCCCCATTAGTATCATTTTAATGTTTCTTTCCTCTTATAATTCAGTTAACTTTTCCTTTAAGAAGTTGGTTACTGTACCATTTGGTACATATATGTTTTGTATTGATAATACTTCTGTGGTGCCTTCTAGCTAGATGTATTTTCCCTCCTTATCTCTTTTAATTAGTTCTATGTCTTATTTTGCTTTGTCTGAGATCATAATTGTTACTCCGACATTTTTTTTTACTTCAGCTGAAGCATAATAGTTTCTGTTACAGTCCCCCTCCCCCCTTTTTTCGAGGTTAGGCCCTTTCAATGTGTCCTAAGATAGGAAACTAAAGCAGCAACCATGAGAAAACATTTGCCTTTTTTCTTTACAGCTAAAAAAGGGGATAAAAGTGAAACAAAAAACCACTACAGGTATTTGTAGGAAAAAATAGTTTTGTACAGGGGTACAACATTATAAACTCAAGTCAACTCATAGACAAAAAGGTAACCTCCCACAGGTACCACCCATCTCTGCAAAAATTTTATGTAGAACATCCATCCAGTGAAAACCACCATACTCTCTACCTTGAAATGTCACCCAGGTTGTTCCATCGGTCTCCTTTTAAAACTTTTTGTATATATTTATATTTCAAGTGTATTCCTAGCAAACAAATTATTATTTTATTCTTATAGTTAATCCATTCTTCTCTCCACTTCCATTTTATAGGTGAGTTCATCCCATTCACATTCATAGTTGTGATGACTATTTCCTTTCATTCTATCTTCTTGTTCTTCCTTCTTCTTTCTCTCTTCCTCCTCCTCCTTCTCCTCCTCCTCCTCCTTCTCCTTCTCCTTCTCCTTCTCCTTCTTCTTCTTCTTCTTCTTCTTCTTCTTCTTCTTCTTCTTCTTCTTCTTCTTCTTCGCTTGAAAGTCCTATATTTCATTAAATATCCAACTTTTCCCTTGAATGGTTACTCAGTTTTTCTGGGTAGGTTATTCTTGGTTATAATCTTAGCTCTTTTGCCTTCCAGAATATCACATTCCAAGCCCTCTTTCCCTTTGTAAGTGGTCACTGCAAAATCTTGTTTGATCTTGGCTATGGCTTCATGATACTTGAATTTTTTCTGACTTCTTGTAATATTTTTCCCTTGACCTGGGAGCTCTGGAATTTGGGCATAATATTTCTGGGAGTATTTATGTTGGAATTTCTTTCAGCTGGTGATTGGTGGATTCTTTCAATGTCTGCTGTCTGGTTTTATGATATTGGTACATTTTCCATTTATAATTTCTTGAAATAGGATATCTAGGTTCTTTCTTTGATCATGGCTTTCAGGGAGTCTTATAATTCTTAAATTATGTTTAGTTGATCTATTTTTCCAGGTCAGTTCCTTTTTTGATGAGACATTTCATATTTCCTTCTAATTTTTCATTCTTTTGACTGCTTGCTTCTTGTTGTCTCATGGAGTTATTAGCTTCCAATGTCCTAATTCCAATTTTTAAGGAATTATATGCTTCATTGATCTGTTGGGCCTATTTTTTTTTCATCTGGCCAGCTCTGATTTTTTGAAACTTATTTTCCTCAGTGAGCTTTTGTACCTTGTTTTCCACTTAATCAAAACTGTTTTTTAAGGTGTTGCTTCATCTTTTTTGTGTAATGACACTTCTCAACAATTTGTACTAATTTGGAACCAGAAGACTGTTTATATGTCTATGGACAATCCTAAAACTGATTTTATCCCTGAATCCTGACCTTTCTTCCCATCAAACAATCTTTACAAAGATTTTATTTTTTCTTTTACCTTATGAAGCTTCTAATTGGGCACAAGGGCTAACCAAAGAGAAATCTATTCTCATATGTCACAATATTATATGTAACACATTATTATATAATATAATGCTCTAAAAGTACTTATAATACAATATCATATTACATATAATTAAATATATAATCTTACTTCATATGTTATGTGACAACATTAAGTGGAAAGAGAGAAAACAAAGAAGTCGTAGAATTCAATCACTAAAAAACAATCTCTCAAATAATGAGGTTTCCAGCATGCTGCCTAGAAACCAAAAAAAATTGGAGAAAGCATTAGATTCATCAAATATACCCAGAATTGTATGTTTTTATGAAATATATCCATAATGGTATGTCAGAAAAATGTCACTTTTCCAAAAGCTGAGGATCCCTAAGAGATGGGAAACAAGGTAAGAGCATTCTTAGCTTTATGAAAAGTCAAGGAAGTAGGCTCAACTATACATTATTTTATTTTGGGCTGTTAGTCTTTGTTTCACATAGCTTGTTATATTATTAGGTATATAGCTATGTCTATAGGGTTTTATAACTTGCAAAGTTCCTTCTTCTATAATCCTGTGATATAGACAGTGCAAGAATTTTCATCACATTTTACAGATGAAGAAATAAAGGCTCAGAGAAATTAAGATACTTGCTCATGGTCACAAATTTAATGCATGCCAGAGCTGGAATTTGAATTCAGGCTCCTTATTTATTAAGACTAATGCTGATTCCTCTATACCATGATTGAATATACCATTTCCCCAACATATTGAAGTTAATATTATTCTTTTCCCTTGATGTACAGACAAGTATTGGAAATATTTGATGGTTCATTGATGTAATCTTTAAAAATTTTTTATACTTTTTTTTCAATTTTGAGACAAAAGATTCATGACATGTCCTTGTATGTAAACAGAGTAGAGGAAATCATCTCATATTAAAAAGTCACAGAGGGAGTGGTCATAATACCTAGAGCTAGTGAAGACTTGGGAAATCAGATTCTTCCATCTATACTTCTTTCTATCTCATACCCCTCTATCCCCTGCCTCCAGAATCTGGACTTTGAACTCTGGACCTTTGGACTTTGACTTTGCCCCCAAAACAAACCATCCTTATCACTTTTAGGCCATTTCCAAGGCATGAAGACATAATCTTCTACCCTACCTCACTTCATATATTGTCTTCTCCCATAAGACAATATGGGCCAAGAACTGTCTGCTTGTTTGTATTTATATCCTCTGAGCTTAGCACAGTTCTTGGTCTATGCTGAACAAATATTTAACATTCATTCATTTATTCATCTAATTAAATTCCTTCATTTTAAGATGAGAAAACTAAGAGCCAGGGAAGTGAAATGACTTCACTAAAGTAAGAACTAGAAAGGTCATTGTTTAGGGTGTCAGAGCTGAAGTTGGAGATGGGTTTGTTTTGTTGTTTTTGTTATTGTTCAGTCATTTTCCAATCATGTCTGACTCTTTGTGACCTCATCTGGGGTTTTCTTGGTAAAGATACTAGAGTGATTTGCCATTAACTTCCCCATGTCATTCTCCTGATGTATTATAAAGGAAAATAATGTACCATGTGAGTGGGAAGGGACCTTAGAGATGATCTCGTCCAATCACTAAATCAAAATATGAAGAAACCTAGGCCAAGTACAAAGGTAGTGTCTTGTGTCAAGGTCAAAAGTCACAATCATAAGATAATACATTAAACACTTGAAAGGTATCTGATGTCATTTCATCCAATTAGAAATGTATTTGCAAACATTTTTTGAAGAAAACTTTGATTTTCCTGAATTTTTCTCTTCAAATAGTTCATGATTTTGAAATTTTCTTGAAGAGCAGCACACCCCAACCCCAGACTTAATTGCCACCTTCTTTTCTCAGCAAGGCTAATACTATGGACATAAAGGCTTAGCAATCCTCCCCAGATGTACTTAATGCATTCACAAGTGTCCCTCTCTTACAGAAACACAAAATAGTACAACACTTTTATGCATTTTAAATGCATTTACATTTCATTCAAAGGAAATGAGTTTTCTGTTTTAATTTCATCTCAGTTCTATTTAATTACAGTCTTCAGCTTATTTTTGCCTTTGAGAACTTTCTTAAATGAAAGAGTTCTGCTAAATCATTCGATGTGAGTTAGAAATCTGGACAAGTTTATCCAAGCTATGAATAAATTTGTAAGTGCTGATAGTTGTTGAATCCTAAAGACTTACCCTCTTTCATCCCCACCTTATACTTATACAGAGGCAATGGTGGTATAGTGAAAAGCACACTAGACTCAGAGTCAAGAGATTTAAATATTTTAATATTCCAATGAATCTGTGATCTTAGCAATGTCATTAGTCCCTGAAATAATACAGACTGCCACCAATCCTGTTCAATGCTTTGTCTACTTTTCTATAAAATAATATGCCACTGAGGGAAGCGAGAACTCTAAACATATTATGGGCCTTCTTCCAGTTGTAACATTGGGAGGATATCAATAGAGCATGCAGATTGCACCACCCTTCAACTATCTTTTGCTTTCACCATGTGATCAACCTATCTTTTTGTTCTATCACACATTTCCTAAATATCTTTCGTACTGTTTCTCCTAAATAACTGCTTTTTCAGAATATGTTGTAGTTTTTTTATGACTACCATGAACCTCTCTGTTGCCCTATGAATGATGGTTAACATCAATTCTTTGGAAGACTAGAGGATTTAATGAATACTAGTCATGCATTCTACCAGGAGAATGTTAGTGTTTATTTTTCTTAAAGAGCCTTTATTTCAGGGAAAAGTGTGATGTCATTAAAAGAACTTTGCAGATTACCAAAGACAGTCCAGCTCATTCTCTTCTTCATCTTCAATTCTGACCCCAATTCATTGTCATAATGTCTGTCTATATATTGCTGGACTAAGCCTTAGCAAGTTGTCTAGCCAACTGTATATCATAAGTTAAACTGTAGGCATTCTTCATTCGTTTGGTATTTTCTATGTGGATATTGAGATCAAACTCTTTTGAGTGATTCTCGATCTCATTTAAGAGGATGTGCAATATCCCAAGGCCTGTTACAATTAACCCTACGCGAACTGAAGCATATGGAGAATCTTACCATCTATAAGAAACGCTTCTGTGACTTGGATTCTCTACTAGATCTCTTTCCTGACAATGGAAAAATCCTTTGGGGTGCTCATGAGAACAAATGCCATGGACATATCAGATTCTGTGCTTCTAGCGCGTGGATACCCCATTCAACCTAATTCTTGTTGAAGCGTGACTTCAAGGGAACATGAGAATATGGCTTAAACAGCAGCTTTGCTAAATGAGTCATCCTCTACTAGCTCACTCTTCAGAAAAGAAAAGTGATCAGTGGGTGAAGAGATTGAGATGCTCTCTGTCTTGGAATCATAAATGTGAAGACTGAAAAAGTTTGCTGTTTGTGAGTCATATCTCTCAGATGTCACTATTTTTTTTAAATCTAAGTAATGTCCATTTAAAGGCACAGACCTTTAGAAGCAACAACTAGACAACAACTAAAGCTAAGTTATAAATGAACTGAGTTTTTTTTCACTCTATGCCATATAACTTGTCTGTTATCAACCATTAGAGGATTAGCAATTAAAGATATCTTTATTACTACATCTTTCAAGGTATCTTGTATAATTTTGACATATACGTAGGAGACTCCTTTGGAGGAGAGCCTTGCATGATAATAATTGTATCTTATGCACCAACATCTGTTGCAGAGGATGAAGGGTTGAAAGGTTGCAAAAAGAATCTGATGAAATCCATCAAATTAAATTAACTTATACTTTTATACTCAACAGCTTTAGTGGTTCTCTAGGCAAAGGTGAAGACAGTGACAAATATGTCGGAAGAATGATTCAGAAATAATCAATAAGAGGTCACAGATTTAGAGACTACACTAAAGCCTTATGCCTGCATGTAGTTAAATACTTTTTTTCAAGAACAGATTTGAAAGGCGCAGTGCATGGCAATCAAATAACATCACAAAACAATGAAAGTTATTTATTTTAAGGTTATTATTTTTGAAGACAGGGAAAAACATTACTGTTATGGGAGTGATTCCTGAGCCTGCCTTCTGTGTATAGCTAGGCTGTTGACTTGTTAAGATGAAAATTAATATAAAGATAAAATAGATATGAAACAACTTCCTTCTCCATAAATCTATTTAAACTATTAATTATGATTACGTTATTATTATAATAAAATATTTATTAATTCCAAAAATGGAAAATGGTTGGAAGAAAAGACATTGAGATGGAATACAATAATGTAATACAAAATTTAACAGATCTAAACCAATTGCTGTAATGAGAATCAAAGACCCACCTGACTCAGCAAACACTTTTCTTACTTACCAAGGAAAGAAATATTGTAACCAACAGCAACACTAGTTTAGAATATGGTTAACATTTATATAGCACTTTAAGGTTTGCAAAGCACCTTACAAATATGTTCTCATTTTATCCTCACAGCAAGACTGGTAGATAGATATAAATATAGACTCATTTGTAAAAATCTCATGTAGGAAGATGGTAGAAGATTATGAACTGTATCATCTCATAAAACAGAGGGAAGTAGTGGAGGGAAAATTAGTTTAAAGAAAGTTTGGCAAGAGACCCATCTAAGCAGGCATCATCAGAACATTTAAGGCTGAAACTGGAAAGACAATATATACCAGATATGGAAAAGAGCTGCAACAATATTTATAACAAACTCTTTTCACCATCGAGGTCACTGAAGCTACCATGTTCAGATTCTTCACAGCTCCTGATGTGCCCATCAAGGAAGAGACTATAGAATTGAGGGAAAGACTGAAGAAGCAGTTAGACTAGACCAAGTATTCACAGTAGAAATCTGTGCTACAAGCAATACAGTTTTGAAGGTATTAGGGGATCAGTTTTCAAGTTATGTGAAGAAGGAAAAGATATCAAAAGTATGGAATAAGTCTCAGATCTTTTTACTGACAAAAAAAGAAAAGACAACTGTGAAAACATCCACTACTAACACATGTAATCTACTTTTCCATACACGGGACTCCCTTACTGCCATTCAACTAGGTTATCCTTTGGATTTTCTAGAATCACTTTAATATCCACTTCTGGTCAGAATCAATAAATTCTCAGAGGGTAATGATCCCTTGGGCTACAAGCCAGGCCTATTCATTATGAGTACATAGTGCCCAGCTGAAGTAGAGGATTTCTGCTCTACACCTATGTGAAATCACTCCTGGGTCTTGGGGTGAAGAAGATCTAGTCTTACTGCTCCATCGCCCACTAGAATAAATAAAGATTTCAAAAAATGTATTAATAGAGTCTGGCTTTCATTTTTGTTTGTGGAGGCAGAAGAAGCCAAGTAACTATTTGTTTCCCCCTCCCAACTCCTTCATTGCTTGTGTCCTCATCTATTCACCATCACTGCATGGTTATTGCATGAGTATCTATTGTTTTGGTGAAATCGTGAGGAGGAGTCTCACAGCAACTTGACTGAGTCTAGACTAGGGCTTCGTAGACTTTTTCCACTCTCAACCCCATCAGTACATCTTAAACTGTAGCTCTTGATCCCATGGCCCAAGCTGGTAGAGGAGGGCCGTTGCTTATATACCCCATCAAAATGGATACAAAATTGTCTGTATCATCAGGCCACATGTCTTGGGACCCCATTTTGGAAACGTGGGCCTTGACAGTTGAACCATGAGGTGTCAAAGCTTCTATCATACCTCTAGTTATTATATACTTACACTCTTCACAGGATCCATTTTCTCATCCTGAACCTAGTGGTTGAGGTGACTTCCACACTACAAAATATAGACCATGACAGCTTTTGTACTTCGAACTATTACTGTCAGTCAACAAATATTGATTAAGTATTTTCTATATGCCAGGATCTGTGATAAATGCTTGTGATATTAAAAGGGCAAATACAAAGTCCTGCCTTCCACAATGAGTTCACATTCTAGTGGAAGAGAAAACATATCACATAGGAGCTATATATGTGTATTGCATGAATGCATGTATATATATACACATATGTGTATGTATGTACGTACACAGCTTATGTGCACATTCACATATTATATACACATATATCATATATGCATTTATATATTTATATATACACTTGGGTGCATATCTGTGTAGATGTAGATATCATATAAATGGAAAGAGTAATGAAAAGCACCCCCTGAGGGAAAGCATTAAACGTGGGAAGGGCAGAGGTTTGGCAGGGTGGGAAGAATAGGAAAAACCTCCTGGAGAATGAGGATATATAGGAAACCTGGGAAGCTTAGAGGTAGAGGTGAAAGGGCAGAACATTCCAAGTAGGAGGGACAGACAGAGAAAAGGGAAGGGCAATGTACAATCATTTATTAAGCTCCTATAGTGTGCCAGGTACTGGGCTAGGTGCTTAACAAATATCCCACTTGATCCTCACAGCAACTCTGTGAGGTAGGTGATGTGGTGATCTCCATTTCACAGTGGATTAAAGAGGGGCAAACAGAGTTTAAGTAACTTACCTAAAGTCATATAACCTGGCAAGTTTCCAGTGACAAATTTGACTGCAGATCTTCCTGACTCAGGCCCAGTGTTCTCTCTACTATGCCATCTAACTACAAAAGCCACAGGTTCAGGAGATGGAGTGTCCTATGTAAGGGAAATCAAGTATGCCTGGTTTGGATGGCTCCCAGCTGCATGGATTCAGACACTGCTAACTTCAATTGACATCCGTCTTCATTTTAGGTCTTTGGGGCCCATGATTAGGATGATAGTTTCTTAGATTTTGAGCTAAAAGGGACCACAAAGTTCAGTTAGTTTAGTTCTCTCATTTCATATGTGAGGGAACAGACATGAAGTGACTTGCCCATAGTCATACAGATAGTAAAGAAGAGATTCTCTTTCACTATAAAATGAGTATCCTAACAATAACAACCACATAGGATTGTTGTGAGCATCAAATAAGACTATTTGCAAAAAAAAAAAGATTTAAAAATCTTAAAGCATTATATAGAAATTATATAGTTAAAAACTGAAAATAGGCCCACAGGATTCAAAAATTCTATTAGTTCCTCCTGTAGCTTTTAGTAGCTATAAGGAAGGGTAGGTGGGCTGGTATCTCTTTCTTATACAGTTTTTTTATTGCCATTTAGTGTGCGATTGTGAAAAAAATGGCATTCTATGCTCAAGCTAGATTTCCCCAATCTGTGTTGGAAACAAGAAAAAAAGCCTCGATCAAAGATAGCCTGATATCACTTCTGATTAGCTTCTCTAAGGACCATATTCAGAATCACTGATTTATTTTCAAGTTGAAAGGAACCTTCATACCTATCTTATCCATCTTATACATGAAAGAGAATTGCTTCTAGATCATATACCAAAAGTGGCCATCTGGCTGTAGCCTGAAGACTTCAAGTCTTTTGTCCAGTACTTTTGGACAGTTCTTACTGTTGTGAATGTTTTCCTGACATCAAGCCCAATTCTCCTCCTTTGAAACATCTGCCCATGCTCCTGGTTCTGCCTTTTGGAGCCAAACAGAATAAATTTACTTTCTCTTCCACATTGTAGCCCTTCAGAAATGTGAAGATAATCATCATGCCCCTCCTTCTGAACTCTGGTCTTTTTTTTAATGCTTCCTTCAGTTGAACCTAATATTGAATGAATTTGAAGCTTTCACCATCCTGGCTGTCCTGCTGTCCTCTAGTTTTTCAATATCCTTCCTATCCTGACATGTACTGATATGACAGTACTCCAGATGACCATCACTTCCGAAGTTTAGACAAAATGCATCTCTTAATGCAACCATATAATCATACTATCTTGCTTGTCTTCCATGTCATGTAATTTATTCATACTGACTTTGAAGCTCATTCAAGTACCCAGATTTTTTTCATAAAAACAGTTATCTGCTCATGATTCCCTATCTTGTATTTGTGAAACGGGTTTTTTTAAACCCATCCTCTGTTAGTTCCACTGCATATATCTTGTATGAGTATAGTTATTTGCATCATACCTCCCCCATTATAATGCGAGCACTTTGACGACAGGGACTGCGTTTTTTGCCTTCATGACACCATAATTTAGTGCAGTATCTGACACAAAGTAAGTGCTTAACAAATGCTTGTGGACTGATTGAATGACTGAATTATCCCTATTCAAATTCTTATTCGATTTAGTCCAATGTTCACGCTTGTCAAGTTTGTCTGGAATCCTGACACTGTCAACCAATGCATTGGATATCACTTCCAACCTTGTGAAACTTGCAACTTTGACATGCGCCATTTGTATCTTTTCATTGTTAAAAATGGTCATCAGTTCAGGGCTAAATACAGATCCCTGGTCAAAAGATATGAATAACACTCCACTAGAGACCAGAGAGTCCTCCTGTTAAGTTTAAATTGAACCATTAATTTTTTGGCCTTGGCTATTCAGCCAATTCAAAATGCACCTACCTATATCATCACCAGTACCACATATTTCTACAAGTGTAGCATAAGACACTTTCTCATGTGTTTTGATAAATCCCTATTTTATTCCATTTTTGTTATTTATTTTGTAATTCATCAAAACATTCTTTCAAGGAATGAGATCACAGAGTCGTAAATATAGGAAAGTGGAGGGATGAGGAGGAAAGAAGAGAGGGAGAAGGTGAAAATGGCATAGCATGGAAGTTTCAAAATAATGACTTCCTATCTGGTAATTGAGAAGATAAAATTCTGATTGATACTAGTCCAGAATATGTGATTGACTGGACAAGAGTATTTTAGAGCTTAGAGACCTAAGAGTCTACTTGTTCTTTCCCACTCATTTTGCAAATGACAAATCTGAATCCTGGGGAAGAGAAGTGACTTGCCTTAATTCGCTGAGCCAGACAGCAGCAAAGCTCAGTGGAGAACTCTAGATTGCTGATTATTAACTATACTTTTGAGCTTTTTTGCGACATATTGACTCTTGGAAATAATGAACCTTTATGGGAATTCTATTGCCTTGTTCCCCTCAATTGTTAGGCAGATGGGCTTCCTTTATCACATACCTAATGTAGGCATGAGAGGTAGCATGGATAGAGAGCTAGCCTCAGAGCTAGGAGAACTTGGTCTCCACCCTTTCCACATTCTGGCTATATAATCTCAGGCAAATCACTTACTCTTTCAATGACCCCAGGCAACTCTCTGAGACCACAAATTGCAAAGAAGATATTAGTATGTGTCTACGAAAGGAGTCTCCTCATTAAGAGTACTTTATACCAACGAAATCATATGTCTGTAAACTCTCCTACCACCACCCCCAAAAAGTGAATATCAAAGAAATTCTAATTTTACATTTCAATTTGCTATGCTAGTTTGTTAGCTGTTTTTGCAGTATTTCTATCATGTTTCAACATTTAACTTTGACTACGTTCCAGTTTATACTGGATGACTACAGTGCCACAGGAAACACTTCTTCCCTTTTTACTCATAGATCTGTGTGTGTGTGTGTGTGTGTGTGTGTGTGTTGTCTTTACACTTTAAGGTTATCTGTTAGTCTGAGAGAGGAACAATTGGTTTTGTGTCTTCAGAAGGGTAGCTGTCTTTTGGGAAGCCCCAATCAGACTTCTGGTTTTTGTCAGAGGAATGCTGCACGATCTCATTTTGGACTCAGGACTCTGTAGTGCTTCAGAAAATCTATGTAACAGGGCCATGAAAGCTGATAAGCAGAGCTGTAATTAGCATGGTGCAACCAGGTGCTTATATGGGGGAGGGGTTATACCTTCTTTGGCAAAAGTATTCTTCCCTCCATGAAATAGTCTTGAGACAACCATCCTCATGCCTTATAGTCTAATGCTGACCTGTAACATGCAGCAGGAATCAGCTCCTTCACTTACCAGACAGCCACTGGAAGGTCCTAGTTATGTGGCATCTCTCTGGGACCTTCCTTTTTTTTTCTAATCTCTGTTGGGATGCTGTCCAACATCATGGGGGAGTAGGAGTTGGTCCACCTTCCCCCCTGACACGACTATAACCTTGGGGAAGGGACTGTTTCATATCTGTCTTTGTATCCCTACCACTTAGTACAATTCCTGACACATAGCATATAATGTCTAGTGAATGATTGATTGAACACCAAGCCCTGAATCAACATGTGCCATAGTTTGAAGCAGATTTAGCTTTTGTTTTCCAGAATTGGCATTTTATCTTCTATCCTATAAGGTCTATGGTCACCAGATTAATTAAGTCATGTCTCCCCATTGAGCTAGAAGAGAGCACAAACATTGCAGGTTTCCATGGAGTACAAAGGAGAGAAAAACCTAGAGGACAATAGGCTCTAATGCATGTTTAATGTGCAGATGCACAGTCACAAGGCTCCCATGACTAACTGTTCTTTGACTTTAATTGTTATTTTGTTGTTTCAGTTGTGACCTCATTTGGCGTTTTTTTAGAAAAGATACTGTAGTGATTTGGCATTTCCTTCTCTGGCTCATTTTACAGATAAGGAAACTGAGGCAACAGAGTTAAGTGACTTGCCCAGGTTCATAAGCTAGTGTCTAAGACCAGATTTAAACTCAGTCCTCCTGACTCCACAGCCAGCACTCTATCCATTGCATCACCTAACTGTACTTAACTCTAATAGCTAGCATACGAACACTTAGGTTTATAAATAACTATACATATCTCTACCCGTTTCCCTTTCTGTATACAGTCTAGATCCAGACTGAGCTTTCTATCTTTGTTTGTCTCTGTGTCTGTCACTTTCTCTCTGTCATCTCCTGTTTTTGTTTGAACTGGACCTGTGACTTAATAAGCATAAGGAACTCCTAGCATGGAACCATCTTTACCTTTGTATATTGGCATTTATTCTACAACTTCTAGTCTTATGGAGCTTCCTGGGACCCTGGGAGGTCAATTCACTTGCCTAGTGTCTCATAATCAATATATTCAGAGGCTGGATTGAAACTCAGTTCCTGCTTACTCTGAGGCTGACCCTTTATCTACTATGCCCATGTTGCTTCTCTTCTGTGGTCTTAGGATCAAGGAATAATAGATTTAGAGTTGAGATGGAGCTTGGAAAGACTAAAAATACAAACTTTCATTTCATGCATGAGCAAACTTGCCCAGAGTCATTCAAACAACAAATAGAAGGTCCTCTTATGCCATATACAACTCTTTTCCCCCATGCCATGGCAGATTCCTAGGTCCTTGGTAAATAATAGGTTATTCCAGAAGTCTTAGTGCAGTTTTAAGGTTAAATAGCTTTTGGGTCTTTGGGGGCACCAAGTACTTATTCATAGAATGATTACACTGGAGACAGGTGGGGGAACAGTAATCTCCAACTTCAAGTTGATATATACAACATGGCCTAGTGGGTACAGTCTGGAATTAAAGTCAAGAAGACAGGCACACCTAGGTGGCACACAGGCCCTGGAGTCAGGAGGACCTAAGTTCAAATCTGGCTCAGATATTTACTAACTGTGTGAACCTGGGCAAGTCACTTAACCCTGATTACATCCCCCCCCCAAAAAAATTAAATTCAAGAAGATGTGTCTAAATCCTCTGAGACTCATTACATGTGTGCTGCTAAGAAAGTCACTCAACCTCTACATGCCTCAGTTTCTGTATCTATCTAAACAATGAAGGAGTTGGACAAGATAGCATCTTAGTTCGTATCTGCCTTTAATTATGTGTCATAGATTTGTGTGTCTTTATGTGTCTTTAATTAGTGTTATAGAAGCAGCTCATTCTCCAAGCTTCCTAACTCTATGCTAAGGGTAGCCATGAAAGCCTCTACAACTCTCCTCCAGGTAATGGTTCTGGCAAGGGACATTATGGAAAATCATGAAGGGATACCTTTTCCATAGTCTATTTCACTTTTCCATTTCCAATTCATCAACAGCTTTAACAAGTATTGTTATGAATAGAAATTATCATATCATTTGCCATTTGAAGAAATACATGACATATTTTTTAGACTAGGTCTCCCCGTCTTGCACAAGCTGGAAGATCAGAGGCTAACCAAGACCTGATCCAACTACTGATCAACGTAGTAATTGTAATGCACAGTGTTTCTGACCTAGCTCAGTTCACCCCTCTCCTTACCTCAGAACTCCTAGGTTCAAGAGATCTTCCAGCCTTAGCCTCTCTGTGGCTGGCATTGCAGACCTGCAGCACCTTACCCCACAACATGATGGGATTTTTATAATTGCACGTATTATAGGTCATATACCATCAGCTAGGAAACACTCATGGGCTTCGGAAGAACATCTTCATCCATTCATTTCTTGAGGCCATTCCTTTTAGGAAGGTAAGTTGCAAATAAGCCAGAACTTACTTTACATGTGTGTCCTCAACTCAATCTGTTTTTTCAAACTAATCCCATTTCCTTTTGCATTTTTGGAGTATAGCACAGTCCCATCACTCCAAGCATAAAATTTCCTTAAACATTTTTGTATTATGCAGAACAAAAACCTATTACTATGTACACACCCTACCCATCAAAGAGTATAGTGGAAATCACCCAAAGACTATTTTAAATGAACAGACTTGGAAATCTCTTTTAAGCCCCTGGTGATGAAATTTGCAAGCTCCATCCTGATAACATCGGTGAAATTTGTTTGTTTGCTCTGCACCATCTCTTCCTCTGGGTAAGAAAATCATATCTTGCTTTTCCAATTCACAACACCGCCTGATTTGCTTGAGCTTGAGTGGAAGGAGTTTGAAGCCTGTCTGGGACTTGTGCCAGAGCTAAGTCCAGTCTGGCAGTCTCAGAGAAATTTCAGTCTTTTAGGGAAAGGATTTTGAGGGTTAGAAACCAGGAGTAGGAAGCCATATTTGTCTCCAGGCTGTTCCTTAACATCTATTCCATTTAGTTGACAATTCAGGCCCATGGGCTATTCTGCTTCTCTGATCTTTGGGGTTCCACTTACCCTCTGCATTTGAGGTATCCTGGAATGTTGAAGAGACACAAACTCAAAGCATGCCCTAGCCAGGCATGTGTGAGAACCTGAGCTCCTCTATGTATTCAGAACCTGAGCCAATGTTCTTGCTTGTTAGCTCATATTAGCAGTTCAGGCACCTCAAAGATAATCAATTTCAAATTTCATAAGGATGGCTGCTAGAAACTGTGACTGAACGAAAAACATATTGCTATTCTATGGTAATGGTGAGATGTGCTGGAAAATTTTAAAAGTTGAGTGCATTACTCTTTGCTTCCTTTTACATTCAATCAATGCTCAATGATTCAAGAATAGATTATCCATGGCAACTGTGGGTCTCCCTGATTCATACTGTCCAACTAGGTCCTCCCACTGTGGTAGGAATGCTGATTTAGGAGTAGTTTGGGCTCAGTGTAAAGGAGATGAGAGAGAGGGAGAGGAAAAGAGGGAAGGGAAGTAAAGGGAGACATAGAGGGGTATGTGCCTGAGGGGGTTTTAAATATGTAACTGAATGCCCAACTATTGACAAAACCAGATCCCAAGAAAAATATGGAACATGAATGATTCTAGGGTATCCTTCCAGTATTATTTGTTAAGCTATATTAGTATAACCTAGGGTTCTTATTACAATCTATTTTGCTCTTTTAACTTGGTTACTTATGAATACCTGAGACTATTACTAGGACTTGATTTGCATGTATGTCCTTGTTTTCCTTGTGGGAACAAATGAAAAAGAATTTGAAGCTCTTTGGAATTCCTCTAGATTTCTGAGGTAGGATATTGCCAAGAAGAAATAAGAGGTATTGATTTTTTTCAATGTTTTTTTCCCAATGAACAAAAATCAATTTTCTTTCTCTATATACCCCAAACACTAAAAAAGAAAAAGACAAAACAAGACCCCTGTAATATACGAGCATAGTCAAGCAAAAAAAATTTTGAATTAACCATTTCCAAAATATGTCTTATTCTGCACCTTTAGTCCATCAATTCTCCATAAGTAGGTAAGTAGTGTGTTTCATCATATATTCTCTGGAGTTCTAGTTTGTCCTGCAATATTCTCAGAGAGCATATTTAGGGCATCAGAGAACATAGCCTAAGTTAAGGGAGAGTCCATAGACCTGTATTTGCCACAGTGGGGTGAAGATAGGATTCTAATACTATGATGTATGTATGTATGTATACATATACATATACGTACATATGTGTGGAGATAGATGTAGATATAGATACATAAATATGTGTAGTGAGGGAGAGTAAGGATTCAAAGATGGCACTGAGTTTGCAAATCTAGGTAAAAAGAAGGGTGACTAGACTTTAACATTAATAGGAAAACTTGGAAGAGGGGTAGGTATGAGGGAAAAGATAATGGAAGGAGACCTTGATAAAGATCATAATAACCCATCCATGCCTATATAACCTGTGAAACACCCACATACCCAAAGTTTAAAGTAGATGAGATGTTACTTACCTACCACCATGCCACTATTCCCATGCCTCTCTTCTCTCCAATCCGTGTTTCACCAGGCTACCAAAAAGATTTGTCTAAAGTAAAGATCTGAATATGTGCCTCCTTTACTTAATAAATTACAAAAGTTCCCAGTGACTCTAGTATCAAGTGTTATTTTTATTATTCTCTCGCCCTTTTAAATATCTATTTTGTTTAAGTTTTAAATATACATAATTATTAGTACAATCATTTATGTATATAACTTATAAGTACATACATATTTAAAATGACTCCCCTTCATATTTCATCCTATTCCTCCCACCCCTAGTTGCCTTCCCTTGCTCTGAGTGTATGAGAAAATATAAAAGATGACTATATGTAATAGATTATGTTGATATTTTTTTCTGTTTAAAAGTATAATTTGGGTTGGGGAGGAGCATACTAAAGAGAGTATCACAAAAATAAACTTTGAAATATCCCTAATCATTGAATGGAAATGAATCATTGAAAATGAGCCCACTTCATGCATTTTTATAAAATCTGTAATTAAGGTAAAGTATATAATCTTTGAGATCTGAGGCTCCTCAGAAAAGAACCTGAAGACCACATCTAGTAGAGAATGACTAATCACTCTTAGGTGGGGAAGTGTTTGTTTCCCAAATGGAGAAAAAAAAGTACCCAGTTCTATTGGCTCTTGATATCTAGATATGCTATCCATCTCTCTATATACATATGGATATATATGTATACACACATATGTATACACACACATACATATGCATAAACATGCCCAAAATGATGTAAGTTAGAAAGGGAAGGAACTAGGACTGAAGGGAACCAGGAGAGGCTTCATGTAGAAATGTATAGTGGAGGAAACTAAGGATTCCAGAGAGGAAGTAAGGAGCATTCTAGGCCCTGAAGATTGCCAATGTCAGCAGAATTTGTTTCTTGAGATCATTCATAAGAGGTATGGAGAAAGGCGTGTGTGTGTATATGTGTGTGTGCGTGTGCATGTGTGTGTTTGGAAAGAAGCCACTTTCCCATGCCACAACAGGATAAGCAGTCATGTTAAGGTATACTGAAAATGATTAAACTGAAGAGCTCTAGAAGGAAAGGTCCTGACTAAACTCAGCTCCTGTACCTACCATTGAGGACTGGAGGGGCAGACTCCAGGGGACTGAGACGCAATAGACTGACTAGTCAAATCCATAGCAAGGAAGCACAAACTAATGTAATATGAATACAACAGGAAAAAATGGCAGAAAGATACAGACAGGAAGGAGACTGAGCAAAGCAAGCTAAGTATCCTGTAATAGAAGCTGAAAATCGGGATTAATACACAGAATCACTGTTGTCTATATTATTGTTACTCTTCCCATTTGTTACTGTAACCTCTTGGCTTTTGTTTTATGTTCCCCAGTATTACCTCATTGAAAATTCCTTTTAAAGTTCCTAAGAAGTTGGTATACTGTCATTAGGGAACATGGAAAGTATTAGGTGGAAACCCCTGTAGTAGTTGCCCAAAATAGACCTGGGGTTTAAAGAACCCCAGGAGTCTAAGGGTAGTCCTGGCAGCAGAAACCCAGTAGATGGCACTAGCTGACCAAGTCGAGTACTGGTTGATGCAACAGTGAAGTGGTACCATGAACCTGAGATGTTTAAGGGAACTGGCAGTGACCCCAGAGCCCATGACAACACAGTTAACACAGAGCTCTCTAGGACCTGTTTAAGGAAGGAAGAGACCCTAAAGATCTCATAGAAGGCCACTGGTGCATCAGAGAACCTTCCTCTAGAATTAGCACTATGGAGAGCCTTCACCAGGAGCCACTCCTGATGGGACAGACAGAAGAATAAGCACCATAAATAGGCAGCGATTTATTTCATTTCATTGATTCAACAAACTACCTATGAAGTGCCTATTTAACAGCCACATGTTATATGGCAAGATGTGCATAAAATGGAGATATTTTGGGGAAGGGGAGGAGGGATTTTGGTTCCCAATTACCAAGACATACAATTCAAACCTTCCAGAACTATTAAGTATCTGAAACTCTGCTAGTCTCTGTGGATGAATGTCAGTTCTTTCCAATGTGAAGGGAAGAAACTGGGAAATAGATTATTCTGCAATTAGACTGACATGGAGAAACACTGAGACAGTATAAAGTAAGAGAAACAGAGGAAAGTATGGGACAGTGGTGGTGAGAACATTGCCAGCATGAATCAGACATTCTCCAGGGCCCTGGCCTCATTTCTAGTTGAATCTCTATACTGAACTTAATGCACAACTTATGTCCTCTTGCTTCTTCTCTCATCTCTTTATTATTCCCACTCCAGAAAGTCTTTCTATTCATTGCCAATTCAGTGAGTATTAACAAGCTTCATTATTAAGACACTGGCATCTTGCTCAAGCCTCTGTGTTCTTAAATATAGAGCTAGGAAAAAAGACAGTTTGGGGCAAAACTCAGTATGTGTTTGTAGAAGGAGCAGGCTGCCTACTGAGTGTGATCCAATGCAGATTGAGGTGCCAGGATATGAAGCCAGGGAGCCACTGCTAATCAGAGGAAGCTCTAGGATGTCAACCTTGGAAGGCTTATGGTGGGAGGAAGGATTGTATTAGGAGACAAAAAAATAAGTAGGAGCCATTTGGAAAAGAGATCAAAGTTATAGAGAAGTGGCCATATAGAAGGAAGAATCCTAGGTTGTTACTGAGTAGCTGTGTGCAGAGAATTGTACTGGAGAAGTCATATGCTATGGGCCATGGTCCATTGAGCAGGAGATGCCAGCACTAAAGTTCACACTTAAGGGGCAAGACTCCAGGTGATCCATTCCATGGGGAGGGAGATGACAGACCTGAACTGGAAGAGGAAGAGAATCTAGCCTCAAAGAGCTATAGTGGATCTCTATGCTGGCTACTGGGAGCAGGCTAAAAAACATGGGGGAATGATTGACATTTTATTCCTCCTGTATTCACAAGGATTGCAGGATAGTTTCTCTGTCCTTCCATAGATTTTCTGTCCTATTTAACCATCCTGGGAGGTATAGGAGATCATATTAATTTACATATAGGAGAGGGAAGAGAGTCATTCAACTATTTGATTTCCTCCCATTTTTATGCTGTTTTCTATCTTAAATCATTTTAGTCTTGGACTAGTACCTTTTATATAGCCTGGTGATAAGTGGTAGCTCATTAGTGGGGGCTCAGACTAAAATAACTACAATCAATATGGGGGAAAATGAAGAAATAGGTCCAAGGACAGAGTTCTCAGAGCTTTCAGTGGCCTGCCTAGGTGTATCATGTAGACATTTCTGAAGCCAGAAGATTTCACACCTTGAACTACTCAGACCTGGGCTCCTCAGACAACAAATTGTGGTAATTACACTGTATTACATGTAGACTCACTATGTCAAATATTAGTTACATTGTGGGGCAAATCATTGTCAACAGGTGTGCTTCTCTTGCTTTGCCTTGAATTTGTGTTGGCTCTTAATTACCTATGTTAGGTGAACATGTTTCCAGGGAAAAGGGCATGTTGTTGCTAAGATGTGAAGTGTGTGTGTTGCCTTTGGATTCACTACATAAAAGTGAAGCTCTTCAGTGCAATGGATAGTAAAATCCGAAGGAAAATGGCTGTTTCATTTTGTCTTTGCTTCCCAAGTACCTAGCATAGTGTATGTACCGAGGTACATAGTGTTTAATGTTCAGCTCACTGTGGAGTAGTATTGAATGGGATGATTTTGTACATAACTTTTTTATGAATTCTAAAGGTTTGACAGTAATTCATAACAAGAAATTTGTTGTTACTTAGAACCCTGAGCCCTGGCCTTAAAAAAGTCACGCTCCAGACCAATGGAAATGAAATATTCAAAGCTAAAGAGACCTCTTAGACTGGCAATATTCACTTCCTGCCCTCTTCCCATTGTTTCAGGCTATAGAAAAGAGTGAGAAACCGGTTTTCTATCTTTTCTAATCCTGACTATCCTAAGTCCTATCCTCTGGCCCTCCCTCTTTTCACCTAATTGCTAGGCATAATCAGCCAATTAGAAGTATAGTCATTAGCAGTATAGCATAGAAAGCCCATAAAGAGGATATTATCCTGTTCTCCAAACACCAGTATTATTAGATTCTACTGTATGGGGTGGGGGAAGAGTTTGGGAGGCAAGAATCTTAGTTAGATTTCTGATTAAAAGCAAGAACAAAAACAACTCTTCTACTGGTCGGTATAATATTCAGTTCTCATTATGCCAAGGAGCTTTACGCTGACTTGCAATGGAGGCTGCTGCATGAAATGTACAAGAAAATTGGATGTATTTTGTCCTGATTTTTCGCCTGCTTTCATTTAAATAGCAGTTTCACATCTGCAATGAGGGAGTAGGGCTGAATGCATTTTCCCACAAGTAAATGCTATCTGTAACAACAGAATAGAAATGCAGTTTATTCAATTTCTGAACAATTTCCTTTAGAGACTTAAAAGTAAGCCTACAAAAAGGGTCAACTATCTGTTATTCTCCCCACCCCCATCTTACTTTCTCTGTGTAGCTCCTGTCTTAACTGCCTGTAATGAGATACTTCCAGCATGTACTCTTAACAGTAATGGAAATGTAAGATTTTAAGTAACTGCTGCAGCCTGGCATTTTTTTTTTGGCCTGGGGTAAATCTTTGTAATCAGTGAAGCAAGCTCTGAGGTCAGCAGGTGTGTTAATTCTGATGAATGTAAACATTACCCTGCTGAGCATCCACCATCGAGGGATCAACATCGAAGTGCATCTCAAGCTATATCCTGCAGTTTGGTAATTAGAGGTAAGCTGTGTGTTCAGTTGAGCCTGTGGGCAGCATCAGATCCCTTTAAGTTTGGAACTAAGCAAAGGCCAGCATTGAGAAGGGAGGCCATAATTTTTATATCTTCTAAATTTGTTTTATATTTTGAGGTTGGGTGAGGGGGTGCTCCCACAATCAGGACCCTTTGCTTTTATAAGCAGGCAGAACCAAAACTCGGTGGACTTTCAAGTGATCTCAAATCTGGTGATTGTTTTAGAAGTTGCTGGGGAAATGGACTGAGAAATAACCCGTTGCCTGATGTAGAGTGTGAAGCTAGGTGGTATAGTGGATAGAACACAAGACCTGGGGTCAGGAAGACCTGAGTTCAAATCCAGCCTCATACAAGTACTAGCTTTGTGACTCTAGGCAAGTCAACCCTGTTTGCCTCAGTTTCCTCATATGTAAAATGAGCTGGAGAAGGAAATTGCAAACTGTTCCAGTATCTTTGCCAAGAAAAACCCAAATAGTGTCATAAAGAGTCAGACACAACTGAAGATGACTAAACAACAATTGGTGTAGAGCAGGTTAGGGTGTCTGTTACTAATTTTTTAAATTAAAACTCAATGAGGAGCAAAAGCTTCCCAAAGTAGCATGGCTTGATGCTTCCAGAAACCTTAAGGTATTAGTGTGCTGCATATTTTGGGAAATGTAGTCCATTCATTAATACCTCTCTCAAATTGTCTGTTACCTTTACCAATGCTTATTATGCACTCAGTTGGGAAATGGGTTGTCTGTGTATATTGTAGCAACACACTTCCTTAGAAGAGATAATTTATTCTGCCCTGGGTAGCAAAGTCACTGCAGGTGCTGTGGAGGCTGTTCAGAGCAATCAGGCAGCCACTAAAATGAAATCTAACTTTTCTTTAGATTCTTCAAGGTTTCTCTTTGATGAAAGAAAACTGGGCATTGACTGAAATGACTTGGTCTCAGTGGTTTCTTCCACCATGGTCAAAATTTGGCTGCTCTGGACAGCAATGTACATTGATTGCATGGAAAATTGTAGTTCCAACTAAACTCAGATTAATCACAATGATATTTCTTAATCTCTGAGGACAGACAATGAAATACTCAGCTCTGAGAACAGACAATGAACTACTCAACAGAAAGGTGGGGGACCATGGCTGCAGAACACTTCAAATACTGTTGGATATGGCTGTATTTTGCTTAATTATTTTTCTTTGTTGTAAGGGAAAGTTCAATGGTGGGATGGGAGATATACTGGGAAATAACTGTGGCATATAGAGAAATCCTATCAATAAAACTTTACTTAAAAGAAAGGAATAGAGGGTTTTTAAATTTACAAAAAGAGTGTTGTACTATCCACAATTAATTAATGACTTTTGATAAAGAAGAGGGAAAGACAAGTAGGCCAAAGTCCTATTTTTGTATTATCAACAATCAAAATTGTTAATTAAGTGCAGACTGCATCAGGCACAGTTGGGTGGTATTAAAGAGAAAGAAACAAAAAGAGAGAGAGACAGAGAGACAGACAAGAGAGGAATACAAGACAAACACCTACTTTGATTGATCTAGCCAGATCCTAAAAACACATCATGAATTGTAAATTATCTCCGCAGTTAATCATTCTGTGGCTGCCCAGGAAAAGGAGAGGTAGAGGCAATTATCTGAATCATTCAGGCAAAAAAAAAGAAGAATTAAAGAAAAAGAAGCCTGCTGCTTCTGGTGGGATTTGCTTTTTCATTCAACAAAATTTATTAGGAAAGATTCTGTGCTAAGTGCTTTGCGGGATACAGAGTTGAGTAAGACATAGTTCCAGCCTCCAAAGAGCTTATACTCAGGCAGAGGAAAGGGGCCATATGCTGTGTATAACTTAATCTAAGCTAGAATATGCTTAGTGCCACAGTATGGGGCCTAGAAGGTGGAGCTCAACTATCTCCATGAATGACAACAAATCAAAGAATATACCAACTGTGTATTTCATTCTTACTTCTTGCTGCAGAGATACATCAAGTGATTGTATCTATGAAATGAATTCAATCAATATCTCTTGGGGTGGTATTAGGCAAGGGGAGAAGTTGGGAAGACATAGAATATATGAGAAAAATCGTATGGGAAAAGCAAAGCTCTAAACAAATCTTTGGGCACTTGGCACTTGCCATTAAAAGACAGTCAATTATAGCCTTCTTGTTAGAATCTCATCTTATATTCAGTGTCCTCAAAATTTTAGTGTGATTTTAAGTTTTTAAAGTGTAAAATTCAATGCTCAAAACTGAAGAGTTTTGGTATAGTCTATATTTCTCTTTGATTGAGCTCACTTGGGTCCCCTTCTCCCACAGCCTAAGACATATAGAAACTCCAAAGAAATCTCTTGACTTATATTCAGCTCCACTGTTTTCCTAGGAGTTTGAAATCATGCATGCATGCATTGATAAAATTTTTTCTTCATTGCACACAGATTAACTTTGATCCTGTCACAGAATCACACTGTTAGAATGGGAAGAAATATTAATGGTCATCTAGTGATGTTATCTATGAAAAATCCAAAGACCCAAGAAAGTAAAGTAATTTGTCCAAGGCCATACAGTGGCAAATATGAAATGTAAACCCAGGTTTTCTGTGAGTGTATGGATCCAAGTGGAGAAAAATAATTCCCAGGGAGAATACACGGGCAATCTTGTGGTGCTAGTGTCAGGCAGTTAGTAAGCACTTATTAAATCCCTACTATGTGCCAAGCACTATTCTAAGCCCTGAGGATACAAAGAAAGGCAAAAGACATGTCTCTGCTCTCAAAGAACTTACAGTTTAATGGAGCAGACACCATAAATACAACTTTATACAACAAGCTATATACAAAATCAATTGGAGATGCTCAACAGACAGAAGGCATTAGCATTTTGGTGGATCAGGATGGATTTCCTGTAGAAGGAGAGATTTTAGCTGGGATCTGAAGGAGACCAGGGAATCCAGAAAGCAGAGATGAGAAAGGAGAGAATTCTAGGCATGGGGGAAAGTCACTGAGAATTCCCAGAATTGGGAGATGAAATATCTTGTGACAGGAAAAACAAGAATCAGTGTCACACCCATTTAGAAATGGAAGGTGGTTAGATCATGGAATGATAAAAGCTCAGAAAATGTTGTTGGGTCATAGGGAGTCCAAGAATTTAATTCAGAGACAATTTCCCATATGTCCATGTTGGGCTAACGTTTCTCATATTTTGACATTGTCTTCTTAAAGTGAGCCTATAGGAATACAACAAGCCCAATCAGCAAGACTGTAAGTACCTACTTTCTGCTGGATGTTGTGCTAAGTGCCAGAAGCAATAAAAAATCCTTACACTTTTATTAGGAACTGGTATCTTGAAAAGTATTGTAGAAAGCCACTGCCAGGATTGATGAGCTCAGGGGTCAGAGTTGTGGGGATTGAAACTTTATTGGTCTCAGCATGATTATTTACCTGTTCAAACTCTGACCCCCAATCCCAGGCCCACGATGCCATCCCACAGGGCCCAGTAGGAGGCTGGGCTTCAGAAAGTTCAAAATGGCCACATTTTACATAATTAATCACTGCTCAGGAAGGAACTGTAGGTGGGAGCACACCGGATCCTACATACAAAGAAGTTTTTCTTTGAGGAGTTAATGAGCAGGATTGTATGGGGCCATATCCTGGCTCCAGGCTTCATTGATGGCTAGATCGATTGTGGCTTAGGTGAACTTCTCCTTGGATGGTGAGGATGTGGTGTCATGGGTTGCCTAGAAGATTCTGTGTCATTGGGTTACTTTCCAACTTTCATTATCTCACTACCTGATGTTTATCACAAGGTCCTTCATTAGATCTCTGTGAAAGATAGACGCTCCCAAGGAGTCTTGGGATATATTTGGAAGGACTGTTCATTATCCATGAGAAATGGAGATGCATCTTTTGAGGTTGATGTATTTCAGGATGTACTGAGTACCTATGAACTCTGAACTCTGGCCTCAAAGCCTGACGTCACAGTCATTGGGAACTGACTTTGCAGAGAATACACGTCACTAGTTTCCTCTGTGGCTAATCCAGAGGAGAGTGATGACATAGACCAGAATGGAGTCACTTTTATCATCCATCTCTTCAACATTACTGTGATCCTGTCACTGGAGATATTCTTACTGGTGAGTGGGTATCTTTTGGGTTTTAAGTTTTCTATGGAATGATTACAAATGAGATCCATGGACACCTTGTGACCCTGATGATTGTTCATTGGTCTCATCTCCAAGGACTGCTTCTAGTTGCTTATCACTCAAATGCTTTTTCTTCCTTTACCCATGAAAAGGTGGCTCTTCTCCTAAGAAAGACAAACCATTCTATATGCAGAAGTGATCCCATTCTCATCAGGGGCAGTGAACCAATTAGCCAATTTGCAATCTTCACCTAGTCTGTCCCTTCCATCTTGGCCTGATACGCCAAGCTCTGAAATTAGCTTTACCTTCTGGATTTATAGTAACTATTTCAATAATGACAATCCTACCTCCCTCCTTCCCCTTTACAATGGTTTGCCTCTTCATCACACTATCTGCCATGCCACCTATACCCACACCCACTTCCCACACATACCCAGACACTCACATCCTTGAATAAGTTGTTGAATTTGGCCTTTCATGGACTTTTCTGTCCCACTGGAAGTTCATGGCTTGGCACTGATAACAGTAAAAAAAGGATATTTGTAATAATAGCCTTGAGTCACCCAGAAAATACTATATTATCTTCCATATCCTGTTTAAGAGCGTAAGAAATACAAAATAGGTTTTTAGAAAGATTTCCATTAAAATGGTTAAAATAAACAAAGTTTTTGCACCTGAAGGGATAAACTCATGGGTAGCAGCAGGACAGAGCACTTAGCATTTAAACCTAATAATTAGGTGGGCATTATTTGAGTAAGAATTAAATGTATCCAGAAAGTAGCATATTTATCCCATAATAATAATATCTAAACCATTGCAATTCTTGAGGACAAGAGAGGAAAGTGGAGTAAGGGGAAAATATATAGGCAAGAATGGTACATGCATCCATATCCTTGACAATTCAACAACCATTTATTAAATGCTTGCTATGTGCACAGCAGAGTGATAGGCAGTGAGGGTATGAAACCAAGATAAAAGATAGTCTATGGTCATAATAGCCTTGCATTTTAAAGTAAAGATGGGTGTGTAAAAAAAAACCTAGCAGATAATTAAATATAGGAGAATTTGAGTAGGGAAAGAGCTCTATCACCCAGAGTTTTGAGGAAAAGCTTCCTAATGGCATCTGATCTGATTCTTCAACGAATCTAAGAATTCTAGGAGTTCATGGTAGATAGGAATGAATTATGGTCATGAAGGCTAGAGGAGAAGCCTATGCACAGGCAATCAGGCTATTTATCAATACATATTTTAGATATACACTAGTTCTAAAAATAATTCAGTTGTAGAAGAGACACTAATAATTAACAACCACTTATTAAATGCCTACTTTTTGCCAGTCTCTGTGTAGATACAAAGACAAAAGAGATATCATTGCTGCCATCAAGGACCTTACATTCTACTCAGTGAGACAACATGTTCATGTGTAAGCATAAATGGATTATATACAATCTGAATACAAGGTAGTTTGGGAAGGGAGGCAGTTGCAGCTGGGGATGGAGAGGCAAGAAAGGCTTCAGGGGAAAGGAGAGAAGCGAATGCATTTCAGTGATGGGGAACAGCCAGCATAAAGCCATAGAGATCAGAGGTGGAATGTTGCATGTGGAAAAAACAGCAAGAAGGCCAGTCTGACAGCAGTGTAGAGTACAGGAAAGAAGCAATGCATAACAAGGCAGGAGAGTTACAAAGGGGCATAGTTTGTGAAGGACTATAAATGTTGTTTAGGTTTGATGCTAGAAGTAATATGAACACATTGGAATTTATTGAGTAATAGGAGGGGAGTGATATGATCAGACTTGTATTTCAGGAAAAAAGTCAGTTTGACAGCTATGGGGGAGATGAATTGGAGTAGGGGAAGATGAGATTGAAGGTCAAAAAGGATACCATTGCATTATTACAGGTAAAAGAAGATGAAGGTCAGAATTAGGATATGGCTCTGTAGGGTTAGAGAATAGGACGTATGTGAGTCCCTTGAATGTAGTAGGAGTTTATTAAATACTTGGTGATTTGTGTTGATTTGTGGAGATAGAAACAACATGATTTAGCAACTTTTAGCTATGTTTAGGATAAGTTTAGGATGACACCAAGTTTCCGATAGATAAAATGTAAAGGTGACAGGCCTTGGAAAAGAAAAATACAGAGGTACAATTCTTGCTATCAAAAATCTTGCAGTCTAATGGGATGGGTGGTGGTGGTAATAACACATGCATATGAATAACTATAATACACGATAGGCATGCGCCCAGAAAATGTCGTTAGTCATAACAACTGTCCTGGAGGCTGAAACATGTAGAATAAATTCAAGAAATAGCCATTTTCACTGGAGCATAAATTATATGTAGGATAGAAGTATAAGGAAAATCTCAAAAGGTTGCTTGGAGCTAGATTGTGGGGGGCAAGATTAGGCTTTTTGCCTTTATTTGGGAACCAGTGACATTTTCAGACCTTTGTATCCTAAAATAATATAGGAGCTGTGTGAAAGGTTAATTGGAGGAAGGAGTTGGGAGAAAAACTGGTGGCGGGGAGATCAATTAGGAATCTATAGTACCAGGGTATAGTACCAGGGTAGTGACTGGCAGTTGGAAATGGGAATATGATGGGTGTAATAATTTTACCATTAGGTGGTTCTGTTAGGCACTAACCTGACCCTACTCAAAACAAGGGATTAGGAACAAATATCCCATGATCACTATGGTTATTTAGGGTGCCAGGCTCTCTGATTTTTGAGTCGAAAAGTTATTTCAAGCTTCACCTCTCTCTAAGTGTCAAATCTGGCTAAATACCTAGGAGGTAAGGATTTATCCAATCACAATCAGGTCTGAGACCCCATTGTACCACAAATCTGTGCATCCTTCCTGTGCTTACTGTATTTCACTAAGCCCTGGTCACATGATTTTGTTATAATTGAATTGCCTCCCCACAAGAACTGTTAAAACAATTTTAGCTGTGTGCAGTGTTTTACCTACTGCAGAATCAGTAAAAGCAATAAACAATAGATAACAAAACATCTACCACTTGGCTGAGCCTCACAGCGTCTCTCCCAGACCTAAGCAATTTTCTAGTGGCACATAAGCTATTCTAAATCCAGGAGCTCTAAGAATGCATAGTTCAGTTTACTTAGTTCCATAAGTATATTATTCCCTGAGCAAACAAAGTAGTAGAGATAATATAATGTAGTTCGCAATCAGTACTGAGTCATACATCCAACAGGGCCAGTTTTTATATGAAGACCCAATGACTCTGGACCCGGTATCATGACTTCTCCTGAGCAGCTTGGGCATGGACTTGGAATCTGTTAGTTTTATTTCCTTTTTGATTTGCTGTCAGAAACCTCCTGTTTTGCCTCACAATCATTAACCATGGCCCATGGATCCAGCAGCAAACTGGGGCAAAAGAAACCTAGCTACTAGCATGTCACCTTGGAGTCCCTTTGCATTTGACTGCAGTAACTCTTTCTTTTGCCATACTTCATCACTTCATGTTGCCTTTTACTCTTTGCTAGTGACCTCGCTGCTAGGGCTGCTAGTGACCTTGTGGAGGTCAAATTGACAAGATTGAGAACTGATCAGTTATTGGAAATAAAAGAGGATATAGAGGAAAAGTGACTCAGGTTCTTGAACAGAGTGGTAGTAGTCAGTAGAGGGAATGGTGATGTCATTAATAGTTATGTTAGAAAAGTAGACAAGTTTCCTGGGAAAGACAATAAATGAGGTTGATTTGAGACATATCAAACTTAAGTTACTGGTTGGATGTCTGAAACACAAATACATAAGATCATAGCTATAGAACTAGAAGCAATCTTGGGTGTCATTAAGTCCAATTCCCTCATGAATACAAGGAAAAAACTGAATCTCAGAGAGTGTATGTGACTTGGCTGAGATGGCACAGCTAGTGTGATCTAAGACTTGAACCTAGGCCTTCTTGCTCCAGATCTAGTCTTATTTCCACTGCATCACACTCAGTGGAGATATTCAGTAAGCTCTTGAATGTCTAGGCCTGGAGATCAGAAGAGAGGTCAGAGATACAGATACTGATTTTGAGAGATAGCCACATCTAAGTGATTAACGGCATAGTAGAATGTGAGATCAATAAGCAAAAAAAGTATATAGAGAGAAAACAAAAAGGCTGGTTTTAGGAAGTGCTGTGATAGGAATAAGTCAGGAATAGGAATAGTTGGTAAAATATGATCCCCTATAGCTGACTATATCCAACATGTTGGATATACAGTAGGAAAACGTGTAACAATAAGGAAGCAAAGGGAGGAGAAATATCCAGAAGAGGGAATAAGCAGCAGGATCAAAGGTCTAGGAAGATGAAGACCAAAAACAAATCCACTGAATAGTAATGTTGATTTTGTGAAAGCTTCAGTAAAAAAGTCAAGAGAGACAAGGTAAAAGAAGGTCCAGAAGTGGAGGTTACAAGTATAATCTATACACTCATTCTGAAACTTCAGCATCAAAAAGAAGAGAGTTGGGATGAAAACTGTAGGGGATAATAAGGTCTCCAGGCTTTGCTTCTTTCTTTGCTGTTGTTACTATGGGAGAACTTTTCAAACAAACTCATTTTACAAAAAGGAAAAATGAGGTTCCACGTGCATGCTAGAAGAAGCATTTGAAAGCACTGATGAGGCCAAATTCACACGTTTCCAATGAAATTTATTCTCAACACACACAAAAATATTACAAACAACCAAACCCCATGAAAATATTTCAGGATCGTGGATGGAACAAAAAAGTGAACTTTGCCCTTGTACTACTACTGTAGCTCTCTCTTACAGCTTTATATATTCCTACGAGGTGTGGCTAAAGCAAAGCACCAGACTTTTAAACCAATATGCTGGAACCCAGAGACTCAAAATAATTTGCTAATGCACAGGAAAAGAGCTGTGGCATTTCTTTCATTCTTCACAGTAGATTTAATTACTCTAGATTTTGCCTGATGCCCTACAGCAAGCCTTATATGAAATTCTTCTATTATAGCATATTATACATAGATCAGCCAGCCTGTGCAAAGCAAGATATATGGTGTCTTAGATCACAGACCTTTGAAGTCCAGCTCTGTCCTCCCCTAGGCCTTGAGCAGAGCCAGATCTACTATCTATATATGTTAATAAGAATTTGAGAAGTCATCGCAGAAATAGTAATTGTGAAAACACTGTCTAAAACATGGAATCAAGACAAGACTGAGGGAGAGTTACTTGGCCAAGTGAATGGTCTAGTTCTTATTCATCCCCTATCTTTACTTTCTAAAGAAGTAGGGAAGGCAATCGTATATAGCAGAAATAATACTGACCTGGAAGTTCAAAAATCTGAATTCAAATTCTGGATTTGTGTTTGCTAAATTTGGATTTGAATTAACTGCAGAAAATTACTTAATGTTTTTAAGCTGATTTTTTAATCTACAAAATAAAGAGAGATTGGAATGAGCAATTTATGAATTTCTTTCTTATCTTCACATTCCAATATATTATGACTGTATCTGGTTGAACCACTTTTTTTAGAGGCCTATGGAAATGATGGCCTTTGTACAAGAACAATTCAGGAAAAGTGGCTGGCCAGCTGTGGGATGTGATTTGCAGAGGGCTAGACCACCACCATTTTCCTATTTAACTTAACTTCTTTAGGCCTGAGTTTCTTTATTGTAAACTGAAGATGGACCAGATCAGGAGTTCTTAATGTGGGATCCACACACACACACACACACACACACACAGACACACACAATTGTATCTCAATAAATGGCTTCCCAGTAGTCCTATTTGTTTTATTCTCTTAAAAAGATTGTTCTAAGGTGTCCATAGGTTTTATCAGATGGTCAAAGGGATCCATGACTCAAAAAAGGTCAAGAACCCCTAGATTAGAAAGAGCACAGAGGTCCCTTATAGCTCTAGCATTCGTTGTTCTGCTAAAGAATTTGAAATTCCAACTCCAAGCAAGGGCTGTCCACCAGTGGTCTCCTGACTACATGCAGTTAGTTCCTTGGAGTCTTATATGTGGCCACTGAAACAAATGAAAACAAAAACAAGTAGCCATTACAAATTATGTTAATATTGTAATTAAAAGTTATATTATATCCTTTGAAATCTAATCCTACTCATTTCTTACTAAGTACCCATTAGGAACAGCCCCCTGTGCCAGATGCCTCATTATTAAGAACAAAGGTAAGAATAGCCCCTGTTCTCAAGGAGCTTCCACTCAACTAGAAAAGACCTAAAATAGTTTTCCACAGAGCCAACTAAAAGTACTATAATTAGCCAGCAATATGTGGTGGGTGGGATAAATTGTTGCAGGCTTTTTCATCAATGGAGTGGGCAATTCCTGGCTTAGTCACTTTGGACATCCTTGTCTTCAAGAATCCTTTGGACTCGGCAAACGAAGGCTCATTTTCTAATTCTTCGTACAAATACAAGAAACCTCAAAGTCAATTTGAGAAGTGACTTTTTTTTTACTTTTAGTGATGGTAAAGCAGAATGGCTCTTTATAAAGACTTACTTTAACTCTTAACCATTGGGGGAAAAAGGCTTTAGAGGAGAGGTGAATTATTTCATTTAATCATTTGTAAAAAGTATTTGGCAGAAGGCAGCTCCCTGAAGAGGAGAATGCTCTAAACTCTGTTTCCATGGCTGCCTGCTACAACAATATTTTTTAGTGAACTAAGCACTGCTAATTTTAGCATCAGATTAACTGCAAAACAGGAAAGAAGCAGATGAAAGGCAATTTTTACCTGAGCTACATTCAGCCCCTGAGGGACTTCAGCAAAAAAGAGACACTACTGTAGAAAGCAGCCATTCTTCACCAAGCTTTTGGGAAATGCTCTTAAGCTGCTCCCCATCTTCATCTCCACAAAAGAAGGTAATATTACAAAAAGGAGGCTCTTGGCCCTGAGACAGAAGTGAGCTTATCCAAGATTGCAGAGAGCCAAGCATCACCCAGAATCACAGTATGTTAGCGTGGAAGAAACCCTAGAGGTCTTTTAGCCCCATAACCTCACTTTTCAAATGAAGAATCTGAGCCCAATAAATGAGAGGTGATTTACCCAGGACGACATGCTTAGTGCCTAACAGAGGTCACATGCAAACTCATCTCCCTAGACTCTTGTGACCCCAAGTCCAGTGCTATTTTGGCTATACCACACAGGCTCGTGAGCCAGTCTTAGGTATCTAGTGCCTTTGTTTCCAGATTGGGGCTCCTTTCTAGGTGGAGCAAAACTTGTGTGAGAATCAGTTAGATATTGGTTTGATAACTCCTTCAGGGTCAGGCTAGGCAGCAAGGTTGCTTAGTGGATAGAGTTCTGGATACGGAGTCTTCCTGACTTCCATGTTTGAATTCTGCTTCACATACTTACTAGATGCATAACACTTAAAGTTTTGTTACCTTGTTCTTACTGTCAAATACATGGTTAAGTGGGAGACACACACGATCTGTAGGAGTAAGTAGGAGACACAGTCACTTTGCAATATTTTGTCTACCACGCCACGTAGTGAGGAGGTTAGGGGGAACAAGCAGGCCATTGTAGGGTTTGGTCCTTTTCCCCATCTGTCTCCTTTTTTAAATTTTCCCTGTTTGAAAATTTCTCAGGAATAAAATAGTTTTAAATGTCTCAACTGGAACTTCATTCTGTCTCAGTCTTTTTCCTTCCCAATCACTTTGCCATTCCACTGATAGAAGGCAATGGAGAAAAAATGGTATTAGAAACAATGGCCTCTAAGATTCCTCCCAACTCTAAATCCTATGAGGACTTAAAATGGAGATCTGCAAAACAGTGTCAGGACAGAGTTTTCTATATTGAAGGCTACCTGGGTTTCCTACTGGATGGCAAAGTCAGAAAAAGCATTACATAACTTTTCTGTGCAATCCATTAAGATACTATGTTGGTTTAAGACATCCATTTACACTACTCATGAATGAATCAGGTAGAAAGAGGCTTGTTCTCTGCTAGCCTGACTGCTGTTGCCATCAGAAGCAGCGACCTGTATGGATAAAAAGCTATTCAAGATTCACTTTTAGCTGGGCGGAGCCAAGATGGCCGCATGAAAACAGCTTCTTACCGGAGCTCTCTCACAAGTTCTGTCAGATTCCTATAAAAAAATGAATTTGAGCAGATTTGAGGGAGTTAGAAACCGTGAGAAGTCTGAGTGGGGCAAATTTCCCAGCCAGGAGTGTCTGAAATGCCGAAGGAACAAATCTGTGGGCTAGGAGAGCTCTTGGAGTGCGGAGCTGCTCCAGACGGGACCAAAGCAGAAGCAGCCGGCCAGGTAACCCACGTGGGAGACAGGCCAGGAGAAAGCCGGGTGCCCAAAACCAGCCAAGATGCCCAGGCCTCCCAACACGGGATGGCGCTCTGTGGAAGCAACGAGAGGCAGCGCAATGCCACCCACCGTGAGATACCAGCCCCTGAGGCTTGCAGACAAAAGGTATGAACTTCCTGGAGACATAATGGCCAGGTAAATGTCTCTAATCCCTCCCCTCCCCACCCGGAGAATTCCTAAGGGGAAAAAAAGAAAAAACAAAAACAAAAACGCTGGAATAGAGGAGACAGAAGTGGGGCTTCAGTGGCCGAGTAGTGGGAGTACCTGAGTCCAATAGGGGCAGAGCCAGCAGGGGTCAACACCAGGAGTCCAGACATACTCTTGCTCCCATAGGGGAAGTGCCAGACACCCAGCTCGAACAACAAAGAGCTGAGACCATTGCTGAAGAGCAACAGTACTGGAGGACAACCCCAGGGGAAGAGGAGATTTCAAGCAGCCAGACCCCTCTCCCCCACACCTCAGGAAACTGAAGGCTATAATTCATGAAGCCAACAACTAGACTCACAATTCCCAGAATAAGAAAGCTGGGACAGTGAGCCCCGAGCCCCAAAGGCAGAAATTTATTGTGAAGCCAGGAAAAGGCTAACCAACATGAAGAACACAAAAAACCGAGGACCATTGATTCTATTTATGGAGATAGGCAGGATGAAAATACCAATTTGGAAGAGGATAACAATGACACTGTGTCCACATCTGATTCCTCAAAAGGTATTGTGAACTGGTCTCTAGCCCAAAAAGCATTACTGGAAGAGCTAAAGGAGGACTTTAAAAACCAAATTAGGGAGATGAAAGAAAAAATGGAAAAAATGGGAAAAAAATGGAAAAAAGGAAAAAAAAATCACTGATGAAATCAAGTCCCTAAACAATAAGATTGGCAAAATGGCTATGAAAATTCAGAATCTAAATAGAGAAAATGACACCCTGAGAGGTAAAATCAACCAATTGGAAAAGGAGACTCAAAAGAAAAATTAAGACAGTAACTCATTAAAAATTAGAGTTGAGCAAGTGGAAGCTAATGACTCTATGAGGCATCAGGAAGTAGTAAAACAAAATATAAAGAATGAAAAAATAGAGAAAAATGTGAAATGTCTGATGGGGAAAACAACTCATCTGGAAAACAGATCCAGGAGAGACAATTTAAGAGTTATTGGTCTACCAGAAATCCACGATGAAAAAAAGAGCCTTGACAGTATCCTCGAAGAAATTATCAAAGGCAACTGCCCAGAGGTCCTAGAACCAGAGGGCAAAATAGTCATTGAAAGAATTCACTGATCACCCCCTGAAAGAGATCTCAAAATGAAACTTCCAAGAAATATTATAGCCAAATTTCAGAATTACAAAATGAAGGAGAAAATACTGCAAGCAGCCAAAAAGAAACAATTCAAATATTGTGGAACTACAGTCAGGAT